>VXAZ01007802.1:218308-298747 GCA_013399875.1 Gymnorhina tibicen
CGCCGCCGAGCACCGGCGGGGGAGCGGGCGGCGAAATGGCGCTTCCCGCGGAGGGGCGGCCGCGGGCGGAGGGGTGTTCCCCGCTGTCAGGGGCCGCCGGAGGCCCAGGGCTGGGGCCGGGGCCGGCCCCGCGGCCAGGCGTGCCCAGCGCCGCGGCCCTTTTTGTCTGCGGCTCCCCCGGGGGCTTCGCCGGCCGAGCCCCGACCCCCGGGGGGGGTTGGGGGTTCCTCGGAAACCCCGCGTGGATTTCTGCCCTTTTATTTTTTTTTCACCCTTTTATTTTTTTTTTTTTCCTCCCTGCTCCTCGCTCCTCCCCAAGCAGTGAGTTTTCAGTGTATATACCATTTTGTTCGGTGCTGGTGTGGGATTTGGCTGAAAGTGACCTATTTTAAAGACCTTTTATTGCTCCCCCGTCAGCAATGCATGTGGCGGCCGATTCCGTTACCCAAATAGCGTTTCCCAACCATTTTAATTTGTCAGATTAAAACATCTCATGGAGGCTGGATTTCTGTAACCCGCGTGTGGGTATGTCGTTAGAAATATCTCTCACCCCGCTTTGCTGCAAGCATCTTTGGAGCATCAGAGTTCACCTTTGTCACTGTGAAAGCAGAAATAAATATCAAGGCGATACCTGGGAGATGCAGTTGTACCATTGTGTTGGGCGCGGTACAAGAAATGGGGGGGGGGGGGGGGAGAACCAGAGATTAAAATGGTTGTTGTCAAATGTAGATCTTTACATGCCTTCGGAAAAAAATATGACAGATCGGTAACAGCCCTGAGGACTTTTAATATATTTTCTTAGAGAAACGTTTCGTGTTTATCGTGCTTGTCTCTGCTGCTTATCATGGTATGGAGTATTTCATTAGGTGGCATTTTAGTGGCTGTGTTGGGTTAAATAGCAGTTGCATTAACTAGTTGAACAAATTGTGTCCTTCACCTTTGACTATTGCATTTTGAGAGCCCTTACAGCAGTGTGCCCATGCATGCCAAGGGCGGATTAATAAGATGTTACCTAAAGGTTTGGATGTTATTGATTCCTTACTATTAATGCTATTTATAGTGTGTTTGACAGGGCTCTTGTTTTATGTATTTGGATAAAGGCTATCAGCTTGGAATGCTTCAGATGAAACATTTCAAAAACACCACTCCTAATACGTATATATATATATATATATATATAAAATTGAACAATATAGTTCAGATCTTTAGTGTCTGAAAAGCAGCTTTAGTAGATAGCACATAATAGTGAGAACCGTGGAAAACTGATACATTTTGACACTAGGGAAGGTTTGTTTTCATATTTCAGGATTACAGAATAACAACTTCTGTTGCAATAAATACAATTTTGGGTATGTTTTTCTTGAGCCTACATTTTCCTTGCCTTTGTGCCTCCTCATAGTTAGTGTGTCATAGTTTTTGCTACTTATGTCCAAGGGCAAACCTAATCAACGATTGGTTTGAGCCTTCATATTAGATTCTCCACAACATTGGCCTAGTTCTGACTGGTATGTTTGCCATTTTTAGGACTCCTCTTCCTTTTATCCGTAGACTGAAATACATTGATAAACTTGAACTTTAATTTGTCCTTTGAACTTGAGAGAATGTTTTTCTCCTCTGTTAACAATATCTCACTGAAGAGAAGATGACTGCGGTAGAACAGCTGAATTTTAAGTTTAATCCTGCTGAAATATAACTGCCTGAAGTAAAAACTCTTTGGATAGTTTGATGTTATTTTTCTTTTTAACTAGACTGAATTAAGTGTTGCCTGTACAGGACCAGATGTTGGCATTAAAATTATGTACAGATAAGGTGGCTTAGGCCTCAAGTTAGACTGTTTGAAAAAGTTATCTATGTCCTGCTGTTAAATTCCAGAGTAAGCTAAACTGAAGAACTTTAAATGTTTACTTCCAGCTAAATAACATTTCCAATTCTGCAGTTTTCATCTCTAGCTCTATTCACCACTTTTTGTCTCCAGAATAACATGTTTTTAATGAGTTGTAAGACAGTCTCAGGTTTTATGCTTGGTGAGATTCATTAGAAGAGAAGCAAATATCACACTAATAATTACATCTTCAGATGTATCCTAGTAGTGGATTTCCTGTAATGAGGATGTTTTGTAGAGAACAATAGATATGGCAGCAATTTCAGAGATTTGTTTTAAAGATGTTGTAGGTAGCTGACTCTGCAGTAGTGAGTTCCACTTTGACACAACCCTTGCATACTCAACAGAACATTAGGTGGTTTCCAGGTACTTGGTTTTCAGGTGTAATTCTCTTTCTAGCAAAGACAGACTGGATGTACTGCTGCTGTTGTCTCTCATGTCTGTCACTTTTGCAAGGATATGCTTCTGATCTAACTTACTAGGGAGTAAGGTCATTTGCAAAATATGCCTCATAGTAGTTTTTTGACAGTTTAGGTATTTTGTCAAGTAAGAAAATAATTAGGGTTGATCTGGCTCTCCTTGTGATCCAGAAGTGGTGAGGAAGCTATGGTAAATACCACTTGTCTTATTCCATTCTCAGTGTATTTTGGAGAACACTCGCATAATCAGTAAGATCCTATCTTAGAAGCATTTTCTGTTGTGTTCCTGTTCACATTTAAATCATGTAAACAACTTACTGTTAGGTTGAAGTGCATACTAGAAATTATAAAAATCTTTGGTGTTACCAGGGGTGAGCCAGGCTCTTGTCTTCTTAATGGCAGTGGTGCTGGGTGGCCATTACATTTTTCCCATTCAAGTATGCTGTGTAGTGTCAAGGATTTTACTTGTATTTCCTTTTGTGAACCTGGACAAAGGGAAGAGCTGAACTTCAACCTTGGAATAGAATCGTGTCTGAACTGGAAAGTTTCCTGGGTCTGACAGCAGGGTTTCAGTTATGGCTGACACATCTCCTCCTCTGCTTAACCGTGCTTGGGACAAGCTTGCCTGTAGCAGCACAGAGCAGGATGATTTAATATCTTCTGAGACCCACATCTGTCCTTTCTTTTATAATACTGAGCATGTCCTACTCTTCTCCACAAAGTGCTCATTCTGGATGGACACGGTGCAGGATGAAGCCCCGGTACGTGCAGCCTGGCGCTCTCTGGCGAGTTCCCTTTACGCTGGAAGTTGACTGAGGTGTGCAGTCCTGTCCTCCACCTGCTTCTCCATGTGTGTCATTCCATTGGCTCTGGTCTTTGATCCTGCACCAGCAGAAAGCAAACCTAAGGAAAAATACGGTTTTGTGTCAGCGTGGTGATCTGAAATGGCTCAGTGCACAGTGAGGTGAGGTTAGAGATAACCCCAGGGACTGGGCTGCACCGCCACAGCCAGAGATGAGGTTTAGAGACAGAGGTGGCTGGTGGCAGTTTTTGCTAAACTTGGAGTGGTTAGGTTTCAGGATTCTTTGTTTTTATTGTCCTTTAACATGCTGAGGCATTGCTGATCGTACATTGATTTCTCTGTGGAGAAGAGACTGAAAAAAATTCAATGGATAAAGGGTCAGAAAATCACTAATTCCCTCATGCGAAGTTCCAGAGGAAGAGTCCTTCCTGTGAAAAAATTTAAAATATAAAAACGTGAAATCAGAGGTGAAATGCAAAGTATCTGAGGGGAAGAAATGTGCAGAAAAGAGTAGGAAAAGATAGAGAGCTGTTTAAAAGCAGAGTTGGCTTTTACACACTATTCCTTCCTCCTTGTCTAAGTGCTCATTTACAGTACAGAACATGGAGGAGGGAGTACTTTCTGAAGGCCCTTAGAAACACAATGGACATTAGCCAGCACAGTGGGGGCTCCAAACGTGGTTTTTAAAGCAATTTTTGAACAAATATTTGGTGATCACTGAAATTACAGTGTTTTTTAAATTATGAAAGGGAAGCCATCAGGAACTTCTAATACTTGATCAGAAATCAGTGTATTATTACTCTTGACTTTTTTTTTTTCACATTCTGCTAAGTCTTTGTTTCTATGCCAGAAGAAAAGGCAAGGTAGCCACTGTAAACATAGCATGAAATTGCCAAAGCAGCAGTAAGTTTTGTCTAAACAGAGAAGTTTCTCCAGTTTAATCAGAGCTTGCTGAGGACAGATCTGCAGCATGAGTTACACACCTGTAGCTTGGAGGTGAGGTTTTCTTTCTCTTAGGGGTTGGTGAGGACAGTCCAACATGAGTTAGAACGATGATGGCTTCCTAATACAACTGGACAGTAGCTCGTAGTTTTGCCTGCTGTATTGCTTGGCTAGAAACAGTTTTGATTTTTCTTTAGGGGTCAGGACGGGGTGACAGCATGAGATTTACATATTGAGTATCGGCCTTAAGATGGAAAAGGCTGGAAATGTTTTGTTTGGGGGAAAAGTTAGATCTTGAGGAAAAAATTAAAAGTCACAAAACCCTAAAGCTGGCAGGCTCTTCAGTTTTCTGTGTCTGTGATCTTCCAGTGACCCTTATTACACTCCTGGCTACAGCCATGCAAATATTTTCTTTAGAGTGAGATGTAATTTTATAAAAACAGTTTTCTCCTACGCTTATTCAGTGCAGTGTGTTTACAGGGCAGCCTCCTATCAGAATGTGGGGAACAGTGCCTGCGAGTTTCGTTGGAAGCTTTTATTGCATGTCAGCTTTGTCAATCCATATTTGAAAAGAAAATGTTGATGTTTACTGTTAATCTCAGAGATTTTTGCTTATAGCTTTAGACCAAAAGCCAATATGGATTACACTTGAATTCTTAAAATGTGAATAAAGTTGCTTTCAGCCTTTCACTTAGTTCATCTAAACTTTAAAACTTCTTTTTCTTCCCTTTAGCCTTCTGCCATTTGTTGAACACTGCTAGACCCAGGTTTTGAGGGGTTAGGTCCTTAGGATCAGTTCTTCCCTTTGCTGGTTCAGCTTCACTTCACTCTGGTCTGGCTGATTTCTAACCCCTGGAAAGCTTTGGGATCCAGGAGCATGGGAAAGTGGAATATGCAAGTGCAAGTATGTTGAAAGGGTAGGGACCATTTCTTGTAACACTTTTGGCTTGCTCCCCATCCATGTGTTCAGTCTGTTTTCCAAGCACCCAGCAATCCTTCCTCTTCCCTGACATTCCACTGCTCAAGGGCAATAACAGACCCATGAATCCATGCCCAGAGAAATGTTGTACCGAGATTTCTTGGAAAGAATCTCATGTGCTATTGCACATGTTTGTTATTTTTGCCTCCTTCACCATTCTTAATGTGCAATTCTCATTTCCCACCTCAGTCCCCTTTTAATTGGTGACTGTCCCTCCCTCCCCAGCCGAGATGAGAGGAGAGGAGAGGTTATTTTTGCTAGTGCTGTTTCTCAAATAGGCCACGGGTATCCAGTAAGTAGTGCAGTAACTTTCTCCATCAGTTATTAGGATTTCTCAAGCTGTGTCCTGGTGGCAGTGCAACATGTTTCTCCTTTAGTTCGGGCTTGCAGTTGTCACTAGCATTAACTCCTCCCAGTTCCCACTTCCTTGTAACCCAATCTGAATAAAGATCATGGGATTTGACTGTGCCTTGCTTAGCTGCTGCTGCTCTGGATGTTTGGGTTGTCTCTGTGCTCTTTGTAAACTGTGTGCTGTGATCTTCTTTTTGGCTTTGCCTGTTCCAAGGAGCAGTTGACAGTTGTTAAAATCAGTTCTGGGCCAGCCGTGATTTGATGCGATTAAACTGTGTTAAATGCGTTCCAGAACTGTTTCCTGGCCTAGATAGCAAACTAGTTAAACCCTGGGTTTGAAATCTATTTTGGTATGATTTGGCCCTGCACCCCTAGGTAAGATGCCTTCCTCTTTGAGGGTCAAACGGAACACGGGGTCTGTGCAGAGCACACGATCTTCTGCCTCTAAATCTACCACCCTTATATCTCCTTGGGCTTTTTATGTTAGCGTTTGCATATTGAAGTCTTGTCTTGAGAATTATATACTGGACTAACTGCAGTAATGTGGTTTTGCCACCCATAAAGACTAAGGTGCAGCGATATGATTTTCCCTGGCATCAGCTGAGCTGGTACAAACCCCACTTTATACTTGCTTGGTACATCCCAGTATGCAGCCAGACTCTTAGATTGGGGTTTTTATGAAGGCTTGCAATTTTAGTTAAAAAAGGAGGTAACCTTGGCCTTGACAAAAATTCCTGCTGTCTCCTAGAAGTGCATGTCAGAGTTGGGAAGGAAATAATGATACATTTCAGAGGCAGTGCCTTGCAAAGAATGCCAAGCTCCATTTTTATTACGGGTTAATTGCCGTATAGGCAAACCCTGAACTCTTACCTGTGTTTTTGGCTTAATTTTCCTTCTTCCCTTTTCACACAAACCCCCCTCTAACACATGCTTTGAAGTGTTTAAAACTAGGTTAGTCTCTGGCTGGAGGTGTGTGGTAGAACCTCCTGTTAATTCTTGCTGGGACCTGCCCGTTTTGCAGCAAGAATGCAGGCGAACCCATCTGAATGCTGATCATCTCTCCTTTGTGAGTGATGGAAGGTTATTTTTCCCTTCATTTGACACAATATATGGGCAAAGAAATCCTAGAGCATCTCCATTCCAAAAGCTGCGTCAAGTGGCCAGATTTGTACAAGCTGCAGTGCCCGTGGAGGTGGGAGAAGAGGGCTTAGTGAGGATGCTTGGGCTGAATTTAGGTGATTGCATGACAATCACTGGAGATATTTCTTTCTCCGCCTCTCAGAAGATGTTGCTGTCAGCTGCTAGCTTAGTAGTTGACCACATTCTTACCAGATCAACCTACACAGATGTCCTGAACTGACCAGAGAATTCAACATTTCTATTGCTGACTGGGAGGACAGAGCACAGGGACCCAAACACTAAGATTATCTGTACTTAAGAAGAGGTCTGTATACATGGCTTTTTATCCAAAATAAAATGTTGTGGAAGAAGGAAGTCTTCATCCTCACCATTGCTTTGATTTCATTGCAATACTGATGATGTAAATTTATTTGCAAAAACAAGACTGGGCAAAAGATTCGTTCCTGATTTGACAATAACAAGCAGAGTGCTTTGAATACTAGACTAACGTGAAAATAGTTTACTTATAAAGTACATGATTTACCTTCACTAGCTCATAATTAGTCACAAAAACATAAAGAACACTTAAAGAATTATTTGCTAGTTTATTGAATAAAAAATTTGACATGGAATTTTTGATGCCCAGTTTTAAAAAATATTTTGGAAAAGCCCCTAAATTTTCCCACATATTTTAGTGCTTTTTCTTGAATGGCCCTTATCTCTTGAAAATACTAATTAGCACATTATTTTAAGTCTCTTATGTTACAGGAGTTGGTAGTTGTGGGCCACTGTGCAGGTGGGCCATCACATGGGGCTCTGGAGTTTTTCCACAGTGGCTGGTCCAGCACCAGGGTGTGTGATCCTCGTTTGAATAGTCTTCCCATTGCTGTGGGAATCTCTGGTACTGAAAATGAATTACACTAGTGACTACAAACTGGTATAATAACAACTTTTTTTGTAGATATTTTATGTTTAAACAGAAATCGTTAATATGAGAAATGAAATATTAATACACAAATAGAAATCTAAGCTATAGCAAAGAAATATTATCTTATATATGTGATGGTTTTATACTTTCCTCTGAATCGGCAGGATAATAATAGTAATTCCCCGCTCTGAATTTCATCCACAAATCTCAAGGTATTTCAAATGGATGATAAATGCATATTTATTTTCCACATTTATAAGGTGGGGATACTGAAGTACAGGTGGAGAAATGAGTGATTTGCTCAGCATGGCTGGTGATGGGGTAGAAGAATTTGTCTCCTTGGTCCCCAGTTAGCATCAGCACCTCCCAGGTTGTAAGGTGGAAGCAGAAGTGTAGGAAATGCTGCTTTGCCTGTGGGGTGTGGTGGAGCAACACGGACCTCAAAGTTCAGCAGCACCACTGTCCCAGATCTCCCTCTGAAAGTCTGCCTGACCTGCTGAAAATGCAGGGGATGGGGTTTCTTGTTTCATCATAGGAGCACTATGTAGATTTTTCTTACCATAATGGCAATTTAATGCTGGTCATGAATGAGCTGGCTAAATCATGAAATTTTTAATAATCTTTGTTACTATGATGTGACTTCTTGCTGATTTTTATCCTTACATAAATCTGAAAAGGGCTTTTAATGCATTGTAAATCAGTCCCTGAACTTGATGAACAACAAATGAAGCTTTTTCATTTTTGGAGTCAGTCACACACAGGGATAACTGGGGACTGCCCAGTTAAGTAAAAAATATTCCTATGCATATAAAATTGCAAGACTTGGGTATTGTGTGGGCATTTTTTTGAGATCTATGGATGCGGAATGTATCTTTTCACCCTGTTTGTGCAGTCTCTGCCACAGCTGAATCTCACCTTTTCTTCAGGGTCTAGTTATTGTGTAATGCAAATGCACACTGCTGTAAAAAGCTGAAAGGGTTCTCACCTGATGCCCTGGGAAGGAAGAGGAGCTTCCACCCCCTGTGCCTGTTGGGAATCCATAAGCATTGCAGAGTGAGCCATTGCTCAGCTCATCACCAGTAACTTTGATCTGTTCTAGATTCTCCTGTACCTGTCTCTGCAGAGACGTGTGCAGTGTGGAGATTCATTTAAGGCGTATCTGTGCAGTAAAATAACTGGGGCTTACCTGGAAATAATAAAACTAAGAATTTTGTTGCTTCAGTCATTCTTTTAAACTAGAATAACCCCCAAAAAGCATTAAAACCTTCAAATTGGAGTACCTGCGTGAAAGTGCTCAATATTTTGGGGCCTTGTTTTTCCGAGGGATTTTTTTCTCATGTTGCCACAGACATGGAGTATGAAATTTAGCAAGCTTTCTCCAAAAGCTGCTTTCAGCTTTGAAATGAATGTTACCTGTGCTGGTAATGTGCTGGTTTGAAGTAGTTCGTACCTGTTTATCATGCCTGTTGCAAAATCTACCTACCTATTTACATAGGTGTTGGGGAAACAAGGATGATACGGAGGAGCATGAGTGGAAGGAGAGTATGGTGTGAGTTGTGATTCTACTTGTCTGCTTATTTTCTGGTTTGGAAGCACCAAGCACCTGCTGATTTAGGGGTTTTCTGTATGTGATTTCATGCCTGTGATTAGCATTTCTAAGGACATGACACATACGGTCTCACCACTTAAATACATTCTGTAAATATGTAAACAGAAAATTACAGAGATGGTCATTGTCCGACTGTCCTGACTGGTCTCCAGAGTCAACCCAGCAGGACTCGGCACGCTCCGTTGGGCCCATCCGAGACAACAGAGCTCAGACTTCAAACTTAGAAGCAGAATTTCTTCTTGGATTGGAGTAACCACCTGCTTTTGATGCTTCCTTACTGGCAGTTGCTTGTCTCATTTTCCTTCTTTTTAATCGCTGAGGCAGGAGATTGAGATCTTTAGATAGACACTGGAATGCACTTACTGTTTTACTGTTGAAAGTCACATTCTATAGAAAAGATCAGCTGCTTTACAGAAATCTGTAATTGCATTTGATCTGAAATCAACCATTGTTATGAGAGGATTTCTCAAGGTAGATGACCACAGAATATTCTGAGTTGAAAGGGACCCACAAGGATCATCAAAGTTCAACTCCTGTGGCCCCAAGAATCCCACCATGTACCTGACATCATTGTCTAAACACTTCTTGAACTCTCAGCCTGTAACTGCTTCCCTGGGGAGCTTGTTCCAGTGCCCAAACATCCTCTGGATGAAGAACCTTTTCCTAGTATTTAATGAATAGTAATAACAAGACTTTTGGGTTCTGAGGAGGAATGAGAGATCCTTTATGAGGGCATATTTAAAAAATATTTTTCTGGACAAAATCTGAGAATAACCCCTGGTTGGCTGATGTTCCTGTTAGAGCATTCTCCCTAAGTTAATAGCAAGGCTAGGTTTGTTTTGCTGCTTTGAAGGATTATTAGTGTTCTGTCTGAATTGAGCTTGTACATAAGGTAGACAGCAGTCTTCTTAGTTTCATGTTCAATTACCAAAAAATCACAGCAAAAGCAATCAAATGCTTTGTCACCATTGTGCTATTCAGTAGCTATAAGTGGAACCATGTGACCACTAGATATTTAGTAACTTTCACTTCTGTAATTCTCTTTGTTTCTTTCCTGCTTTTTGTTGTTTTGAAAATTAAGTCATAAATTGTTAGAAGCAAGGAGAATGATTGTGTGCTCTCTAGTTTGGTGTCTTAAATGGAGATTTGCTTCCAAGATTTGGCAGGTATTTCTCTCTTAAAACCTGTTATTTCTGAGCTTGCCAATCACGTCAATGTGTTGAGTTCAGGTATTACACGAAGGGTAAATCTCGTTGTGACGTGGAGCAGTGAGTGCACATGTTCTGGCAAGGGCCTTTCCGGAATTTTAATAAATACAAGGTATGAACACCTCTTCACCACAAGAGGTGTGTTTTTATCCTGTGCAGGTGCTGCACTCTGCGTGCATGCACACCTAGCAGTTCCTCTGTGCCTGGTGCAGCATGGCTCCTTGCTCTGCAGGAAAGATGCTGCTCAGAATTCTTACTCATATGGAAAAATAACTTTATAAAGCATTTCAGACAGAGCAGCTTCCAATTTACTGAGCGACTTAAACATGCCGTACTTTGCTTTGTTTCATCATGATAAAAGCCACTTGCCTGTGTAACTCCTAACCAACAATAAAACAGGTATAAACAGGCATAAAACAATGTAGTGTTCAAAGTATCTCTAGAGGGGAGCAGTAGCTAAACACCTCTTAACTTGATTTTGCCTGGCCTGGAAAGGAGCAGGACTGTCACCTTCCCCATTTTCATGGGCTGCTCACGTGGCCAGGGGTCTGAAGGGAATATTTGGTTACCCTCAGACTCACTGAGTTTTGAGTTGTCCAAAAGGTACCAGCCAGAAGCAGAGCTGCTGTTCTGAGCTGGTTTGAGGGAGAGCTCCTTCCCTCCTGTTTGGGTTTTGCTTTTTTTGTAGGTGTGATGTCATCATTCTGCGAGGTCTGCGCCGCCGCGTCCTCCAGGAAAACAAAACAGGGCGACGAGACCTGAATGTCAAATGCAAAAAACAAGCAGATCTGATTCTTCCTCTTCTCCCTCCCCCTTTTTCTTTGAAAGGAGCTTTCAAGCTGACTTTATACAACAGGAATTAGCTTAATAGAAAAAGAGAGCAGGAGAAGCAGAATTATTTCTTTTCAGTTCTTACTATCAAGTTCTCAAAAATAACTCCTTCCTGCCTTACTGGAGGATGGGATGTATGTTTTGTACCAGATGCAAATATAGGGGCACTTTATATCTGAAACAAGGAATATCCAAATATTCCTTGTTTCAGATATCTTTTATCTTTTAATATAACCTTTCTCTGGTTTTGATTATTTTGGAGATATTTAAATGAGCACTACACAATGTCTTCTTGCCATGCTGGTGTTGGTTTCAGAGAACTGTCCCGTACACTTCAGGTGTTTGTATAGATATCAAGGTAGTACTAGCAGCAGCCTCCCACCAAGATTACTGCTGGGCCCTGGCTAGGGTCAGGGGAGCAGCCAAAACCAACTGCTGGGCTGACATAACCAGGATGATTTTTATTCAAGCCTTTGGAATTATATTAATATAAAAATGTAGTGGAATTTTTCCTTCTTTCTGGGAGCCCTTTTGTGGCCTGGCAGCAGTTGGCTCTCATGCAGCTTGTTAGCTATACTGAGCAGTACTGAGTTCCTGTAAACGTGGATAGGTTTATTCTTTTTCAGGCTAGAGCTTTAGATATTCCCTCATTCAGAATGACTTTGCAAAATAATCTGCAGAGAGGCATTTTGAGTCTTTTGGAGGCTCTAAACTGAGTATTGATAGTGAGAGGATGGGCTGGTGGTCTCTGAGAAGCTGTCCAGGTGTAGTAAGAACTTCTGGGCAGTGAGCAACACTGGAGTCGACATTCTTTACCCCACTGTGTTCAAGAACCTTAATTACTTCTTGGTTGCTCTTTATAGCTTGTGTCCAAAAAGTAAACAGTGTTTTCTGGCATGGCCTGTTGAGCTCTCAGTAGCTCCCTGTCCAGCTGGGCTGCTCGGGTGAGCTGCATGCACGATGAGGGAGCAGTTCTTGCTTTTTGCTGGTTGGTTGTTAGGGATGTATCTGCCCAAGGTATCAGGAGGTTGTCCTACTTTCCCAGTTCAAAAATCCGAGATCCTTAGAATTTATAAAATGGACACCTGACGTTCCCTTTGTTTATTAGCCGACAGGAGCAGTCAGAAAATAGCTCTTCTTCTAATACAGGAATTGTTGCTTGAAACTTTGCAGTTGTTTTTTTTTTTCCTCTTATTTGCCTGTTCCTACTGACAAACAAAAGGCATAATCCATTATTCCAAACTGCTGAAAGAGGCTTCAAATTGCCAGGTATGAAATTATGCTGCTTGTTCCGTTACCAGTAGGAAACAGCGTGTGAGATGTTTCAAAACCTACAAAGGAGAAAGTTCTTTGCATGTGTGAATTTAGTATTCACAAAAGGTGTCAGATTGACAGCCACGGAGATTGTGGAGATCGGAATTTTATTTATCCCTAGAGAAGGTGCAGTGCAGACTGCAGTAGTGCAAAAATTTCCTGTATTATTCTGCTGTTACACCCTACCTGTGCCCTTCACAGGAAGCCTCTTGGGGCCAGGAGCTCCTCCTTTCTCTGCGCCCCTTCAGAGAGCTGGCTGACAAAAGGATGTGAGGGTGGTTTTTTTGTGTGTGATGTGGGTGCTTGTCTCGTGAAATCTAAACAGATGTGGAAGGAATTTGATAACATCTACCTCTAAACAGCTGCTGGAGCAGAGACAGCCTTCAACCCCCATGTTCTCTGACTGGAGGCAGTCTCGGAGTCTCGAGGCAGAAGATGTTAATGGTCATGATTCTGTTATTCACTGACTGAGCTGTTCTTCTGCAAAGATTTACCATTCCAGCATTGAAACTAATGCAGCCAACTTCTCCTGCTTTGTCTAAAAATGCTTGATAAATTCTCCAGGGGAATGGGAGGGTCTCTAGGAGGTGTCCTGTAAGAGAAGTGTAGTGTTCTGTGTGAGTCGTCCATTTGCCAAAATGAAAATTGAGAAAGAGTATCAAGCCCTGTTTCTGGGGGGAAAAAAAAAGCAAAGAACACAAACCCAACACCAAAACAACCAGCAAGTGATTGATTTTTGAAAATGTCTAACACCTCTCTGGCAAGATCCCTTGTGCCAGTGCTCTCTTGGGACTGTTCTTGTGACTGTCCTTGTTCCCTGATGCTTTGCTTCTTCATGTCTTGCTGTAGCCAGGCCCCTCTGTCACATATTTGCAGATCATTTTAAGGAGGCTCTTCAGACCATAGAGCTCAGTCCTGCTCCAGCTGTGCTTGTGGTTATTGCTCTGGGTAGTAGCTTTAATCATCTCCAGCTCTCATCCTTCATTAGATGGCATGATTGTGTGGCTCTGAGCAGCGTGGTTTAGCTTGAACCAACCAAATCACGGATTGTCTTCAGATCAGCAGCTCCTGGGAACAGCCAGCGCTGCCATCCAGCATGGCCCAGGCCAGGACACAGCCTTCCAGCCCACTCCCTGCTTAAGGAGAAAAATAAGATCAATTTAATTGGCTTTTCCTTTGCAACGCTATTCCTTTATGTCTCCTGAAGATCAGTTCAGTCTTGGAAAAGTCACCTGTTGGCAGCTCCCTGCCTCACTTCATGAAAAAGCTGAGGCCAAAGTCCTTGAAATAGGCAGGACAACCTTGTTTTCAGAAAGTCCAAGTGTGAGAGCAGGTTCCACCATGTCTCAATTAACCTTCTGTTTAAATGCACAGAAAATAGTTTTGTCCATTGACTGAAGCAGTCAAATTATTGTTCCCCTCAGTTAAAGGGTAGGAGTGGAAATGGTTGCTGATTTTTTTTTCGTTCATTTGCTTTTGTGAATGATTGCTGAGAACAGCTGGATTAAGTGGCTTTATGTGTGAGCACACAAAGAACCTGTGAAATATAGAGGTGCTTGGTTTTGTGCTGTTGAAATAGACCAATTTCTGATTACAGTTTTCTGTCAAATTTAGGATGGATGTGTTTCTACATGAGCTGAAATTGCCGTTCCAGCCTTAAAATGCTGTAACACTTAGTAGATACATTCAAGTGACTTAAGCTCTTTCCTCCTCTCTTCAGACCAGAAAAAAGTGCTGCATTTCTTACTTGAGAGCTAAAGAGTTGGTGTACCAAAGAAAAATTTAAAAAAATATTCATAGTAAATTAACCCAGTAGAATGAAGCTTAGGCACTAAACCTGCTTTGTGGGCCATGTTTATGAATTGTTGTTCCAAGTATTTGCTTCAGGTGCACATGTTGACCTACCTCTTTCATCCCTTGTGTTCAGGACAGTTAGTAATACTGCCAAACCAGGAAAGAGATAACTTTTTAAAGCAGGTTCTTGAAGAAAAGGTGTCATTTACCTTCTGTGTGTGTGCAGAACGATGTATCAACTCAGCCTTTCTCTCTAGTGGAGAGGCAGTCAAGCACAAGGATGTCTGAGTCTGTGGTTTGATGGACTTTTTAGGAAACCTGTAAGGAGAGATGTGCTGAATGTGCTGGGTGTGTTCCACTGCAGTGGATTCAACTGTTGACTCCCCAGTGCTTGCAGGTGCTGGTGTTCAGGGAAAACACAGCACTTAAGCATTCCATGCGTCTTCCTCCTAGTGATATATTTATGTGTATAAAATAATGCTATGGGCAGGTAAAGTATAAAGGTTAATTTGTTTATGTTAAGGTCCATCAAGATGGAGACTCTTGGATTTGCAAAGCACCTCCTGAAATGGGGCTTTTCCCCTAGTGGGACCCATCTTTGCAGTGCAATGGCAGTAAGAAGGTGAACCAGCACTGAGTGTTGCTGAGGCATTTTGCAGTTTGCTCCTGGTGCTGAGCAGGCAGTTATCCCTGGAGAGCAGCAGAAGATGCTCCAGCCCTGGACTATGGGAGATGAGAAGGACTTTACCCTGCAAAAGAGGCTCCTCTTGTTTCCAGTTCCTAGACTGTCAGGAATCTGTCCTGTGTTCAGTGAATCATTCCTGGAGAGCACTCAGGCAGTGTGGAGGAGGAAAATGCCTGGTGTGAATGCAGGAGGTATAAAAGTCAGATGAGAGGGGAGAGATAAGAATATGTCAGGACAGAAGTACAGTGAAACTGGGACTGCAGAGGGGTCAGAGAGGAAGGAGCTGGAGCTGGTGGAGAACTGGAGCTGGAGGTTTGCAGGAGAGGTGACTTGGGAGCTTGGGAGATGGGGAGGGAGGCAGCAAAAGAAGATGGGTTGGCAAGGGAGATGGCAGTCTGAATTCTGACACTTTCTAATTTTGGAATGCTTGCCTTTGTAACCTTAATAATTTTGTTCTAATACACCAGATACAAAAATTGCATTATATGTTCTGAGGAATTTGGTTACTATGGTAATGGGTATATAAGTACATAAGAGATGAGATGTCAGCAATCAGAACAGCTGTAATGTAGCACACAAACCTGTGACTGCCGGAATTTGGGAAGCAGGCCCTTACAAACTTAGGCTGCTTCAGTCCCATTTCTCATTGCCAGGATGTGTGTTCCTGTGTGAAAGTGACGTCAGAGCTTCTACAATAAATCTTTTGGGGCTTTGGAATTTCAGCAGACATGCCCAAAAATTCTTGGTAAACAGACGGTGTACCTCCCTTCTGTGCCAGGATGGGAAGGTCTCTGTTTCCACCCAGCTGCTGGAAGTGCAAGACAGATGCTGGCTGGACGGACCACGAGCATGCGGGATGGGAGCAGGCTGCTGCTGCCCTGTGCTCTGGCACCTGCCTCCCTCCTTGCTCAAAGGCCAGGGCTGGCTGAGCCATGGGGGTGTGACTCATTCCCAGCATCACACAACCAGTTTTCCCCTCCCCACTGTTGGTGCCTTGTCTAGGTGGATTTGGGGCAGTGCAGATGGTACCTGGTAAAGTCTGTGCCAGAGTGTTGTGTTTGTTAGGGCAGTTTGGTGATGGTGAGGTCTTGCCCAGCCAGAGCAGGTGGGGAAGATGAGGGGAGCAAGAGCATCCTGGGGAATGTCGAGCAGGAATGTGGGGCAGCTGTTGGCACAGGAGTGGAAAGGATGATAGTTCTTGCACACTTCTGATCCCTTCCTCCATCTGCAGCAAGGATATGTTTTCCATGCCCACTCACACCTTCTGGTTGAAAAACCACTTCTGCAG
Source organism: Gymnorhina tibicen (assembly GCA_013399875.1). Lineage (NCBI taxonomy): Eukaryota > Metazoa > Chordata > Aves > Passeriformes > Artamidae > Gymnorhina > Gymnorhina tibicen. The sequence goes on from VXAZ01007802.1 coordinate 234,460, forward strand.
TGTTTCCCGTGGTTGGGGATGGATGGGTTATGAGGATTATCCTCAACAGGACAGGGTTGCTGGAGAGCTGATGGAGCAAGCAGTGTCCAGGCTGGAGAAGTACTGCAAGTACGGTCCATCCCACATAGGTGAGGGTCAGGACAGCACAGGGCATAGCAGAGTGTTGGAAATTTTCTTAAAGCCAAGCGTGGTGTAACAGCGTAAGGATGAGTTAGTGCTAGTGAGGAAGCGTGGGCTGGAGGGAAGCTGCTGAAAAGTTTTCAAGGTCCAGTCTTCAGGCAGTTTTAAGTGGTATTTTGGTGTTGATGTACACATGAAAGGACTGTGGTAATGGAATTTGCTGGTGCAAAGCTGGGGGACACTGTCAGTCCAGAGGAGGACTGGAGTCTCTGGCAGGACTGAATGAGCTGGAGGATTTGCAGTATGGAGACCTAAATGGAATAGTGCAAAGTGAATGGTCATGCACTAGCAAATATATAATAGCATATAGAATATATAAAGATACATTATTATATGTAAAGATATGAAATATAAAAATATGGTTTATCAGTTAGAAATGGAAAGATGTAAAAGACTTGAATATGTCCCTTGATACCATGGTGATTTTTAAACTTTAATGCTATGTATCTAGTATATCTAGGGAATAAGCAGATGTGGAGAATGCTGGTGTGGAGAATGCTGGTGGACTCTTATTTTTTTTTTTTTTTTTAATGCTTCATTTGGGACGGATGTGAAGAAGGGCCGTTAGGATGGTCTGGGAAGTCAGTTCTCTCTCCTGCATCATAAGAGAGACAAAACTGGCTTTTCTCAGCTAACAGGCTTAAGGGAACAGTATTCTCTCTCTCCTTGTGCTTATCCCTCAATATTGAAAAGGGAAGAAAACTGTTTAAACACTAAGGCTGGTGTGGGAAAAAGAGTGAGGCAGTGTAAACTTACAATAATAAATCTGTAAATCAGCCTTAATCAGTTCTTAATCTTAAATTGGTTCCTAATCAAAATAGGAATGGGGTTCTGGAGCAGCCTTGTAATCAGAGTAGTGGCTTCAAGAAGTTCTCAGGAGTTGGTTATTATTTGATGATTGGATTCTATTATAAAGTTGCTTAAAATAGCAGGAACAGGACTTAATTGGACCTTCAGTCCTATGATCTTAACAATCCAATTGAGACATATTCTGTATATCTGAGCCACAAATTGTTTTGTGTATTAGTTGAAATGAGCATTTTCCCCATGAAAGCAGATAAAACTCATCAAATTAAAAGGTTATGCTTGTTATCATAATACATACTGAAAATGACTTTTTGTTTTAAGTGAAAAGCATAAAGAGAAGGGATTCAGACTTTGCAGAAACCACTGGAGAGGCATTTCTTCAAGTAGGTAGAATAGTAAAAAAAGGAGATTTTTTAAAATTTGTTTTTGTTTGGTTTTGGTTGTTTGCCTCTTCCCCTTGTTGTGTGCTGTGTGGGAAATGGTTCTACTCAGTCATGTGAAGACTGGAAAAAAATTAACCTGAGCTAGAGTAAAACTGGTCAGATTGCCATGACTTTGGGGAATTCCAGCAGGAAAGGAGGTGCTCACGGGCTCTAGAAACGTGTGACATAATTGCTCATTAAAGCTACCCCATTTATGGCTACAGATAATCTGGTAGCACAGATTTAGCAGCTATAAAAGGTTTTAAACTCTTTTGAAGCTGAAATATGTTTGAACCCCTTTTTGAACATGCTTTAAGTTACAACCTTAGGTAAGCAGCTGCAAATCCTTGCTGCTCTGCCAGTGTCTGTGTGCTCCAGTGGGTTGGTCACTCCTAAAGAACACAATGATCTTTCACTGGTCATCTTTTCGGACAGGGCTTCTCTGCCTGTGCCCAGTGCTGAAGGGCCATCACATACGTGCACTTTTCTAGAACCTCTCCTTATTTCCCTGCAGCCTTTCAGTAAACCTTTTTTTATTTATGATGGTAATCCTGTATTTTATAAAATCCTGTGTTAAAAGAATTTGACCTTTTTCATAACAAGGTGTGTTTTGATGGTGCTTGTTTGACCCTAGAAGAATGGCAGCATAAAAATTGCCATCCAGGTTCTGATACCTCACCTGTCTGGTCCTATCTGCTGTCCCTGGCAGCGGTGACAACCTGGGTGCTTCGGAAGCAGCGCCAGGAGCATCCAGGAATACCTTACCTGACCTGGCTGTGGATGTTCTTACTCATGTAAATGTCTGGTTTAAAAAGCAGTGTTTCTATCTCTTGGGCTCAAGGCCTTGCAGTCATTTCTGCAGGTTAATTTTGCTGTTTATACCTTGATTGGTGGAATTCCTTCACTGTTAGAAACAGGCTGCTCTTAGAGTTTATGGTTTCTCCCTTTGTTTTTGAAGTCTGAGCACTTATTATGGCCTTATTATTTATGGTTTTTAGCTCTTACACCTTTTCTCCTGAAGCTTAGTTTGTCTTTTTAGGCATTTACAACTTCCCATTTCTAAGGCCTTTTTTACTGTACTTCCATTTTACTGCTATATGGGAGTGAAGAATAATTTCCAGGAGCAGGCCATGGCAGAGACTTTAAGAAAGTACTGTCAGAAATTCTGATTGATTCTTCATCTTGTTTAAAAAAAAACCCAACGGTCTGACATTGTCTTTGGCATAATTGTGCAATTATTTTTGCTGAGTTGTCTACAGCAGGCTCAGCTCCTGAGTTATATTTAGTTCAAGAGTAGATGTGTGTTTTATTGTTCTTTACTTTTTGGACCTTTTCTCTCTTGTCTTGTTGCTCATTCATACACTTTTTTAGGGTTCCTATGTACTTTTTGATGGTGTCAGCTGCCCTAAGTAAAATGTCATCACGCACCTTTCCCTCCCATTCCAGATCTTAAGTGCAGATATTATGCTGCATCTACACATTATCTGTGGTCACTCTGGTTACAAGAGCCTTTTCTCTTGTTCCAAATGTAATGTAATTATTATCTGACCTTTTTTATTATCTGCCTTTTTTAGTTTTGTATCAGTTCCGAGGTGATGATTCTGTTCTTCACCTGTGACTAATTCTCACAATAATTTTGTGTACTTTCCCCACTTCTTTTTGACTATCCTTTTGAGTTGTTCTGTTCTTTTAATGACATATAGCGTAGTGCATAAATAGTTTGTTCTCTGGTTCTTAGTGTAGCACAGTCACCAAGTGATTAGCATGTTGCTCCACTAATTAATAGTTCAGTTAATTCTTCTGTTCAGTTTGGCTGCAGCCGTTGTTGGGAGCTTCTCTGAAGCAGCAGCAGCTGCTGGAAGGGGACAGCAGCTGTGACAAAAGCTGTACGTCACTCTGGAGCTACGTCAGACTTTAGGGCAGCTGCTTACTCGTCCCCATAGGTCAATAATGTTTAATTTAAGTGTTTATGGAAGGACCAGCTGTCTTGGTCTGTGACAGCATCTTACCCTATACCCAGTTATCTTCTTGTGCAGGTCATTTACGTTTTCTCCTGTTCCTTGTTCTCCTGTGTGGCTTTTTGTCAGGCTGGGTGACCGCCCGAGGCTTCTCGCTGTTTCAGCTTGGTTAGTAATATTGTTCCTACAGAATCTCACAGAGTTCTCCTGGATTTTTCTGTTTGTGTTTGGCTTCATTTTCTGCCTTAGGTCCTTCCTATTGGCATCAGTTTTGCCAGGTTCATACTTGCTCAAATAAGAGTCTGACCTGTGGACTGGAGGGTTGGACACAGCTTCTGGCTGGAGTGGGAGTGTCCTAGAGTTCTTCTACACTCTAGGGAATTCATTTGCAAGCTCAATTTAAACGTTTTCTCTTTTTTCTTTTTTTTACCGATTGACCAGAAAGACTTTAAATCGCTTCCTTTCAGGCCTCTTTTCTAAAACTATGGTGATACTGCCACTTTTTAATTACTTCTTTTCTCAAGGGTAATTATCTATGTTGTGAGCTTTAGTAGCTTATTTCTGAGTTATTTATGCTGAATCCAAAATAGCTAATTTGCTTACGTTTACTCTATTTATTGTTCTGGGACAGAATTGCTTAGGGGTCAAGAAAAGGTTTCTTTAAACTCCAGTCCCATTAGGATATCTGACTAATTTTTTTTATGGGCAGCTGGAGTTTCCCAGTATTTTTGCCTCTAGACTTAATTGGCTCTCATCAATTGGCCCCTTGCTAACCTCTTCCTGGCCAGTGTGCTGCCAGCACAGCATCTCCCCCACTGGATCCGTTGTAACGTGCTCCTTGGTTGGAGAGACGTGGCCATGGAGAGTTGGCTGTAGGTGATGCACTCACAGAGTGTTTATTAATGTGACGCTTCACTTTAATAAAGGAAAAGAGTTGGCAATGTCTGTGAACTTAATGAATTGCAAAAGAAGGGGGACAGAAGATTTCATTTTTTCCAGTTGCCTTCCTCATAGCTTTGCTAGCCTAAGGAATCACTAAATTTAGAGCTGACCTTCTTAATAAATGTACCAGAACTATCACAAGCAAAGACTTCCAGGAGATGTTAGTGTTGAATATGTCAGGGAACAGTGAGCACTTCTTGAACTTTCATGGCATTGGTCTTTGAGAAATGAATGCTGGCTATTCTTCAGCTGTTCTATAGGTCTAATTTTTGATCTCGTGGGATATTCTATTTTAAATAGTAGAAAAAAAATGCAAGATGCTTTTTTGCATTAATTTTTCTCAACTGCATCAGTGATGTCTTTTGTGTACGTTGTTTAAGCGGTAGGGTCAGTGGTAGATTTGGTGTTAGTGACATTGTAAAAATTGCCAGTTAACAAAACTAGTATTTTCGGGAGTACTGGTAGTGTTAGGTATGTTTATGCTTGCTTATAGCTGACATATGAAACCTGTCAAAAGAGATCTGGTTTGTTCAGAATATCTTGTCTTTAACACAAGAGCACACTTACCCAGTTAGTTATCTTTTGCACTACTTAGAAAACTTGAAAGATTGTAGAAATAATTAAAAATAAATATTTACACCCAGCCCAGAAACACAAGATCCTGGGCTTGTCGGTGAAGGTTTGGGAAACGCAACTTTCTGACCCTTTTGTTAGTGACATTCCTGGAAAGTAAACACCCAAGCAGAACAGCTCAGCAGGATCAGAAAGTGTGCGGGGGTAAGTAATTCAAGGAGTTGATGATGGACATTTTAGTGTCAGAATCTTGAGAGGAAATCAAAGTAAGGCACAGAGTCTACAAGTACACGCATAAGAGAAATGCAAGCAGTACTCGAACATAAAAGGGTCTTCCTGAGGCTATTCTGTGAAAAACTATAATAAAAGAAAGAAACAGAGGTAGAAAAGCAGAGAGAGAAAGGAAAAAAAATCTGCAAAGAGGTTTTTTCAGGATAGAACCATTCCTCAAAAATCTTCTAAAAAGAAATTGAAAAAGGAATCTTATAGGAATGGTAGGCTTGTTCCTTGTCAGAGGAAGAAAGAAGTACTGAGTTGGGAAGAAAAGCCTGTTTGAACATAGATGTTCACACAGACAAAAAATTGCAAGAATTCACTGTAATATCCAGGTGCAGATTCATCTTATCCTTGTAATCTATTCCTTCTAGAAATACCTAGGTGAGGGAATGTGAAAGATAAAGGGGACAGCATTTCATGCCTGTTCTTTGCTGAACTCCTATGGAGAAGGATCTCTGTTCCTGTGCAGGAAGCAGAACTTTGTTACAGAGGTGTACCTGGGGTTAGAGACCATGTGAAGTGCCCTTGCTGCTGTAAGGTGAGTGATGGAAGTGTCCAGCACGGCTCTAAGATCTCACCTGCTTCAGGCTTTGGCAGCAGAAGGGTCTCCTCACTTGGAGATGAAATGATTCTGTCTTTTCCCTTTCCCTGGGGACTGGCGGAAAGCAAAGGAGCATCTCATGTACGTGAGCTTGGAGTGAAAAGCAATGTGGGAAAGAATCTCAATGGGGTTTCCCATGCTCCACAGGTACCTTCCACAATCCAGTTTGCTCATCTCATTCCAGGTGGTTTGGTTCTGCTTGTAGTTGGCATTATTTTAGGATGATCAGTTTGGTGACAGCTTTTTGGATATTTTCTGAGTATTTAACATTTTTGCAACAGTTTCTTGTAGAATGTCATTCATCTGCACCTCCCTTTTCCTTAATGACTGACAGCCCTGGTGGATCCAGTGTGGAGAACAAATGTACTGGAAAGAATGATTTTAAGATCATTAAGAGAAAGGCAAGTTCATTACTTTGTCAGCATTTTTTTGTCTGAGCTGCAGCTCACGACTAAGTGGTAAAAGTAAGTTGGCAGGATCCCAAGGGAGATGTTCCTGAGTGCCCTTTGTCTCTTTTGCAGGGCATGGGAGAAGTTAAATGCCCCTTGCTGCATCTGCAGCCTTTTCTTTTTGGGGTTGTTTTTTTTTTTTTTTTTCCTTAATTGCCACTGTAGGAAGAATTCCAAATTGCAGAACTAGGAGGAGAAAAAATAACATGTTGTTAGCTTGGTGGTAGAGGCTTAGCCAAGTGCACAAGGAGTCTGTGATATGGGGTTTCAGATGAGTCAAGGGACTACAGTTCCTGTCTGCTCCGGGAGGTTTGAGGTGCTGATGGACCTTGCATTGTGACAGTCACTGGAACACAACTGTCTTGATGCCATCTGCCAGGGGTCACTGAGGGTGGACAGGAAGCTGATCTTCAGCTATTCAAGGAAACAGCCACCTTCTGCTGTGAACAGAGTAACTCTTTCTTCCATGTGTTCAGAGCATGTTAAGGCCCTTGAGAATTGCTCTGCTTTTGTCAGAACAGGAAAAAAAGAGCTGACTGGGTGGAGCCAGAGCCTGGGTTAAAAGAGGTTTGAAGAAATGCAAAGCAATAAAAAGCAGTATATATAGTTTGGACAAGCTTGCTGGAAGGAGAAATGTGGTGCTGTGATCAGGAATGTACTTTCCCAGGAACCATGACGGACCTGATGAATGTGTGTCCCTCTGTATTTGCTGAGCTCTGCAGAAGGATGGATCCAAGACAATCTTGAATCTGACAGTATCACACTGGCTGCAGGTTCCCTGAATTTCAGAGAAGCCGACAGAACTCCTTCTGTCTGTGCCCTTGTGGAAAGGCCCCACCACTGGCTGGCACCTGGCTTTTGGGAACAGAAAATAAAGTGATAGGACCTGTAGTGAGTAACCCCTGCCCTTTTTCTTTCAAATGCATAGAATTTGTCAGGCTAAAATTTTAAAGGCTGATTTAAATGCAGATCACAAAATTAAGTCAAAGTTAAGAAGCATCATTCCTAAAGTCACATATATCTGCACTGCTCGGCGTGATGAGTGTTCATTTCTTCTGATGCTGGACCTTCATCATCTTTTCTGCTGTGTTCCCATGAACTGTACAACCCTTCCGCTTCCCATTCCAGGTTAGATTCTTTCTTTTCTTAGAGTGCCTTCGTCTTTTTTTACCTTGCAAGCTTTTTCTCACGGTTTATAGAAATGGGGAGTGATTTGTCTGCTACTTCCGAAAAAATTTGTGCTTTCAGGTCAAGTATTCAATACTACACAGAAACTTTTAAAATTCTTTATTTTAAGCATTCTTACAATCTAATCATTCTTTAAGCATTCTTACCATCTAGCTCTTACTTTAGGCATAATTGCAAGTAAAAGAAAAAAAATTAAAAGTCAGTTCTTTCAATAGTTTCAGTTTATCACATTTATGATAGTTGTGGAAATTTTCAGTGTCAGCTGGAAGCCATTCAGGAAATTTTTAATAGTGTGTTGAGAGGATAATTTAATCTCAGCTTCATACACTCCCTGGATCTGACCCATATGCAAGTAAGAGAAAATCCCTTTTCCCATTTTTGACAGTTGTATGATGACACTCATTCCCCATCTTATTTGATGCTTTTGCATTAGATCATGCCAGAGGAAATTACACTAAAATGTAGCAACTGTTTGCACTACTTGCAATGCAGATTCTTAAAAAATAATCTAAATATCCGTTTCTAAATAAAGTTATGTTGTGGTGGGAAGTTGTTTTTTGGTGGTGTGAGGGGTTTTTTTGTTGGTTGTTTTATTACTTTGAGTAAGAAGACCTGCAAAGAACCAGTAGTTTTTTGTGTTGAATATTCACTTTCTAGTCTTCACTGTTAAAGAGTGTCAGCTGTGAAGATGGGGTCTGTAACTGGTCTCCTGCTTGGTTTGTTTGTTTTAAAGTGTCACACATATATTCTATGGGGAAAAACACACAGTGTAGCTATGTTTGACACCAAAGAGAAGTTTTTATACATGTTACTGTGCTAAGTGTATGGGATAGCAGATGACTATGACATAAAACAAGATTTATGTATCAAATTGTAAATAACTTTGTTTATAGTTCAATAATAGAGGACAGCTTTCCTGTTGGCCTCCTTAGCCATCGTGGAAGTCTGTGTGACTCTTGTTCCCGGTGAAATGGAGAGACATGGGATGATGGATGCAGAAATCTGTTGGTTGTTTCCCTTTTGTGCTCACATGGTATTTGTTTAGCTCTGGTTCTGATATTCTTGTTGGATATGTTAATTCCTTGAAATGTCATTTGTAGGGACAAAGCATGCTGCTCTTCAGTACTAATGAGCTACAAGCAAGTCTGTGGTGTAATTCGGTTTCTGCAAACTTTTGAACCATCTTAAGGAGCTACAAATGCTTTTGCTGTATCTCATGGTTAGTGTAACCAAGTACCTTCTAGTCCCTGTCACTCACTGAGTTGGGCTGGATGGGAATTTGTGAAATAAAATGGTCAGGTGTTAATCTCAGTGTGTGAGTGCCTTCTCTTCTGCAGGGAAGGCCAAGCACATTCTCTGAGTACATTGGTTTATTCCCTGAAAATGGTTATCTGTGACAGTGACGGCTGTCAGAGAGTTTGGTGTAGTGTGGACAGATTTTAATTTCTCTGAGGTCTCTGTAGCATAAGACTGAAATATGCACTTTAAATATGGCAACTGACCATTTCAAGCTTTGCTTTTTCTGCTCTGCAGCATCCCAGGGGATGTTAGTCACAGGGGTGGGTCTTAACTTCAGCTTGAGATGACATGGCAGGAGGCAGAAAACTCCAAAGAGAGCAGGTCTTATCCCGTCCTCATCTTCAGCTTTCTTGTGTTAGAGGTTCAAGGGGTGTGTGTGTACCTTTAATAGAGCCATAATTACAGGGATGTAACATCTTATCGATTCATAGACTTTTGTGGATGTGTGCATGCGGTTTCTGCTAACTGATAGTTGTTCAGATGAAAGTAATTAGATAAAACATTTTGGCCTGTAGTCAGTGTCATTTACACCAGTAATGGTAGCCACTAAGTGCAGTGAGTTCAGACTGCTGTGTGGAAATAGAGCTGGGCCAGTCCTGGGCCTTGGCGTTCCCTGGTTTGCTTTGAATCTTTCTTGTGTTCCTTCACCACCATATTGGTTAAGAGTGGAGTTGATCTAAGTCCTGGTAGTTGTGTTTATGCAGTGCAATATTCTCTTTTTGTATGAGTGACACCTAGGAAAAAATGTGAATGTATTTTTTCTAATTTTAGCAGCCTGCAAGGTGGCTTGTAGGCAGTCACGCACAGTCGGAGGGTGCCGTATCCTGTTTGCAGTGCCTGTTCCTTGGCCAGAGCCAGGATCCAGCCACCTGATCTGAGCTAAAGTGAGATGATCAGTCCCATCCACTGGGGACAATTGTGTTTAACAGTATAGCTGCACCAATCCAAAAAACCTGTAGTGAAGAGACTGCACTGGTGGAAGAATGTAAAATTCTCAAGTGCAACTTGACTGTACTTTAGAAAACCAGCTGCCTGCTGGTGTGTGATTTAATTTTCAGCGCAGTTTGTTTGTAGGGTTGATTTTTTTGTTTTAATCTTAAATCTCGCCTGTATTTTTAATACACTTAAAATAATGCAGTAACTGCTTTGCATGCCACTTCTCCTGCCTTACCTTCCATTTCCCCACAGCATTCAGGTGTCATTATTGCAAGGCAGGAGGCAGAGCTCTGCTGCTGGCACTGCTGGGCTTTGGTAGGCAGTGCCTGTTGTCTGGGTAAAAAAAAGACTGAGGGAATTTAATATTGTAGCATCCATAAAAATGGGAGCACTTTATTAAGCGAGACCGTGTAAAGCTTTCTTACGGATGGAATTTACATTAATGCATTTTATTGTTCCATCTAAGGAGATCAAATGATAAGCACAGTGTCATGTACACGTTTGTGACTATTCTGTTAAATAGATTTTAATACTTAATGGTTTTTTTCTCATGCATTTCAAAGCAGCGATTATTTCTGAGAATAAAGATAATGAAATTTGTCTTGATGCTCTCAGGAATAAAGGGGAAAAAACTGTATTTTAAGGTGTATCACAGTAGGTGAGGAGTTCTGCTCTGTCCCGTCCCACACCTGTGTGTGTTGTCATTGGGCCTGGTAGGAGTTTTAGCTGCAGGAAGAAATGTTCCTGTTGATGACATTTCAGAGGCATGCTCAGAAAGGACGCCAAGAACGAGTCTGGTGGCTGGTTTGGCATGGGGGGTCGGTGGGGAGGGGGAGAAGGCTGTAATCCATCTCAGCTGCGAGCGCAGGGTTTTCCCCTCGCGCTGGCTCTCACACGCACGCTCGCTCGCAGGGACATGTGACTTTTGGCCATATTAGCAGGTTTATCCAAGCCTAGCCCCTCTGACTAACAGATGTAGGGAAAAGGGCATTCTGGGATTGCAGCAGTTGCTTTTGAACAACAATGTCCTTTTTGTAAGAATCTGATGCTTCTTAAAAGATGGAACATGACATCATTACCGTCGATCCAAGAAACATTCCTTCAATAATACTGAGTGTGCTCTGGTTATCAGCTCCCTTCCCCCAGCTCCTTTTTCTTGCTTTTCTGACATGCTTTTTGTCTATTGTTTTGTTGGGGGCTGTAAATGTGAAACAGTTGTCTTTCAGTGTTATGTGCTTGCTAGAGCTGGAATCAAGTGGAATATTGTTGATTTATAAGAAAGAAAGAAAAATAACAGAAACCCCACTTTTCCTCCAGCTTTCATAAATGTAGTGTGCTTCAGGTATGGGCTGAGCTGGAGCTAATTATTTCCCTTCCCACACGGTATTAGTTACTGTGTTATGCAAGGGAAGGTGGGGATATCGCAGTCCCGTTCCTGTGCATCCCACTCGGCCTCACTGGCAGCTGTGTGCAGATGCTGGTTGTTCCAAGGCTCCTGCAGTGATCCTGCACCGATAGGAGATGTGTGTGTGCTCAGCAGTGCAGTGTGGCAGAGTTGTGAGCAGCTGCATATTTTCTGTACGTGTGTGTATACGTTCTTCTCTTGGTCCACCACTGAGATTTCAGTGTCGGCTTTTCCTTATCCCCTGAGAGCGAGCTATCACGGAAACACGTTCTGGGTTGCATTATAAATCTCTTTGAATGCTGACTGCTTGGAGGAAAATGCTGGAGTTTGCTTCCCTTCTCTGTATTCTCTCTCCCATGCATGTCTTTCTCAGAAAAACTGGAGACTCTTGTGGAGTTTACAGCCAGGTACGTCTCGGCTGTGCTTCAGGGCCGGGCTCTGCAGCAGTGCTGGGAGGTCTCTAACAAGGAGCAGGCAGGCTGTGGCACTTCCACATGCTGCAACTCTCCGGAGAAGAGAACCACTGAGTACAAACATGCAGGAATATGTCTTTTTCCATCCTTGCAGGAATTGCTCTGCGGGGAGTGGAAAACAAATGATTCATTGATGGTCTAGGGGCTTGGAGAAAGGTGGAGTTTATAGTGTCCAGAAAGGGAGGAGAAATGGACAGGGCCTTCTGATGTGTTGGTTAAGCTCAGGTTTGTTGTCTTTCACATCTTCATAATGGAAATAATAGCCCAACTTTTTAAAAAAACGAATTTGAGATACAAAATAGAAGTTAAAAAAGCACAAGTCTTGGCCAGACAGATTTTTTTGGAAAGAAGCGAGATGTGTGATTAACTGTTTGCCAATGACAGAGTTGTTTTTATTGGTCCTAATTTACAGGGATTTGATAGGAAATCCCAATACCTCCCTATAATAGGAAAAGAAAAGGGCTTTTTACTTGTAGTGATTGTTTGGCAACACCTGTTGCAAAGATACAGTAAGATTTTAGCACAACTTAACAGTATACTTTTATTCTGGATAGATTCCAAGACACAAAGCTTGTAGTAAATGAAAGCAAACTCACGGTGCAGACAGAAAGAATTTTATACATTCCCAGTTGTGTCTGAAGTTGCAAGTTCCTCTGAAGAAAGTGTTTGCCAATGGCCTATTGTCCATTGTCTCATGTGCCAATCACAACCTAAATGTGTGTTTGCCTCTGCTGAAGCAGAGCAGAAGGAGGAGCATCGGGCGTGGAATCGGGTATCTCCAGTTCTGGATGCCGTTTCTCTGAAGAAAGGGGTTGCAAGTAAACCTCAGAAGAACAGGCACTTTGTGATAGACATCACAAAATCCAAACAATTCTTTAGGACACAGTGGGTGTAACGTTTCAGAGGGAGGATGTCACGGTAATACGGACTCATTGGTGATGAACTGGTTGTCTCTGTAGGTCAGAGATTCTGTGACTGCTCTGCAGGTGATCGTCTGGATGCTGGAACATGGAATGCGCCTCATTCTGTGTTTTGATTTTGGTTTCTGTCCTGGAGAAATGCTTGACTGGTGTCACAGTGGGGCTGTGACATTATCCCAGCACACAGGGTGTGTTGCTTCATGCACCAGGGCTGCTTGCTCTGGAGGAAGTGGAAGCTGCTTTGCTGTGGCTTGTTTCGGGCTCTTTGAGCAGAGGATAATCAGTGAAGGATTGCAATCTTTTTCTTGCAGTAATCCATGCTGAAGAGGCTGCATTCATACAGATGAGCCAAGGGTTGAAGCAGCACTTTAAACCCAGATAGTCGGTCGGCTGACTGCCCAGCAGGATGCCATCAACCAGCCGAGCGGGCAGCCTGAAGGACCCCGAAATTGCAGAGCTCTTCTTCAAAGAAGATCCAGAAAAGCTCTTCACAGATCTCCGAGAGATTGGCCATGGAAGCTTCGGAGCAGTTTATTTTGTAAGTAGCACCGTGACTTGTGAATCTGAGCTGCATTTCTTTTTAAACTGTGGGTGTAGACTTTTTTGAACATAATGGGGAAAAGAAACTGCTGTGACTTTTTTTGTGTGGTGTTTGGGGCAGAGATGTTATCGGGTGCTCTGTATGGTCTCAATCCTTTCACTTGCAGTCTCTGCAAGGTGTTTGCATACAAAAAACCCCTGGAAACTTGGTCCTTGCCCCGTACTTTTAGGTCCATCGTTATGTTGCAAGCAGGGATTTATGTGCAAATTAAAACATGGACTTCTGCTCCATCAGTTCTGACTGGCAATGCAGTTCTCTTGGTCTGATCATCTCCTTATCACCTCTTGTTCCTTGAGAGAAATTGAGTTCTCTCCCCCTTTGTGCATACCCCGAGGCTCCCTTAAAGCCAGTCTTTGTGTTTGACACCTGACTGTTGGTGCTTTTGTTGTCATTTGTCCTGTCACATCCATTCCTACTGCAGGCAAGAATCCCAGTATCCATCTGCATAAAACTTACTTGACATGAACGTCTGGACAGCAGAATTTTTCTCAGGCTGCTTGTATAGCTTAACTGGCAGTGGGATCCTCATGGTAACCTCAGTGCAGGTTGCTGTGTTAACCAAATACTGTGGGGTCTTCATTAAAAACCACTTTCCTCAGAAAACCTTTTCACGTTTATAATTATAGGAGGTGTGGCCAAACCTGCCAATTTTCCTTCAGAAAGCCATTTGTGTCACTATTTTATGAGATGCCTATTCAGTGTTAATAATTGCAGCAGACCATGTTGGGAACCTTCCAGCACAAATTTAATGCAGCACAGATGAACTAATTAGGAAAAGCTTCTTAATTTTGTTCCCTGCTTAAAACTATGAGCCACCACTGTCTGGGAACAGATCTGGGGGAGGAAGTGTTTTCTAACGAAACAGTACTCACCTGTGGCCTTAAATTCACCTCATTTACTCACTTTGGTTAAAGAGTGAGCATAAAGGGAGGCAACTGACAAATCTGTCTTCCTGCTAAGTGGAAATATTATTGAAGAAATATTATGGAATTTTTTTGGGAACACTGTGTCTTTCAGAGTCATGCATGGACCACACAGGTGTGGGGATCCATAATGCAGCTGCAGGTAGCCTGTGAGCTGGATGCAGACAACATTCCCAAACACCAGCAGGAAGCTGCCATGGGGTATTTGTAGCCTGCCTGAACTTTTTTGTGGTAAGGGCTGATGGCCCATTACCAGCTCCTTCTCCAAAGCATTGCAACTCAGAGGCCATTAATTTCTAGCCCTTTCTTTCTCTTTTCCCCCCACCATTTTGAATCACCAGTTCATTATAGATCGGTATTTACTCACTATAGAGTGCAATTACTTGCTGGCATTTGGATTGTGCTTCTGTGTCAGAAAGTACCTCTGATTTGGCACTTGCATAAAGACAAGTGTAAGCAGTGCATCACACAACCCCAGCCCATTTGAGGGCTTCATTTTTGTCAACAGAGGGTTTCTGATAAAGATACTCTATTGCTGTTTCTGTGTTAGGAAGTTTAAACCTGTAAGTTTTGTGTTTTCTCTTTTTTACTACTAATGGTTCTGAGATCTTGAATCTGAAACTGTTCCATGCAATGTACCCCATTCTTCAAACAGAAGCCCAAAAGATGAGAGAGCCAACGTGGAGAGGGAAATTTAATGTGAATTAAATAAGCATGAAGAACTGAAACATAGGAGAGTCTATCTCTTGGGTACTTTATTCCTCTGTAAAGCTAGAAATAAAACTTCTGAAGTTTCTTTAACAAGATTTTGATTCTGCTACTGCAAACAAATTAAACTTTCTCTAATTAATATAATACTGGATTATAGTTAATAACTGCTTGAAGTGATATTACTGAAGGCAGTGACATACTCCACTTTTTCTTTGTGCATACTTTGCCTGTATCAATGCTGAAGCTACTCTGGTCACCAGATGTTGATCCTTTGTGTGGAGTTTTTGGAGGAAAGCAGGATATATGTGCATACATGTCTGCCATAAAACAAGCCTTGTTCATTTGGATGGTTTAAGAGAGCTGGCCTTGCACATCCTCCTGGCTTTTGTCTAGGAACTATTTTTTCAATTATCCAAGATGACAGGGAAACTAAAAAAAGAAAATGAAACTGTGTGATTTTAATATTTCTGGGGTGTCAGCCAGGACAGTTCTCCCTCTGTAGGACTGTAGGTGTTCAGCAAACTCTGCCAGGTGTTGTTTGCTTGGGTTTTCTGATGCAAAGCATCCTCTCTCCGGGCTGCTTTCATGGCATACAGCCTGCATCAAAAAATGGGGTTGATAAATAGGTGTGGGGGTAATTACCCAATAGAAAATCCATATAACCCTGAAATCTCCCCTACCTTATTTAAAATAGAGTTTAGTGTTTCACTGTTAATTGTACCCATCTTCCTTCCCTTTTAGCAGTGATCCCAACAATGGGTGATATATTGATCTTACTCCTGTCTCTTTGTTTCTCTTGAATCCTTCAGTGGCAGAAAGTTTCTTTTATTTTTTTTTTCTTTCATAATTGATATGAATTTTGCTGGTTCACCTCATGGTTTTAGTTTCTTAGAAACTGCAAGTCTGGCACCTCTGAATCATTTTTGGTATTATCCTTACCCTACTCCCTGCTCTGCAGTGTAATAATAGCTTTTGCTTGACACAGGAAATCTACTACACTGGAACACTGCAGATGGAGCAGAAGAATAACCCACTCTCTTTTGTTAGAGCTGGGTTCCTTCTGCTTCACTGTAGTATTTTGCTTCCCTGTTTCATTGGCAGTTCCTTACCCAGTTGAATGTTTCAGAGATTGTCTCTAATCAGTAAAGATCTGGGAGTCAGAATTTTATTCTACCTTTTTTTGTCTCAAACAACAAAAATAGTCACCCCCCACCCAATCTTACAGGCACTATCAGTGAAAGGATCCCCTCAAACAGAAAGAAAAGTGAAAATAGTATTGGTTCAAGTTTATCATAACCAGTTGAAATAAAGACTAACAGGGAATTCTGGGAATCTCTTTAATGAACAGCAGAATTAAAACATGACTGAAAAACCTTTTTACAAAAGGCAGAGCCCTAGTACTTCATTAATCCATGTTCTGGTAGGCTGTGCTTGATGGTACAAATACATTAAAAATCAGCATTTTCATCAGTCATCAGTGAATGCTGTGGTGCACATTATTCTGATTTATATAATTTGGCTTCATGTCCAAGTTGATTATTATTATCAGAGAGACTCAGAGGTCTTTTCCTCTACCACCCTCTTGTGCTGCTCAAATCTTTTAACAGGAAATCTGGGGTCTTGTCTGGAGCCATCCTTCCTGCAAGGTGCTGCCTCTTCTCCTGCCATGGGGAATGAACCCTTGCTTTGGTGCTGAATTAAACACAGCTTCTTGTCTAGTTCTTGCCTTGCATTGTCGCTGTGTGAAGTCAGGAAGTTTGCCTTTGAAGTGTGAAAAACTATTGTACATTTATGGTACAGTGTAAGTAACAATGCTATGAAACTGAGAGGTCTCATCTGAAGATGGGTCACTTGGATTGCTGCCATCTCTCTTTGTATCATCTGCCTTCCTGTAAGACACAAAAGCTAATTTTTGGGGAGAAAGCCACCAGTGTCTGGAGCAGGTATCTCCAGTGCATCATGTGACATCTTTCCATATGGTTTGAATGGAACTGGGTGGCTGAGCCTTGCTTCTGTTTCATGTGGAATGGAGCTGGGCAGGGAGAGAAGTTGGTTTAGGGAGAATCCCTTCTGCTTGAATCAGAGCTGCTTTCATTAGCTGTGATTTTTAGTTTAAGTCACAATGCTTGACTCCTGCAGAGACTTGGTGGATGCTGAGCATGGAAAAATGTCACACCTCATCTCCCAGACAGGAGGGTGATCTTCCACTTTGGAAAGAAATTTCAAATTCTCGCAGCATCACGCCCCTTGGAAGATATTTTAGTTTAATGCTCTGCAAAAGTTAACTAAGAAATAAAGATTATTTTATGATTGTGTGTAGTCTGCATCTTATGGAGAGTTGGGGCCTGGAGAATCTGATGGATTGTGTTTTCCTGTTACAGGCACGTGATGTGCGCACCAATGAAGTGGTGGCCATCAAGAAAATGTCATATAGTGGGAAGCAGTCCAATGAGGTATGTAGAACATGTTCTATGTTAAACCCTGATCATTGCAAATAATTATTAAATGGGATGATTTTAGTTAGCTTGGGTTCCTGCAGGAGAAATATTTTCTGTAAGTGCAAAGGTGAATAAGGGTACTGTGTAAACAAAACAAATTAGTTTACTGTTCACAGTGTATTTCTGTGTAATCTGCTCCTGAAAAGGATGGGTAGAACTCTCTTCTTTCAGACACAAAGGGCTCTTTTTGGGACCACATAAATGTGTAGACAGAAAAAAAGAAAATTTAAAATGATGGGTTGGTATGTTGGTGTCTTATTGCCTTTAAATGTTCCATTTTAAATGCCTTTCAAAAAAAACCATGTTGCTTCCTGGACAAAGGAATAATAGGAATGGATGCAGTAGTGAGAGCTTCAGAGGGAGCCTGGCTTGCACGAAGTAGTGAGGCAGAACGCATCCCTCCCTGGAATGACTGTGCTCATGAGCAGCTGAAACAAAGGCAAAACAGTGGTGAATGAATGCGTGTGAAAATCTGAACAGCAGCACCATTTCAGAAGAATTGCCAGAGCCAGGGATTAAGGCAGTCTTCGCAGAGGGGTCTGTAGAAGTAGGCCTCTGAGATTTAGACATTAAGTGTTTTCATGGCCACCCCAGATGTGTCTCCTTTCACCAGGATGCTTAGCAGAGATAGTTGATTTTATACTTGAAACGTTTAAGTGCTAATACAGATTCTTGAAAAGCCCAAGATGACACGAGCAGCTGATTTGATACTATTTCTGGTAAATAACATCTATCAAATTGTGGCATCATTTTTCAGCAGAAGTATTTGTTGTAAGCATGTTGTCCAAGGCATTTATGGTTCCCTCCTTCCATTCTCTATATTCCAGTCTTAGCAGCAGTCTTGCTCCGATGAGTTCGACTAACAGCTCATTGCTTTCTGTGCCTGCCTTGTGTGTATTGATCATCTGCACTCCGAGGAGCTGAACTATTCCTTCCTCTCTGTGTGTGTGTGTGTATGTCTGTGTAGGAGGTAGAGGTGGCAGTGTCTCTCCAGCAGTCCTGAATTCTAGCTTCAGAGTTAAATTTGCTATGCCTGTTTCTGTTTTGTCACTGCGGTGACTTGTTTAACTGTGTACTGATGAAAGAATAATTTGTACTTGCTACTTGTCCTACTGTTTTAATTACTGTGAGCTATAAATACTCTATTCACATGAATGAAACAAACTGTGCATGCTTCAGAAATAGCTTTTGTTTGTCTTCAATGCGTATGTTTCTTTATTTTGAAGAAAGTTATAAGACCGGGATTAAAACACTTTCTATTTTATGTCCATATTTATTTGTTTTGTTCAGAAGTTCACTAGAGTTATGATCTAGCCTATGTAAAGAAAATTGATTAAGGGCTTTCTGGTGTCATTTGTATTTACTTTGGTTTCATAATAAGATTTTATCATTGGTGGGAACAATTATTCTCTCAAATAAGGTCATATTTTATACTAAAAATAAGTTTAAAACCTTTGAAAAATGTAGTACCGTGCTCTTAATGTGATCTTGGAGCTTTTTCTTATGCAGGAAATCACGACTACTTCTTGACTAATACATCACTTCTCTCTTCCCAGTGTAGAAGTTTAGCACGGTGCTTTCTTGGTTTGGCATTTATTGCTTAGTACCTCAAGGCCTTTGAGGCTGAAGGTAAAAGGCAACTTAAGTCACTCCAGTGTCAGTGAGAGAGTTTATATTATAGCTGCACTGTGTCATTCTATAGCATTTCTGGTGTTGAGAAGTGCTTAACTCAGTCAATCAGCTGCTTCGGCTTCCGTGTTCCCTGGTTTCGTGTGTTTCTCTAACCTTAAAATTTTTATTGAGGTTTTGCACGTGTTTTCCAAAGCCGTAGGGTAGGTGGGCCCTCTGTCCCTCTGTGAATGCTACCCACATACCAACACCTGAGGAAAGAGTGTGCTGAGAGATTAACAGGACCTGGAACACAGCTTTTGAGCCTTTTGGTGTTGGGTGAGGTTTCTCTACCTCTGATTAACTTCAGAACTGATACTCTTGCTCAAAAACATTTGCAGTGTCAACACTCTCATGTTGACAGCTGCATACTTAAATGGTTTCAGCTACTGCATTTGGTTTTGAAGGTACTTTCTGGTAGTTGTAGTTTTGCTGTTGCAATCTCAGACTTTTGCCTTTCTTGCCTGAGGAGATGTGAATGTGCAGCATGTGGGGGGACTTAGAGGTCTCTGAGGGGAGCAGTGTCAGTGTCTAGGCACACATTGGAACTTGACATTTTGACCTCTTCTATACTTTAAAGTTGCGCCAGCAGAGTTCCCCTTATTATAAACCTGGCTTTGTTTTATCTGTTTATATTTTTTCTCCAGCAGAACCATTCCCTTATCTAGTAGGTAGCTCATTTTAAATTGGCCCTTGCAAAGATTAAACTAGTAATAGAGAAACATTATCAAGAATGTAGTCAGATAGTTGGCAGCTGATAAAGGGAGCCTCATCCAGTGTAATATAGTGACTAGTAAGGATAGGTCTTTATAGTAACAAGAGTTGAGAGAGGCAGCTGATCCTGCTGAAGGACACTTATCACCTACATCTCTTTCAGGTTGGGCTGTATGTTTGATTTGACAACAGAAATGGTATCCTTTAATAGAGGATCACTTCTTTTTTGAGGACTTGCTCAGGTATTAAGTGTTTACCAGTATATCCTATGCACACATACGAATGTAAAGCAAAGACATCCTTGTGTACAGCCTAATTGATCAGCAACTTATTTTGTAGGTCTGCTGAGGAGTTCAGCAGTGAACATCATGGTGTTGATACAAACTTATTTTGATTTGGACCTTTTGCCTCTTAACATAATTAAATGACGTAATAACAACAACTGAAAAAAAAAGGTAACAGTTCTATAAAGTCTTTCTATTCCTTTTATTCCCTACAGAAATGGCAGGATATTATTAAGGAAGTCAAGTTCCTCCAAAGAATAAAACACCCTAACAGTATAGAATACAAAGGCTGCTATCTGCGGGAGCATACAGCATGGGTAAGCATCTGCTGCTCTGCGCTTCTCTTGCTTTGGTTAAAGGTGCTTTGAAATCTCTCCAGCTGGATTTTCGGAGGCACCTGAGCACTGGTGTTGCACAGAGTGAGATGAGCATAGCCAAGGGCCTTACAGGTGCTCAGCAAAACTGAAACAACTATCTGGAACCAAGATTTAAGGAAATTTTCCGTTTTGCTTAGATTAAATATTGCTGTTCTAGTGTATCTAGCTTGGTGAACTGAGTATTTGAAATAAGGTACACCCATCACTGATAAAGTTTTGTAGTGCAATATACTAAAGAAATCATATTGTTGAACTAATAGTTTATGTTGTAAGTACTGTTTTGTGAATTAGCTTCAATAAATCTGTAGGGCAAAGTTTTCGTTTCTCTTTTTGAAATCTGACTGGGACAGAATCTTAAGTAAATCCCTAAATAGCCCTTTAATACTCTGATAAGCTTGTTAAGTGCAATTTAACATTCCTGTTAAGTATGTGCATATAAAATACAATATGTAATACAATACCTAACTGGTTATGAATGTGCTTTTGCCTTCCTTACGAGTGGTGCTGCTTGGTGTCTTACACAGGAGGGTTATTCCTAATTCCAGTTAGAGCTGTACTTGTGGGAGGGGTCAGTGTGACAGTGCTGGGATGGAGTTTATGGTACAAAGCAATACTTGCTTTGTTATGGCAGCCTGCACTGTGTGCTTCAGGAATTGGTTCCAGATTTGTACATGCAAGTCTAGAAAACATATATTTACTATTACAGATTTTCTAACTACTTTGATTTCTTCCTATAACAGCTTGTTATGGAATATTGTTTAGGATCAGCATCAGACTTATTAGAAGGTAAGTCACACACGTTTATTTGATGGAAGGTCAGAAGTAGAGTACTGAACTAGGAGGTTGCAGCATCACAGAATTGCCCTTGAGTATGTAGTTTTATTTGGGGCCAGAGTGTGTATGAACAGGCACAGTCAAATTTGTCAAATTCTTGCATAGCTGTAATGGTTTTTCTGTAGAATATCGCCTTTTCCAGGTGCTTAGTTTCTCCTTGGTTCATATTACTTTAAAGTTGTCAGTCAGCTATTTGTTTGCTTCTGAGTTTTAGGTTCTCCTGCCATGGCAGTTCAAGATTTACTTCTGAAAACCCTTGCTGTTGATCCTAATGCTTACTAACAACTGTAGGCCTGCTGACTAAAATAGCACTACAGCAGTATTAGGGTTTTGCTTGATGAGGTCTTTTGTTAAATGGTTGTTTTTCTATCAGGCTTCTTATAGTGAACTTTCTTTGAAGATATATGTGTGCCCAGTAAGTTGTTCCTCTCCTTGCCAGAAGCATTTCAGGACAAAAAGCTGAGCTGCCAGAATCTCATCTCTGTTGCTACAGTTTATTCGTGTGTGAATTGCCTTAAAGTTCTGGGGTTTGGGGTTTCGCTTCATTAATGGAAAACTGGATATTGAGTCTCGAGTAGTTACTTGGGAGAATGGTCACAGAACTGACAGGAATGTAGTTTATGGTTGGGGAATGGTCTCTTTGGTAGTAAATAGCTGCTGTTTTGCAGTTAGAAGATTACATCTGATTATAGAATGTACTCTGTGAACTATTTTTACATTTACTTCTCATACTGAACAGTGAAAATGAACTTTTAGTATTTCTGTTTGCATTGTTAACAGTACTCACTTGCATGCTGCAAACTGTATTGTTTTCTGTAATATTGAATTTCACATAAATTCTTTCCTCAAGTTCATAAAAAGCCATTGCAAGAAGTGGAAATAGCAGCAATTACCCATGGTGCTCTCCAGGGATTAGCATACTTGCATTCTCACAATATGATCCATAGGTGAGTGGTTATACTTCTGCTGTCTCATACACGCTTACAGGTAGTTTGTTTTGTTGTTTGTATCCCCTCCATCCCAAATGCAACATTGTAAGCAGAGATTTTCTTTTCACGGTATCCATATGCCCTGAAACAAGTGATTTATAGTAGTCTAAACACTAGCAAGCTCTGTATCTGCACATGCACTGTCTCTTACAGCTGTTCATAATTTCTGCAGAATTCCTTCAAATCTGCTAAGCTTTTCAGTCCTTGATCCAGTGCTGATTGTCCCTGAAGCAGTGAATAGCAAGTGCACCCAAATAGTTTGTAGGAACTGCAGTGCCAAGAATGCTGGGGCAGGGAGAGCCCTAATTCTTGAAAAATTAGTTTTACACAAACACACATGTTGAGAAGCACACAGTAAGTTTGGGCTGCAAATGTTCTTTGTGTTTAAAGTAGCTGCTGCATTTTAGTAGGATGAAGAATTTGAATAGTTACGTTATTAAGTCTTTTTAAAAAACATTGCTAAAAGATGTACTTGATTCAGAAGGTTTTGCTGAACTGAATGTGAAGCTTTTCCTGTTCCTGTGCCATTTAAAGTTCATTCTTAAGGCAGACATTAAGATTAACATTTAAGATAAGAGTCCAAAATCAAGGGCCGCTTTGAGCAATTAACCCTAAAGACTTCGTGTTTGGAGGAAATGTGAATATTTTGCAGCTTGAACATGTGAATATTGGTGTGTTTCGTAGTCTCTCCAAGAGAGTTTTCCTCTTTGGAGAGGAGTAGTACTGACACTTGTATTCTATCACCAGAGATATCAAGGCAGGGAACATCCTGCTGACAGAGCCAGGACAGGTGAAACTTGCTGACTTTGGGTCTGCTTCCATAGCATCTCCTGCCAACTCATTTGTGGGGACGCCATATTGGTAAGCCGAGAGTTTTACTTATTTCTGGCTTTGTGAAGTGAAAGGATCATGTATTGGCTCTTTAATATACTTGGTCTTATTGGAGCTATTTGTAATCTTCCAGTTGTGGTGGTGATGAAATGTACTTTGGTAGGAAAAAAAGTTTAAATAGTAAATAGGCTCTGAGTTCCAAGAAACTGCATATCCCTGTCTTTGTAGTTCACAGAAAGTAATAAAAATATTTTGCTGTTCTACTTAGACTGACCTAAAGTGATAGAGGTGGGATTGAATCATCTGTAATATATTTTAATCACTCCCCCCAGTGGTTTAAACAATTCGTGTATTCTCACCGCATCTGGTTGTTTAAATAACTGAAGTGTTTTTTCTTTCATAGGAAAGGCCAGGTTCACTGAACCAACCCCTTTGCAGATCCCTTGTATGCTTTTGATCTCTTACACCTAATCTGTGGTGTTTACACAACTGCATGTTATAATTACTTCACCAGAGTTGGTCAGCCAGCCAAACTATTGGAAATGTGGGAGGGTGAGAAGGTGGTGATACTCATAAATGGGGAGCTGGACAAAGCACAGGAGAACATCACGCAGCCTCTGCAGGCCTGCACCAGTTGTGGGTGCCTGGTCTTTGTTCCCAGCATCCCATGGTCATGCCCGATAGCTTGGGGAATGATTTGTTTATGGTGGCTGAAATCAGAGAAACAGCCTGTTTCGTACTGATGAAGAGAATGTGTTGCATTGCCTATTTTGAGCACCAATTTCCTTTCTTAGGATGGCCCCAGAAGTGATTTTAGCCATGGATGAAGGGCAGTATGATGGCAAAGTAGATGTTTGGTCTCTTGGAATTACCTGTATTGAGTTAGGTAAGTTATTTCCTTTGAAAAAAGTGAAAATGTAATTATTTAATACCTAGAACTTACTCAGCTGAATCACAGTGCGGGAGATTTGCGCTCCCTTTCTTGTCCTGGTTTCTCTGGGACCTGAGTTTTAGAGAAAAGATCTAAATGTGCTCTCTAGAATTCAAGACCAAATCTTCAATGTGATGTTTATTGAACTGGTGTTTCCATTACCTGAGGAAAAAGAGTTGTAGCCAAGTGATATCACTAAGGGTGTTCACATTCTGTGGGAGAGGCAGTTAACTTCTGAACTGAAAAGCAGTCTATTGCTGAACAGCTTTAGAAGTGAACCATTAAAGGTACCAGTGTGGAGATACATTTATTGCTATAAGTTGATATTGTTTCTGTGCAAATTTAAGATACATTAACAAATTCTGCAGTGATGAAGTTCTGGAGAAGTGGACAACCTCAAAGCTGTATTCGGTGTGTGTTGTCACTTCTGAATAGATTTTTTTTTTCCCCTTAAAGGAAAAGATATGAAATAATCCAATTTTGAAGTGGTAACCTGAAACTCAAAGCCTAAAGAAATTATGGCATTGCTATTAGAACAGACCCTTTAAAGCAGGATGTCAGTTTAAAGGGACACTGTTAGTATGGCATTCTGTTTAAATTTACCACGTCGCGTTTTCTTGGAACAAAAATGCCCTCGCTGAAGCACACCATGCACGCCACTGCTCCCATGCACCTGAGGCTGTCCTCCCATCCTTGTCAGATCTGATTGCTCATGCTCCAACCCAACCTCCGTGGAGGAGCAGCCCAGCCAGGCAGTGAGAGCTCTCAGGAACACACTAATCCATGTGAACTGCACAGTTTAGCTAAAAATGCTGTCTGGCATTCCAAACTGTCAACTTCATTTTCTTCCAGGACACGAAATAGATTCTTTCTTCAGAGCAGAGATTTTCTTGTTGGGTTTTTTTTTTTTTTTTTTTTGTTTTTTTTTTTTTTTTTTTTTTTTTTTTTAAATTTTTTTTTTTTTTTTTTTTTTTTTTTTTTTTTTTNTGATTTTTTTTTTTTTGGTTTTTTTTTTTTTTTTGGTTTTTTTTTTTTTTTTTTTTTTTTTTTTTTTTTTGGGTTGCCAATATAAAGCAAGTTGAAGGGGTGTGACTGTCATGACAGAATCCTGCTCTGAGTGGAGTAAGGAGACTTGGCTGCCTGCAGGGCTCCAGGAATGCAGTGAGCTCATGGCCACCACACCCCCGGGAGTCCTGCACGCCGCGTTCTTGCAGGATGAAGCGTGTTGGGCTTCGTCTACGGCTGCTGGCGTGGTGGGAGGTGAGACTAGGTCAGGACAGCAGAGCAGTGTAGGCTGGGTCCGTGTGCCTGGCTCATTTGTGTTGCTTTGAGTAAGCATGGGAAGACAGCAGGAAAACGAGATGTCTGGTAGTCTTCTCAAGTTATCACTTACTCTTAGAAATGGTCTTACTGAGGGCTCAGTTTCAGGGTTTCTGGAAGATTTCTCTTTTATTCAGGTGAGCTAGGAGAAAAAAAGCTAGAGAGAACATTCAGTTAAAATAGTTTAATGAGTAATCAGTCTGATCCTTGATAGCAGCAACTAGTTATCTGACAGATTAGAGGAGGTAAAGTTCTGCGTTTGAGGAAAGACTTAAGTCCTCAATTTACCCATTCTGAGGAATTTGTAGGGCTTAGTCCATCCTCACGGACGTGAGTGAACCATGATCTCTGATCCGTAGTTCAGTGCTGCTATTTGACTCAAAACTGCAGAGCAGAATAAGAAAACCAGCATTATTTTTTTCCTTGTTTATTTTTTTTTTTTTGAGGAAGGAAAGTTTTCTGTTGCATTTTCAGTAGTGTAGGAATGTCCTCGTGGCCTGACCAGCTTCTCTGGAATGTTTATGGCAAGGCTGAGCTTTATAAAGTTTGCCCCATAAACATTCTGATGAAGCTTCAATTTTGTTGTTACAGTGAGATCATCTCCTTCCTCATTAAGCTTTCATGCTGTGTCAGTCTATAAGAGTAACACAAGCTTGAAAGAGAGGAGAGCCAAAGAGAAGGCAACTCTCAAAATAGTATGAAGAGTTGGCCTGTTGCTGACTTCCTGCCCATGTGCTTAGTCAGTTAAGTGTGATTTGATGGTTCTTGTAACCAGCTTTTTCTTCATCACTGCTGTCCTGCTAGAAATAAATATTTCTTAGGTTTTTAGCAACTGTAGATTAAAAAAAACAAAGGGGGGGGTGTATGAAACCAAGAATGCTTAGTGGCTAAACACCCAGTATAGAGCTTACTGTTAACTTACTCCTATTTTAGAACATTACAATGAGTCAGAGAAGTCAACTATGATAAACCACGTAATTTAAAAGCTTGAGAGGACAAGGCATTTGATCTTCAAAGGGCTTTCATCTTCTGCAATGGCACAGGACGTATGCCAACATATCTGTCTGATTGCAGGGTAGGGTTGGTTTGGGGTTCCATGTTCAGGCAGTAGGGATTTTGCTGATGTGGTTTTCTTTTTAAAGGGATGTAAACTGAAAGAAAAAAAAAAAAAAGAGCAACAACATGAGACTATCTCCCTATATCAAAAACTTCTTTTCTCTTGTGTGCAGCGGAAAGGAAGCCTCCTTTGTTTAACATGAACGCAATGAGTGCCTTATATCACATAGCGCAGAATGAATCCCCTACACTACAGTCTAATGAATGGTGAGTATTGCTGAGGGAGGAATGTTGGAGGGGATCGCTGTAAATGGAGTGCTTTGTCATGCTGAGTTCTTGAAATGGCTGGAGTCCTGTTGGGAGGATGTGAGCTGGAAGGTTCTCATTAGATTCATTATACATTTCATATACAAAATTGACCAATTACTAAATGTACATTTGAGGCTCTTCAGCGTAGTAGGAACAGGACAGGCTGCTGGAAGAACTTAAGATGCTGTAAAAAATTCTGTTCATGGGTCAGTAAACTTTGGAAGCTCCCAAGCTAGCCAAAACTGTGGGTTTTAGTGTTTTTTTATCACAAACCACACTGTCAATTTCTAAATCTTGTTTTGTTGAAATACTGCTTTGCAAGATGAAGACACAGCTTGTGTGTGGCAAGTGTCTGTTGCATAAACTTCAGAAGAATAAAGCACAGTAGTAACATTTTGTGCCTCCTAGCCTCAACAACTGTCTTTTGAAAAATACAGCAAATACAGTAAACTAATTTCAAAAGTTGAAAACTTCCTAATTGTGGTTTACTGAACCATAGTCCTTAGCCTAGGACCTGCAAACATCCAGCTGAGAGGATCTTGACTCCTTAGTGAATTAAACTGGGTTGTTAACTTACGTGGATTTTTCTTTTTTCCTCTCCTTGACACAGGTCTGATTATTTTCGAAACTTCGTAGATTCTTGCCTCCAGAAAATTCCTCAAGACAGGCCTACATCAGAGGAGCTTCTGAAGGTTGGCTTGCTTGTCCTTTCTGTTTTCCATGTGGTATTAAAAGGGGCTGTGCCCTGTGATGATGATCTGTCTCACCTCCTGTACAAGGTTATGGTTAATGATGCTCAAACGCCTTTGAGCTGAGAGTGCTGTGGGGTGTACTGAGCTGGCAGCCCTGGCTTTACTGCCTGTCTGCAGTGTCTCAGAGTGTTCCCCAGGTGACTTTCCAAGCCAGCCTTGGAGTTCTCATCATAAAAGGTCACTCCACCAAGTGACACTGGATGACCATCAACTTGTCGAGAGTTTTAGTTTGTAAACTCAATCATTCCAGTGATTATAATTAATCCTGACAGAGCTGCAGTGCATTAGCTAATAAATACCTTTTGTTGTTTCCCTCTGTGTTCCATGCTATATACACTCCAATGTGCTTTACACAGACCTGAAATTCACTGTTCTAATGGTATCCTTGGGGAAAAGGGGGCAAAAGACAGCAGTTTTTCCTCCCCGTATTTTTCTGTGGCATGAAAACCCTGCAGGCTTTCTCTTGCTTTATTTCTTAGTTTCTTTTTTAACTCTTTGTTTGTGCTCCTGAATGCTGCACGTACTTGGCTTTGCTCACTCCAGTCTGGAGACAAAGCGAGTGGGATAGAATGTTGCAAAAGGCTGACATGTGAGCAGAACTCACACAGAAGTTGGGTGTTAGAGTTGCTTTTTTGTGTGACTTTGATGGATTTCCTTTGTGGCATCAGGTGGCATTCAGAATTTTGCTAGCTTGTCATTCTCTTTACAGTGCTTGTGACATTTTGGGTTTCTTTTTATCCTGGCCCTGTTTCTGCTAAACGGTGTTTTTCCAAATTTTTTGCATTGCAGGGAAATGGATGCTATTTATGAAGGTTTTATCAGCACCTCTTTGCATGTTTTTACCTAAAAATGGCTCTGAGGACTTGTGCCTCTTTGAAAACTGTCTATTCAGAAAGTAAATGCAATTATCCGGGAAAGGTTTCGGTGTGGGTGTGTAGTCCTGCCATTTCAGAATTCTACAGATTGGTTTTATTTTGAGCAATGTGCTGCAATTAAAGAGAACATTGATGGAAATGAAACGTTTGGGAACGTATTCCTTCCCTAACTATAGTCTGAAACAGCTGCATGCCACTTTACAGGGACAGGTAGGGAATGTGCCATGTTGGAAACAGCAGTGCAGTTCTCCAAAGGAACAAAATGCAAGTAGTGGTGGTGTTAATAATGACTCATGCTTGCACAGCACATTGCATCTGGAGACTGCAAAAGCTGCTTCTGACATACACAGACAGTTCTTGCTTTACCTATTGGCAAAATGTAGCCACCTTTGCAGAGAAATGTGGTGAATATCTCCAAGACAAGAGCAGAACATGGGGAACTGTTCCAGAACCAGGCTCTAAGGTTCACAGCCTATTTTATGACTCAGAGCTGTATGATGAATATTTGATTCCCAAGCTTTTCTAAACAAGGAAAAGGGTTTTATACTGAGAGTTAGCTGATGAGTTAATTAACATTTGGGTAAAGATACTAGCCAGTCTAGCACCTTTAGCTTTTATCTGGTATTTGTTGCTCTTCCCTCACTAAACCACAAGTAGATAATGTCTCTGAAGTCTAGGTTTATACTGGGCAAGTTTTCATGGCATGTAAAATGCCATTTCTGAGTTTTTACACCTTTATTTTTTGGTGGAAGTCTGCCATCGGAAAGCAATCATTCTGAAATCTATCTGGATTGCGAAGCCTAAAAATGATGTCAGTGTAAGCTGTGAAGGTGTTCTCCTCCTGTGCAGGGAAGAGGGCTGATAAACCCAACTTGAGCTCATCACTGTGTCCTCAAAGCACGTGCATTGGAGGCACGAGAGGCCACTCACCTGTTTGTGTGTTCTGCAGCACATGTTTGTTCTTCGAGAGCGGCCCGAAACAGTGTTAATAGACCTGATTCAGAGAACAAAGGATGCGGTGAGAGAACTGGACAACCTGCAGTATCGTAAAATGAAGAAGCTCCTCTTCCAGGAGGCCCACAATGGCCCTGCAGTGGAGACACAGGAGGAGGAGGAGGTGAGAGAAATGCTGAATTTCATCACTGAACCGGAGAAAATGAGACTGTCATTTAAATAACCACAATTCAGATATTGCTGAAACGAAGGGAGGCTGTTTACACACCTGGCTGTAAACACTGTTTCCCTCTTTGTGCTTGGAATAAAGCTACCTCAAGGCACAAACAAGGACAAACCGGGTAGATGCCTAGTGCTGGCAAGAAGCTGTGCCATGTGTTCATGCTTGAACAGTCAGCTTCCAGTCCTGTAAATCCTCGCTTTCTTTGCCTATTTATGAGGCTTCATGAGGACTCTTTAGCAACTGCAGTTAACCTCTGTTTTTGACCATATGTACTGAGAATGTTGTTCTAAATCTAAGGCATAGAGATTTGTACTTGATTTATTAAAAAAAAAAAAAAAGGAAGAAGGAAAACAGGTCATGAAGGAAATTGATTTATCTTTTTTGGGTTGAGTGCTGCAGTCACCATGCAGAGATGGAGACTGAATTCCAGTTCTTGTGTACAGAAAGGAACCCGCAAGGTGCACAGTCCCAGCTGAGCACTCAGGTGATGCTGGTGTCACAGCAGTTTCTGGTGACACACTGTGGCTGATAACATGATAGAGTTCAGCTTGTTAACAGGCTCGCTGTTGAAAAGAATCTGACATCAGCAAGTTAATCTTGACAAGGCTGATTCTTTCTCTCCCCAGCATCCCACAAGAAAAACGTTTCATGGCAATGCCTGGAGGGTGGAAAGTGCCATGACGTGGCAGGTGGATGCCTTTAGAGAGAAATGGAATGAAGTTCCATTTGGTAATGTCCACAGGTACCACTGGGATGGGTTTGAATTTTCTTTATAATTCCTTTCTCCTAGGAACAAGATCATGGTGTGGGCAGGACGGGAACGGTGAACAGTGTCGGAAGCAATCAGTCCATTCCTAGTATGTCTATCAGTGCCAGTAGCCAAAGCAGTAGTGTTAACAGTCTTCCAGATGCCTCGGATGATAAGAGCGAGCTGGATATGATGGAGGGGGACCACACCGTGATGTCAAATAGTTCTGTCATTCATTT
Source organism: Gymnorhina tibicen (assembly GCA_013399875.1). Taxonomy (NCBI): domain Eukaryota; kingdom Metazoa; phylum Chordata; class Aves; order Passeriformes; family Artamidae; genus Gymnorhina; species Gymnorhina tibicen. The sequence continues at coordinate 264,726 of VXAZ01007802.1, forward strand.
AAAGCCGGTAAGCACTGGATTCTTGCTGGAGAACTTTGAAGGTGTAAAGTGGGAGAGAATTTGGTTGGCATGAAGTCAGCTGCTCCCATTCTCAAGTCATTATCTGCAGGTTATATTGTTGTGCCCCAAATATGTGAATGTGCACTGGGGACTTGGGAAAGTGGCTGTGAAAATAGTTTATTTTTGTTAATTCACTAAAATTTATTTTACTACTTGAATTGTTTCAAAAGCAGTTTGCTTTATCAGGAGGAGTTGGAATGGCAGATTGTAAATAGGTTTATTTGGTGGATGCCCTTAATTTGCACAGGACTGCCTTGTGGGACAGCAGGATATGAGAGTTCCCCTTTTTACCTCCTCACTAGAGAATTCTCTAAGTCAGGACCTACAGTAGAAGCTGAAATCTGTTCTGCAGCACCCAGGTTCCCAGCACTTGATTTGAATATTTGGTTAATGAATAAAGGTGTAGGAAAAAGAAATGCAGCAGAAACCACTTCCCTGCTTTCCCTCTTCCAGATGAAGGGTGAGCTGGGGAGTGTCCTCTTAGCTGGGCTGCTCTTGCCATGTAGGGGTTATCACTCGTTTGCTCAAAGCACTACCGTTTCCGTGGCTAATGATAGGTGTGGCTAGAATGTCTTGTTCTCTGCCCAGATATGCAACAAAGACACAGGTATTTCCTCAGGGAGTTAATTAGTGTATCATATCTAACTAGTAATCTCTCTGTGATGAATGACAAACTCAAAATAAGAATGTGGAATACACCATGACAAATTTTTAAATTTGCTTTGAGGTAGTTCTGCAGTGGGTGTAATGAAAATCTTCCTCTGTCTTTTAGTGGTACAAAGGTGTTGTTTTTGTCTTTCAGACTTGATAAAATCTACTTTATAGCTTTCATGTTTTGTTGAAGTAAACTGTTTAACTCAGCTTTCAGTTTTCCATCTTTTTTTCTCATATTCAGCATTAATTAGTAATCTTCCTCTTAGTAATAAAAATTCCTGATGAGATTTCTGAAAGCAAAGGTCCTAGATCAGAACTCTTTTTACAGTATTGGCAGGAGCATCTTCCAGGGCTGATGAAAGCAAAATGTTTTTTTCTTCCTTTTAAATAAAGAGACCGAAATGAAAGATCTTTAGTAACACGGTTTCTCTTTAATATTTGCTGATAAGGAGGAAGAAAACTACAGAGAGGAGTCGGACCCTCGGACAAGGGCATCAGAACCCCAGTCTCCTCCCCAAGTATCTCGCCACAAGTCTCATTATCGCAACCGAGAGCACTTTGCTACCATACGCACAGCGTCGCTGGTACGTGGAGGGTTGGTTTTGGGGGAGTTCTGCAGGAGGGGATGCTTTGAACACAGCTCTGTGCAACTTCTCACAGCTTCCAGAATGTCACCAGCGTGTGAGCTGTCTTCGTTGGCCGAGATGCTATCACTGAAATAATTTAGTGTCAGTTAATAAAAGCTTCGGTGAGACACCTGGGCAAATGTAATTTGTGTATATTAAATAGTGTCAAACCCAATATGCCCAGTAGAATACAGGAAACAGTTTATAATAATAAGCTGGTTTTTATTTTCATATGCATATTAGGAATATTTGTGTGCGTGTGTGTATCCACCCTCATTGTATTAGGCTAAAAGGCCATTATTTAGTACCAGCTTTATAACAATTGTACTGTTTTTCTGCTGAAGCCCATGTGAGCTTATCTCCTACAGCAGAATTGAGTTTTTAATCTGCTCTGCTGCCATTAGGATGTGTGCTTTTCTGTACAACAAAAATCATATTTCTTAACTGAATCGTTTTCTTTTGTGGTTTGAAGACTGCTGAAAAGCAGATTAAGCAGCATTAACTTCCTCTGGCCCGATGTGGTTATCTTCCTAGGTGACAAGGCAAATGCAGGAACATGAACAAGACTCTGAGCTCCGAGAGCAGATGTCTGGCTATAAACGTATGAGACGGCAGCACCAGAAGCAACTGATGGCATTAGAGAATAAACTGAAGGCAGAGATGGACGAGCACCGCCTCAGGTTGGACAAAGATCTCGAAACACAGCGTAACAATTTTGCTGCGGAAATGGAAAAGCTAATTAAAAAGCACCAAGCAGCCATGGAAAAAGAGGTAGGAGGTTATGGTTTATCGGACCAACCCATGTCTGTTAATTACACTGAATTGTCCATTTCCCCTCACTGATGTAGAGATGACAGTGTGGACTCTTAGATGTCTTGTTTTCAGGAGCCAAGCAAATTGCTGGTTAGAAAAAGGTTCATACATCACCTCCTTACACTAAGGGGTTATGTAACCAGAGGAAAGGTATGTCCTTCACGGCACTGCGTTACACTGAATGTTAGAATCCTGGCCCCAGAAAAAACACTGTGAGGGTTTTCCTCTCTCTTGCCATGTCTGTACTGTCAATAATTGCCTGCCATTGAGTGTTGTGGAGGCAGATTAGCCTGCGGAGAAATGTGCCAGCTACACTTAAATGTTCACTGTCTAGTTGTATATGGATATGGGGGGGCTATGCTTTTAAATAATTGATAATGAAGTGGTGCTGCCTGCAGCAATTATTATCGATTTTTGTTCATCTCTGGTCTCTCAATGGAGGGCTGAGAATATAGTTTATCATAAGGTGTTGATTTTGTTAGGCAAGATTAGCTGAGGGAATGTGGCACTGGAGAAGGGCTCTGCTGGGTGCCTTGATGGGATGGGGAATGAGGAGAGAGTGAGGACAAGCTCCTCTGACTTGGAATTGTCCAGAGGCGTGGTGAGTATTGTGGTGGCTACCATGAGTTCTGGGTCTTGGGGCTGCAATGGGACACGAGCTGTAATCCATTGGGACTCAGGCTGACTTGCTGCTGGGTTTGCTGTAGGCTAAAGTGATGGCCAACGAAGAAAAGAAGTTTCAACAGCATATTCAGGCCCAGCAGAAAAAAGAATTGAACAGTTTCCTGGAGTCCCAGAAGAGAGAATATAAACTCCGTAAAGAGCAGCTGAAAGAGGTAACTCATCTGCAGTGAGAAATGTGTGATACAGTGTGAGAGTGGTGAACATGCAGAAATAAAAGTGACACTGTGCACCACAGATCTTCACAGGATTGCAGCAAGTTCTGCAGTTCGTGAGCAGAGTCCTGTGTGTACTGTATTTGTTTCATATCTTTGACCTTTGAGTAAGAGAATTTGGTTAGTTATTGGTACCTGTATGTTTATCTTGTGAAAGTGCAAACGTCTCCATTGTTTAATGCTTTTTAGCCAGAAACATGCAAATTTGGCAATCCTAAGGAATAAGAAAAGCTAGCTTTATGAAAGGTCATGAAGGTTTTTCTCATACATTGTTGTTAAAGATAGTGGCCATTCACTGCAGCAGCTAGTGAAGTTTCTTATCACTTAATGATATTTCTGTACAGGAGCAAGAGAACAGAGCGGTAAAGGTGATCTGCATTTTTTGTAAGGAAAATACCTGTAAAGCACTATTAATTTTAATGGTGACAGCTGTGTGATTATTTAATAATCATTGCATTTTAGTGAAAATCGAGATCTCTGTGAAATGCAGAGAAACTGTAGAATGAAACTTCCTGATTCTTTTTGCGGAGTGACTGAAACCGTAAGCACTATAAATAATTTTTTTGAAAGAACCATTTAATGCTCAACCATCAACTTGTGTGACACAACTTTAGAACTTGCTCCAAAGGGGAATATTCCCAAACATAGGCATTTCCCAGGAGAAAAAAAAGGCTAAAGAGCAGCAGAGCCAAGAAAGATCTAACAAAAACTACAGCAGCGTGGGCTCTTTATAATAACATAGAATCTTTTTCTAAGTGGGCAGTAGATCACAGAGCACCAAGAAACACTGATGAAATACAGAGGAGTTCTGTCTCATACTTCAGTTGAAATGTATCACAACAAGTCTTAATTACTGCATGGGCATCTCTAGTATGCAATTCAAGCAAGCAGAGTGTTTTGCCAAAGCTGTGTATTGAATGTAGTACAAATGTGGAAACTCTTTAAGTTTTACCTGTGAACTTCTTTACATTATTTTTGTGAGTTATGGCATCTCAGCGAGCAGCTCTGCCTTGATGAGTTACTGTAAAATGGGTATGTGCTCTGATCAAGCAAGACACAAAAAATTTTCTGATGTGCTTCATGTGGCTGGAGTTCTGTTTGAACAACAGGATGTCAATGCTTTCCTTCTCTCAGTCCTTTGGGAGCCTGTAAAAATGTTTGCCAGGCAGTATGGCGGTACCTCCAAGCATTTTCAGTGGCAACCCATAATTTTGACATTTTCAGCTAATATGTAGGTCTGGAAACGGTGGACATAAACCGGTATTTTGACCAGTGCAAAAAAAAAAAGCTGTAGTTAAATCTGCTCCACTGTGATTTGTCTCCTGGTATTTCCTTAGTGTTCCTTATGTGATGTGATGCATTTTGAAGAGGCTGAGATGGCACCAACCTTGAGAAGAGAGGGTACAACATAGCTCAGTAGTTTATTAGTCAGGTCTGTTCAGTTGATGGCCAAGGAACGTAATGTAACTATTCCACAATTAATTACCTTGCGATTATCAGGAGCTGAATGAAAACCAGAGCACTCCAAAGAAGGAGAAGCAGGAGTGGCTCTCCAAGCAGAAGGAGAACATCCAGCATTTCCAGGCAGAGGAAGAGGCCAACTTACTGAGACGTCAGCGGCAGTACTTGGAGCTGGAGTGTCGCCGCTTCAAGAGACGGATGCTCCTGGGCCGCCATAACCTGGAGCAGGACCTGGTTCGGGAGGTAAGGGAACAGGCAGAGATGAGACCTGGATGCACCTGTGTGAAGTGCATCTCTCTGGACCACCTGCAAGCCAGCTCAAATCAAACAGAAGTGTTCGTTATCACATCCAAAGTGTTGTGGTAGAACAATGGTTTGATGCTTTGCAGTGCCATGTGGTAATCCTTGTGGCATTTAGGGGTTATGTGGCATCAAATGTACAGATTAATGCCCTATTACAGGAGAATTGTTAGGTCCAAAAAGTCATCAGACACAACAGTTAACAGAAAATGCTTACTGTGAATCCTGTTGAGCATCTAGAACAGGAAGAAGAAAAGTGAAATGAGGAAGGAAAAATTACCGGTGGCATTGCTGTCTGCTGCTGATAAGACCAAGGAACCCTGTGGTCTGTCCTCAGATGCCTTGGAAAGAGAGAAATGCCCTTGCGAACAAAGTGAAATGTCACTTTGGGAACGGAAATCCAAGTAAGTACAAAGAACCTAATAATTCCCTCTGTCCTTCTGTTAGGAGCTAAACAAAAGGCAGACACAGAAGGACCTGGAGCACGCCATGCTGCTGCGTCAGCACGAGTCCATGCAGGAGCTGGAGTTCCGCCATCTCAGCACCATCCAGAAGATGCGCTGCGAGCTGATCCGGCTCCAGCACCAGACCGAGCTCACCAACCAGCTGGAATACAACAAGCGCCGGGAGCGGGAGCTGCGGCGCAAGCACGTCATGGAGGTCCGGCAGCAGCCCAAGAGCTTGAAGGTACTAAGTGGTGTAGGAACTCTGAGGGTACTAAGTGGTGTAGGAACTCCGGGTGCGAGCTGGTGGTGGAGGAAAAGCAGTCCACGGAAAAGTGGTCCATTACAGCCTGTTTGCAGTGCAGGCAGGGCCAAGGTGATTTGAAGCTCGTTAACTTGAAGAGCACCGTAGCAGTGATCGGGGTTGCAGGGTATTGCAGGCAGGCCACAGCAGCACTAGTCCCTCCTTTTCTTTGAAAAGCTCTTCTCAGCAGTGTCCCTTCCTTTTTGGGGTAGTTTAAAATGCATTTAATGTTTGCAGTACGCTTTTTTTTCTCCCTCCCACACCATTTTCTGATCCTTCTCTCCCCCATATACAAAAATAAAATCTGTATTTCTGTAATGAAGGAGTGTCGTTTAAAAACAAAATCCAAAAGCTTTGTGTTGCTGTGTGCATCAAAATGAACTGCACCCTCAGTCTTGGCTAACTCACCTGGTTAGTGTTTTTATATTAAAGCTGGCATGGTGGCAAGTGGGGAGGGGGGAAGAGAGAGACACTGGCCAAGTGCAGTGTCCTCAGGAAGCTCCTGGCACTGACCTTTGCTGTGTGTCTCTCCTGGGTTTCTCATGCTGCCCTTGTAGCTGTGGTGGCTGACCAGAACTATGGGGCCTCTGTAATTGAGGCTTTTAGTGTTTTCATTTAAGCCTTCACTTCATCCAAAGAAGTCCAGTGGTTTATTCTGAAGTGTCTGAGAAGGGAGTATAAGGCCTTTCACAAAGCTGCCTGGTACATTTCCTTTGAGGAGGCAGACTTCTTCTCTCCACTCAGTGTTCAGCTGTGCCAGTAACAAAATGAGTGTATGGCATACTGAGCATGGGGTTTCTTTGTTGCTCTACATCTTTCCTCTTCATGATATTTTCCATCTGACTTAGTTTTCACCACCTGCAAGTTATCTTCTTACAGAGAAAATGACCAACTTGAAAACACAACTTCAGAAAAGAAAAAATTATACCTGATTTGTCAATATTAGAATAATATTAAATAGTGAGAACCTGCCTTGTGAGAACAAGGGACCATCTGATCACTGTTGAGAATCTCCAAGGATATAGTGTATAAATAGCTGATGACTTCACAGAGAAGCTGTGCTGCACTCTGAGCTGAGTAAAACTGAAGCAGCTGTATTAGGTTGATCCTTCTGAGATTAGCATGAATGAGTTCTGCCTCCCCAAGGTGATGTGGTGCAAACACGAGTGGACAGCATGTCCGTTCTCCTTCCTTGGCTGCAGTGGGGACAGCGGGATCTGTGGTACCTCTGTGCTGCAGGGGCTTGGCTGCCCTTTCACCTCTGCAGACTCTCCAACCCCTTCCCTTTTCCAGGGAGGACGGGGCTGGAGCGTTTTGCAGGGAGCATGGAAAGCTTGCACTTTGCTTTGCATGGCTGTTCTGTGATTAGTGAAGGATTTCAGGCTTGAGCTGTCAATCCTGCACCTTTGCATACACGCAGTGCAAACAACGCAGCCCGTGGACAACCGTTGGGTTTGTAGCACAATCCCCTCTTTATCGAGGCTGTTCTGCAGCATTAACTCCTTCTCCTGCTTCTGACTAATGCAGGCAAGTATTCTTAATTGAATAGATAATTTGACCATTTGTTCAGTTTCTTTCTCCAGCAACGTTTTCCCTCAAGGGCACATTTCAGGCTTTCCCTTTGTTATTTAGTGAGGCCCTTTGTCCTGGAAGCAGGTTTTTAACGGTCAGTGTCTGTTCTATGACAGCACCAGAAGGACCCATAACTAGAATTCACCCTTCAGTGAAAATGGCTGTTATTATTTTGATTGTGTTAATTGTGATGCAAATACCCTCTTGCTGGTATTTCACAATACTAGGTCAAAATGATCTTGTCAGAAGTTTGACTGGAAATCTTACCCCTCCCTTCTGTTTCCTGTTGTTAAAGCCTTTGGATTGGAAGCCTGTAAACAGAGTCTGGTGTCCAAGCAAGACTTCACAGAAAACGAGGACAAAATAGGTTGATAGTGTTTTGCTGTGACCAGGTCCCTGATGGGAATGTGTAACCTGCTGACACTTCCCTTAAGGGCAGTGAGAAACAACCTTAAAGGTTTCCTGGAAGGAAATAACTTTCTGTGAAATTTAGAAAGGTTAAAAGTGATGCATTCCTCTTCATGATATGTGTTTTGATTTGAATGAAACCCATCTTTGTCCTGTTCTCTGCAGCAGGTTAACGAACTGGTTTTGTTGTTTTATGCAGCGAAGTGTGCTCGGGCTGGGTGTGTTGTTTGATCCCACTGCAGCTTTCGAGGTGGCTGCAAGTGCTGTGCTTATCACCTGCCCTGCTGAGCCCTGAGTTAGTGCCAGGAGCAGGCAGTGGAGGGGCTGATGTAGTCATGCACAGAACCTCACTGGTTCAGACCCCAGAGCTCTTCCAGCTTACTCGAACAAGAATCTGGTCCTGTGCTGTTTGTGCCTCTAGTGCTTCAGTATTTGGCATGGTGCCTAGCAGTGGGAAGGCCCTCATGTCTGATTCTAGTGATTTGTGTTTATTTATTTATTTATTCATACCATGGTGAACCTGACCATCTGTCAGTTAACCATCATCACTTATCACTTCTGGGTTTTGCTTTGTTAGAAGTATCCCTGCCAGCCATCCCATAGAAAGATACAGAGAACTCCAGAACACCTTCCTTTTCAGGATCTTGAAACACTTACTAGCTGTTAAACTTCACAAGCTGCTCTGAAGGCAGGTCAAAGAAAAAAAATAATTAATTTCTTCAAGGTCATACAGCAAAACCGGATCCCCATACCTTTTCCAGGACTGGTGTTTCCCAACCCTGTGTGCAATCACAGCTATGTCTCTAAACAATACAGAGATGCTAGCAAGTGCAAAGGGAGGGAAACTCTGTCTCCAGTAAGCCTCCAGTGGGACTGGGGAATTGTTTTGTTTGCTAGACCAGCACAATACTACTGTTTTGTGGTGTACATTTTAAAGCATCTAGTATTTTTTGGGTTTCCCTATGAAAACCAGGCTCATAATATGAAGGGTTAGAATACATCTTATATTCATCAAACCCTCAATGGAAAAAGCATTGCTCTTTTTTCCTGTCCTTTCCCATGCACCAGATCTGCTTCTTTTCATAACATTAAGTGCTGTTCATATATGTGCCATACAAGCACAGTTGTATAAGTATGGCTTTTGGTGCTAATAAATATTAGTCCTGTCCCTCAAGAACTTTTCTTGAAAAGCAACACCCAGGACTGGATCCAGTCCAGTGACAAATGTGAGGCTCTTTGTGCAGAGACAGCTGTATTTAGGCTGGAGCTTTGTTATAAAAGTGTCTGTATTGTAATTGTTTCGCACAGTAGCAGTGTCAAAGCAGCTGCAGCAATAGTCATTGCCTCTTGTGTATTTTGCTTCCCTCCTTGCACTGTAGATGTTAATATACATTTGTGGATTCTTGAACTCATATCCTTAATGTAATCCTAAATATCCATTTGAATGGATATTTCGCTCATTTGAAACATGCTGGTTTTTTCTTTGTGTCCCCTCCATCTTTCCAGTCAAAAGAACTACAGATAAAGAAGCAGTTTCAGGATACATGCAAGATCCAAACCAGACAGTACAAAGCACTGAGAAACCATCTGCTGGAGACCACGCCAAAGAGTGAACATAAAGCTGTCCTCAAACGGCTCAAGGAGGAGCAGACCCGGAAGCTGGCTATCCTGGCTGAGCAGTATGATCACAGCATTAATGAAATGCTCTCTACACAAGCTGTGAGTCGCCTCCGAGGGACCCAGGGTTCCTCAGCCAAAGAGGGATGTTTGCATTGTAACCGCTCTGTATCCTGACAGCAGGCTTTCTGCTTCCTTGCTGCACACGCCATTCCCCGCACAGTCCTTCCTCTGTGTTTAGAAAGCTGAGTTCAAATGCAGAGGAAAGACCTACCACCCCCTCCAGGCAGGCTGAAGCTGAAGCTGCTGTTGCAGAGATGGAAAGTGATGCATCTGTGTGGCCAGAGGACTGCTTTTGCATGAAATGTGGCAACATAAACATCCCTGTTAGAGCATCATTAAATAGTGTGCAACTGTCTGTCTTAACTCATTTAGGTTTTGATTTGTTGATGATACCAACCAAAGCATGTGCCACTGGTGGAAGATGCTCATTGAGTCATGGAGGAGTCCACAGTTTTGACTGTAAATCTGAGGTCAAAGTGTTGTGAAAGTTCTGTGATTCCTTCTTTAAGAGATTCCTTCTTTAAGGAATGACCACATGAGCAACGCTTCGAATCCTTGCTACAGCTAAATGTGCACTTTTCTTTGCAATTCTTGCATATTGCATCCTGCTCACATCACTTTGTACACAAATTTAACGCTGTGAGGCAGGGTAGCTGGCTTCATTTATGATGGGAAGGTTAAAAATTCAGTATCATATTGCTCTTAGGTTTATTTCATTATATCCTTGTGCCCAAAGTCCTGCATTGGCAGGGCTATGGACTTTTAAGTCTCCTCGGGTAGAGGTAATTGGTTAATCCAGTTGAACAGAGCAAGAGAGCTTCTCTTTGCCTCTAGCGAAAGGAGAGCTGAGGATGTTTGCACCTCCAGCAGTCTGGTCTCTGCAGTGTGGATCGTGGTTCCTGAGGCGCCACTGCTCATCAGCATCACTTGCATCAGTGCTGTGGGCTCACTGTCACCAGTCTTTGTCACTATAGGTCCTCTGTTCAGCGAAGCGAAGTACAATAGAGACCAATTGTATTGCTAAGAAAACAATGTCCCAACCCATTCTCCCCCTCCCCGCAGTCCTCCCCTGGAGTGTCAGCAGTGGTTACCCCATGGTGAAACGTCTCTATTGTCTGTCTTTCCCAGCTGCGTTTGGATGAGGCACAGGAAGCAGAGTGCCAGGTTTTGAAGATGCAGCTGCAGCAAGAATTGGAGCTGCTGAACGCATATCAGAGTAAAATCAAGATGCAGGCAGAAGCCCAGCATGATCGGGAGCTGCGTGATCTTGAGCAGAGGGTGTCCCTCCGCCGGGCCCTCCTGGAGCAGAAGGTAAAGTGGGCATGTGAGCGTCCTTAGCACGCTCCATATTTCAGATCTTAAATTCCACTTATCAGTGAGAGAGAAACTGCTCTTACTTTGCTGTATATAGTAAGACAGATCATTTGGGTATTTGTCTCTCTGGGGTTGAAAGCTCAGTGACACATAGACTAAACTTTGTGCCAGCTCAGCCCTCCTGTGTGAGCAGCTTCTGGCTGGGATAGAGCTGCCTGAAGTGTGCCAGAGGGAGTTGTGCCTCTCTGGGCAGAAAGGAAAGAGAACTGTTCTCTCTGTCTCTGAGCTGGAGATTGGCTTCTCTGGCCCATCAGGGAGCAGACAGTAACAACCTAAAGCTGGGAGCTGCAGTTTCTCTATGACATTACGTGTCTTACGAGCAAACTGAAGTAGCTAAAGCCACAGGCATGGGGCACCTGCTGCTCCCCAGATCTCAGCTTGTAGTTGGCTACGTGTATTCAGGTGCTCCTTGTTGAAGTTTGCTTTTCCGTGCAGAGCCAGACATGTGTGTGTAGAAATGTGAGTGGCCTACACAGACCAAGGGAAGGGAAATGGACCAAAAACTGGTGGAGGGAAATACACCGCCAAGCCTTCCTCTTGCAGTTGTTTTCCCCTTGGACTTGCCCCGTAGATGTCAGGCATTGCCATTCACACAACAGTTCCCAACTTTGTTCATCAGCGAGTATTAAATGAGGGCGATTACTCTGTGGCCTCGAGGTTCTTTACACTGAAATTCTTCCTGGGGCTAATGGATGGATGCTGGGATAGTCCACAGAGCACTGCTCCACCTCACGGCCAGCCGAGGGAGCACCCCTAAGGAGGCAGCACAGTCCTGTCGGGCTTTGGTCTTCTGCGAGGAGACAGCTGTTCTCAGAAAATAGGCGAATTTGTGAAAGCAGAGTTCCTGTGTGTCACTCGTGTGCAATAGCTGGCTTTACACACCACTGCTGGTTATTTTGGTCCCAGCTCCCGTCACAGCCTGGCACGAGTATGGATTTATCTGGAGGTGCATTGCCCTCTGGTGGCATGAGCTGCTCGGGGAGGAAGTGCCACAGTGAGCCAGTGCTCCCTGCTCTGTGGGAGCAGCATATATTGCAGATAGTGTTAGAAGCTGCAGTGAGGCCAGCAACTCAAAGAAACCCACATCAGCCAATAATAATGTTGTAGAAGTCATCCATCGTGTACCAGGATTGAAGTATCTGTGCATGGAAAACCCCTGTGGAGGATTTGGCATCAGTAACGGCGATAGGAAGCTTAGCAACACTACTTCACAGAGAGGAAAAACCGATAAAAATATCACCTAGCATAATTTTCTATGTGTTTGTGTCCTTGCATCGCCTTAGAATTACAAAAAACTTGATGGTGCTCCAGCTTTCATAGGTTCCTGTAGCAATACGTGCAGTCTTGGCACATGAAAATCACAAGTCGTGCACCAGCAATGAGACCTTGGTGGGGTTCCAGTCACTTGGCAGCGACTCAAGGGCAGACATGTGGGTCCAGAGGCAGACACGTCGTTCTTTTGCAGGGGTATTTTTTGGGAGGAGAGGTGATGTTCTGTTTTTGTAAGAACTAAGAGTTGCGAGTGTTCTGGTGTGGGTCCCTCAGCGATGTCACCTGGTGTTTGCTGGCATGTGCTAACTGAAGCTGGCAGCCAGAGAAAGGGCAGGTATGTGCACAAGATGAATGTCTGCATTTGTATGCACAAATAAATGTGTAGCCTGTGGCAAAGTCAGTCCCTAGTGTTTGGTAATAAACCAGATTCCAGAAGTTAGTGTATGCATAGAAATCTGCTTCCTTTTCAGGAGGCTGCTCTTTATTTTTGGTGGTGCCCATAACTCACCAGAGTATGCGTGTCGTGTCCAACCCTGGAGTAAGGAGGGAGTAGCCAAGCCCCATTGATGTGAAATGTTGTTTATATTGCACCAGCAATGAGCATGTCCCAAGAGTGTCTTTAAAAGAGTTCAGATTTAGTCATTTCCTTCCCACATGCCTCAGACACTTCATTTCCAGAGCAGTTTGAGTGATGTCACTTTAACACAGTGTCAGGCCTTTCAGTGAAGTTCAGTTGCACCAAGTCCTGTGTGTTACACTGTCACTGAGACTGAAAACGGTGACATGCTGAAGACATTGAAAAAGCAGGATTCTGCTTAGATAGCAGGACAGGAAAAGAACAAGCAGAGCATTTTAAAGAGCTAACGTTAGAGAAGGCACCTTCTTCCTCTGCTGCCTTCGTGGCTTTCAAGCAGGAATAGTGAGCAGGGCTGCTCAGTGCAGAGTCTGTCACTCACCTAGAGTAACAGGCAAGTGGAGAAGGAGTTTCTGAAAGCCCCAAATGGCTCAGGAGATGACTCATGCTGGAGCAGATTGTTTCCTAAATTCCAGATGAAATTGCTTTGCATATTCCCTGACTCAGGCAAGGGAGTGCTTACAAGTACAAGGCTCTGCCCGGTGCCTTCAGCACAGACCGAGATAACACCTCTTGGCCATGTTGCTGCTGACAGCAGGGAGATGCCAGTGAGCTGTGCTAAAAGTCTTGGCTGCTGCTTTTTCCCCATTTGGTCTTTTTCACTGAGGCCAAAAGTAGCTTTTTCAGTGCTGGCAAGAAGATAATGGATTTTGGTTCTCCACCTGACTGCACAGATTTCAATAAGAAGGGCTTTCATCCCTGTCTGATGGGTGTCAGGAGGCCGTAGTCCTGTGTTTTCAGTACTTGGAGTGCTGATCCCAGTGCCCCTACCAAAGTAATCTTGGAAACCAATTTGGAACAGTGCTATGGTGGAGAAATTGGAGTTGCCAGCTTGCATATCATTTAGCTAATAATCTGCCACACAACTCGAACAGCGCTGCCTATGTCCTTCAGCCACACACCCTGGAGAAAGTATCAGGGCAGTGAAATATGAGAAAACCAAATTAGGAAAGGAGGTGATAAATACATGAGCTAAGAAAATCTGGCCAGTGAACATTAGAGAGGAAGCTGAATGTGGGCTTGTGCGTTGAATCCTGGAGAAAACAGCAGTCATCATCATAATCATCATCAGATTCAGCTACAAACAGTGAAGGTCACCATGAGCTGTGTTGGCAGACTACACCTGAAGGTGCTTTCCCAGTGGGCTTCTGTGGAAGCTGTAGACTTTGCTGCATCTTAAAAGATTAATCTACATCAAGCTGTTGGTATTGGTGCAAACTTTGGAATCGCATCCCTCAAATTTGTGTATTCACCAGGGAACAGGGACCAACCCCCTCCAACTGGTGTTCACCATGCTTTGGCCTGTGCGGGTCTGCGGACTTCACCCTTAAAAAATTCACCCTTTTGTCTTCAGAACGGACTGCATGTCCATGGACATCTGATCTAGAGCCAGTTTCCTGCACAAACACAGGGAGAAGGTCCCTCAGTAGCTGTTACAGGTCCTCCAGAGGCTGTGCCTGTCCTGCTGCTACAGACTGTCTCTTTTTTTCCTTCCTAGATTGAGGAGGAGATGCTGGCGTTGCAGAACGAGCGCACCGAGCGGATACGAAGCCTGCTGGAGCGTCAAGCTCGCGAGATCGAAGCCTTTGACTCAGAAAGCATGAGGCTAGGTTTTAGTAATATGGTTCTTTCTAATCTCTCCCCCGAGGCGTTCAGCCACAGCTACCCGGGAGCTTCTGGCTGGTCCCACAATCCTACTGGGGGTGCAGGACCTCACTGGGGTCATCCCATGGGTGGCCCACCGCAAGCTTGGGGCCATCCAATGCAAGGTGGACCCCAGCCATGGGGTCACCCCTCGGGGCCCATGCAGGGGGTACCTCGAAGTAGTGCTATAGGGGTCCGCAACAGCCCCCAGGCTCTGAGGCGGACAGCTTCTGGGGGACGGACGGAGCAGGGCATGAGCAGGAGCACAAGTGTTACTTCACAAATATCCAATGGTTCACACATGTCTTATACATAACTTAAACAATAACTGAGGGTGGCAATTCCACTGGAGCTGTCTGCCAACAGAAACTGCCTACAGACACCAGCCCAGCAGCCTCCTCAGTGCGGTGCTGACGTGTGGAAGCTGGGTGCACATGGAATATTGTATTCATTTTGTAAAGCATTACGTTTTGTGTTTACTAACTGGGATGTCATAGTATTTGGCTGCAGGGTTTGGGGGGGTGGTTTTTGGTTTTTTGTTTTGTTGTTGGTTTTTTTTTTTGGTTTTTTTTTTTACTTTTTGGAGGGGTCTTGGGAGGGCGTCTGAGAAATATATGCAATTAGTCAGAAGAGTTGGCTGGTGGTCATCACACTGACAGGACAGAAGGGCCTCAGACTGCCTCATCGTGCCATCCATGTAGGAAGTCTGAGGGAGAATGGAGACCTCCTCCCGTGTCCATAAATTTCGATCTGCCACCTTGCAAAAACCAGGCAAGCTGCCTTTAAACCAACATCCAGGGGAGGAACAGCTGGATCTTCTGTTCCATTTTTATTTGTCATTAAATTGGATAAATTTCTAGGGTATTGCCTCTGCCAAGAGGCATTTTCAAAGAGTTGTAGGTGAGGAAGAAGGTGAGAAAAGAGGCCAAGAGACACCAGGGCTCAACAGGGCCCTTCTACCCAAGTGCCCGCTCTGTGTTGTGTAAGAAGTGACGTTCTCTCAGAAGGCACTGGTCAGCTTCCCGAGAACTCTGTAGGTAAACCTGTCTGGAGGGAACAGGCTAGGAATGTTTGAAATTGTCTATCTGGTAATTTGGCACTCCCTGACTGTGCTGCTGGTAGCTCAGATGAGGTTGGGCAGAGGAGCGTAAGTAATGCACTTGTACAGCTAATACTGTGACATCTCATTTTAGCTAAGCATCAGAATAATTCTTGGAGCCCAGCGTAGTCCTTTTTGCTCCATTCAGAAATGTTTAGACCTTCAGCCAATCAGTCTCAAATGCCAGAGGTGTTTTGAAGGATGCCATAGTCACAAAATGCCATTGATCAGGTTTTTCATTATTACACTACATCCACCAATTTATTACCTTTTTGGCTTGTTGCAATTTCCTGTTTACATGTAGTGTGTAGCCAACTGTTGAAATGTTTAGTTGCCATGGTGTACCAGGAGGAGCTGAGCCAATGACTCTTTCCCAGCTGATGAGTAACCCACATCACCACTGTAGATCTTGCTGCATGTGAGGCTCCTTTTTTATTATTTTCATTGCTGCAATACTTCACAACTTTTACAGTCCCTTGAGATGCTGTGATATTTTGGCAGCGTATCACGCCATGTGAGAAGGCACTACTTCCAGAGGGCTCATTGGAGCTGCTGTACTACTGAAAGGAAGCAAAGGAGGTTGTGAAATCCATACAGTGATAAGGGAGTCTCATAACTGAATGACTTTGTGGCATCGCGTCATCCCTTAGTGCTGGGAACCAGAGATGCCCCCGTGCTCTCGTGCCAGTGCCAGGACGGTCTGGGTCAGCCAGGACTGCGGGAAGAGCGGGTAGATGAAGTTTGGTTTGAGGCAAAGATTTCCGTCTTGGGGGCTGACCAGCCAGGGTTCTTTGTAAATGTTTTTTTCCTTGCACACTAATCATCTTGAAGAAAACACTAGCTGCTAACTCTAGGATTTGCCTTTAATATGTTTATAGGGCTCAAAAGCGAGGTTTTCCGAATGTGTTTGTCCACGTGACATATTTATATAGTAAATAGTGTCTCGCTGCTGTTCAGTACTCGACAGGGCGGCGTTCTTTCGTTAGCTAAATTAACATCCACTCCCAATCCTTAACTGTCTGCCAGCGTCCGGTGAGTCCAGCTGGGATTTCTAACATCTTGACGTAGCGTATCACTCTAATTGAAGATGGAAACTCCACCAAAATATGTTTGAGCAGCCCCTCAGTAAGGAGTTTTGTAGTACTAACAGTTGACAGAAGCCTGGGATGAGGTGTGGGTCCCATGGAGGTGTCTCTGGATGCTCCCGGGGGCAAGTGGTGACTGTGAATTCTCCTGTCCTTTCCTCTGCTATGTTTTTACGTGGAATTGGATGTTTTGGGGTCATTCTTTTGCATTGCAGTGTTGTTGAAATGCAGCGAAACTCATTTAGGAAAGGTACCTGTGTTTTCCTAGGTTTGGAAGGAGAGATAAAACCAAAATCAAAGGCCAAAATTGTACTGGGGTTCACCGTGTGAGTGTGGAGGGTGTGCCCAAAGCATGGTGCTAACACAGCATTTTGAGTTCAGCTCCTCTATCCCAAACAGCAGCAGCTACAGTGGGGACAAGGCTATACCTGCAAGTTCAGTGGGTTCATTCTTCTGCTTCTGTTATGGTTTGAATTTGGTCAAAGTCTCTGGCTTAAATTGAGCTACTTCAACAGAATTCTCTCAACACATCTCTTTGTGTAATGTCAAGCATGACTGAATGCTGAATCCAAATGATGGCTATCCCATATTGGCTTTTTTGTATTCAAAAAGAATTGTGTAGTAACCATTTTTACATGTATATCATGTGCAGACCTGGACTATTCCAACAAGTTAATATTTTAATTAAAATAGTTTGCAAAAACTGATTCAGATCAACTGGTCTAAATGTGTGTGTCCCTGTGTGTACGTGGGGGAAGAAAAGCTGTCCCAAAACTGCCTGATCTCGAGAGGAAGCACCTCATTATACAGCTGTAGCCAGAGGAACTCAGGGTCAGGCTGTGCCTTGGAGGTATTTGAGGAGACCCTTGGTGTTGAGAATTTTAATGTATCTCAGGTTTATTTCTGAGATACATGAACAACTGTGCACTAGAGAGATGCAAACACTCTCTGAATCAGTTTGCAAACTCTTATTTTTAAAAGTAAAGCATTTTCAAAAGTGAGGCCAATCGCTCCATGTTGTGCTCATTGCAGTCATGCCCTAACTTTGGTTTTAAACTTACTGTAATCTGTAAATTGTGGAAACTACTCCAGTACCTCAGCAAAGATGTTCTCTTGCATCTCTTACATTCATATTTAACACTGGGGAACCCTTCTGTGTGGACTACTTTGCAAACTTTATTACGGTGTTTTCCGATCACCAGCTTGACCCCTGAAATATCTTGTCTGTGGTTATTTTTCTTTCCCCTCTGCAAAGACCTGAAGTTCTGGTGTAGCTTAGCCCAGAGATGGAAAAAACAGAGTAGCCACCATTTTTACCTCTTTCTGATTCGAATTTCCTTTGATTTTATTTAAATCAGTGAAAGGGACCATATTTTCCTTGTTCTCCATGGTCCCAGGGAGCCAGCAGCCACCTCTCCCTTCCATGTTGAACGTTACGTGCTGTCTTCCTCAGATGCGGCACTGAAATGGAGGCCACAGCTCTGTTTCACCTGCATTCCCTCCAAGCCTGTGAGCTTCAAAGAGGTTGAACAACTAAATACGTGGTGTGATACCAAACTTTCCACAGAAAAGTTCCCTGCAGCCATTACTTGCCTGGCTTGGGGCCAGGCTGGCATCGCTCTGTGTCCCACCCAGCCCTCCCGCGCCGGAAGAACGTGCGCTGCACGCTCGCTGTGACCTGCACGGGGGTGCAGCCGGGGGGATCCTGGGGCCGTGCTGTTGTTTAACCCCCCAGGACCCCTCACCTCCAGGCTCCCAGCCCCTCGACCCTGCTTACGTGCCATTTCTTGAGAGGCAATAAATCCTATCGTACCACTGTCGACCATTACTCTGTTGAATACGCACATCTCTCTGGATATATATATATGGTATCTCATTTGTATATATTTATATACTCTGTATGTATGTGTGTGTGGGTATAGGTGCACACACACCTCATGCTGTGCATTTCTGTCAGGGCACTTCAGTTCTGCTGTTCTTTAGCGCTCCTGTTTGTGAGCAAAAGCAACCCCTCAGCAGGGCTCTCGGGGCGAGGGCACGGACGTGGCATGGCACAGGCTGTGGTAGGGCTGAACCCTCACTGGAGTGCAGCCCTTCTAATTGCAGCTTGCTTTTTCTGGGGCATGAGAGGGTAGGTAGCTGCTGCGGGTGTGCTGTGAAGGAGGGGAGGGAGCTCCTTGAGGGTACCAGAAAGTCAGAAGGCAGCAGAGAAGAAAACAAGATGGTTTAGCAATAGGCAAGCAGTGGAGGCAATGTAGGGATCTGCTGGGGAGGCGGCGAGTGGGCCGGTGAAGTGCTCAGCAGGCTGAGCTCAGAGTCCCCAGCTGCGTCTCGCCACGAAAGATCACAAGCCTGGCACGGTCTTGGCTCGCTGCACCGGCACTGGCTTTTGGCATTCCTGAGGTGGAGCCGCCGCTAGCTCTGAACACTGACTGCCTTGGCGCGTGTCTGATACCTGGAGGTTCTTAGGTTGTGTGGAGGGGCAAAAGAAGCTAAATGGGAAGATTTAAAGTACACGTGTGTGTGTACAGTCTATACATACATATATACACACAGAGATGCTCTTGGTCCATTCTTTATTCTTCTTAGGCCTGTGTGCTTTGTCACTCAAGTCCAGCCAGCAGCGGACAGCCTTGTTCCTCTCCTGGGTGCTTGCTCTGCAGTTCTAGTCAGTCTTGCCCTGGTCTTTCTCATAGTAGAGGGGCGAGTGCCATGCTGGACACCACCAGCTCCTCGAGCTGTGAAGACCCTTCTCACCTTCTCCTTCATCCTCTACAGCCCCCATCTTAGGGAGGCATCTGTCAGTTCAAGGGATAAGTGGTTCTCGCCTGTGTCAGGTCACGCATTTTCCGCAAGGACACCTGCCAGCTCAGAATGCCAACCCTGAGCTCTCTTTGTGCTACCGGAGAATTTGGAGGCAGTTTTCCCCCTCTCCCTTTTGGAAGGTCTCTTGCAAGTTTTTTAGGAGAGACGGATTTGGTTGGGTCATTTTTACCCTTTCCCAAGGAGTAGTGTTGTCTTTAACTGTGCTCCTGCCTGTGGGATGTTCCCACCCCAGTGCTGGCCCGCAGTGAGCCCAGAGCCATGTGCCAAGGACAGAGGAGCAGTGGATACCCAGGCAGGGATGCTGGTCACTGTCCCTCTGCTGTGGTTGTTTGAGTTTGCACTTTTACGAATCGATTGAGCCGGAGTCTTCTGAGAAATACATGTGAGGCGCTTTGGAGGGTTGGGGGTTGCTGTTTACAGCCAGAAAATAGGAAAACCTGATAGATCTGGTGGTTTTAGTAAACATCACCCCACCAGGGAGCGGTGGTGGCAGATAACCCGGGTTCCTGTTGTGCAATGAGGTTCAGCCAGCTGGGGCCGTGATGCTGCCTGCTGCATCCCTGCCCCCTTCTCCGGGGGAAGGAGAGCCCTTTGTCAGCTAGAGAGGGACTTATTAAATCGGATTTGCCGGCCAACAAGCACCTTAACCACTGAGCTGTGGGTCTCGATACTTGCACTTCACCTGAAGGCTCCCTGGGGGGGAGAAGGCAGTTTGGTACATGACCATTGGCTCTGCACCTGCCTGGCATCCTCAAAACATCCTAAAGCCATGTCCTAGGGAAAACAGACCCCAATATCAGCTCCCACTCTCCTTGCTTTCTCTGAGTGCACACAGTGAGACCAGGAACCAGGAGGGCCGAACCTTGCCCCCACGGATGTGAACAAACCCAGGGGGAAACTTCCCCTCACCTCACCCCTCCGGCCCCCTGCCCCGCTCCCCACCCTTGAGTACGGGTACCTCAGAACATGCACAGTTTGAATTTTCACTGACAATTAGTTTAATTATTGTCAGTGAAAAGAATTGTAATTATCTGTAAATATGTAGTTAACAAATTGACCTAGTTTCTGTATTTTTTAAGTTTTTGTACTAAAATTTATAGATACAGTATGTGCCAGCTAGCAAAAAGCTACTGTAATTGCCAGTCGTAGTTCAGCATGCACCTAATCCCCGAGACTTGTCCAGTGATGCTGTAAGGAATTTGTGCTTAAATATTGCGAGCTGGGGAGGCCAACAGCCGCTCGCCTGGGGCTTTCAGCTTCCAGCCTCCGGCTGGATTTTCCCTGACGGCTGTGTGGATTCTCCTTCCCTTGGGCGTCGTGTGCCGCACGGAGGGCAGTGCGAGGGACAGAGCGGTGGCTTCGAGCTTGCTCTGGAGCTGAACTCAACGGGAACCACGTTCAGGTTCTTTGCTGCAGTTTAATACCGGCTTGTGACTATGTTTTACAGTCTCTCTAGAAATGATCTGTTTTTCCCCTTCCAACTGCTTTTGTCTTAAGCCCGAGTTCATCTAAATCTACTGGAGGAAAAAAAACAAAACAAAAAAAGACTTTGATTTGAGATCGTTGCCTGCTTTTAGTGCCAGGATCACACATTTCTATGGCAACTCTGAGCTCAGCAGAGTGCAGAAATCAGTGCAGGGTTGTTGACGAGCTGAAGTCAGCGGCCGCTGCCTCTGCACGGCTCCGGCAGAGCCCGACTGGGGCTGGTGGCAGCTGCCAAGAGCGAGTTTGGGGGCGCAGTGTGGTGGCTTGTGGGGGTCCCGGTGTCCCTGCCCCACCGCAGCTGGCTTGCCCTGCAAGACCTGCTGCTGAGTGAGGGGTGGGCTCCTAGGAATGGTCAGGATCTGTGCTCTGTGTCCTGTGTCAGAGGCAAGCCTGTGAGTCAATAGCTGAGCTGAGCTGAGCATCCCAGGAAGCTGCGAGCAGAAGAGTTTGAGCGCCGGTGAGGCCGTTCTCTCCGGGTCTGGTTGTCCTGGAGGTTGTAGGGAATGGGAGCTTGTAAGGATTCAAGGATCAGAGAAGGAGAGGCAGACGTGCGCGTACGGGTTTGGCTTCTGGCAAGCAAACCACCCGCTTCCTTTCTTCAGCTTTTCTTCCCTCCTATAACCCCCCACAGCTCTTCCCCCTGCTTGCTTGGAACAGGAACATTTTTTTTTTTTACCTGCCTAGAAACAGCTAAAAGATGGGGGGGCAGCCCTGATGTAAATAATTAACGTTGCAAAGTGAAGTGTGTATAACATAAAAGGCTACAGCCCTTTGGTGACTTGTAAATGCTTTGAGAAGGTTGTGGTAAAGACGTGGAGGGGCCAAGCGACCTGCCCGGCCCCGCAGCCATCGCTGCCCCACCGCCACCGCGGGGCCGGGGGGTCGGGACGGGATGGGGGGACACCCCGGGCCCCTTGGCCGTGGGACCCCCGCCTCGGTGTAGTGGATGGGAGGGTAGCGTAACGTGTGTAATACGGATAGGAGAAGCTGTGTGAGGTGTGTATAGTGTATATTTTTTAAAAATAGCTTGCTTGTGTTGTGAAGATTTTAAAGACAAACTTGAGAATTCTAGCCTAACTATTAACACAAGTTTAACATCAGTTACCCCACTGGGTTCAGAGCCTCTTGAATGTATATTCCTTTTTGTAACCTAAATGACCTATTCTTCTACCAGTCAGCCAGACATCCTATTTATATTTTTAATTTTATATATTACTTTCCATTTGTTTTCATTATTTCCAGCATGTTTCTGGGTTTGGGTTTTTTGTTTGTTTGGGGGGGGGAATTGTTTCTTTTTGCACAAGCATTGTGTGAAGTCAAGGAAATGTTAACTCAAACCTGGTATTTTCCAACCTGTTCCCCCTCCCCTTCCTCTCCTCCACCCCTGTTGTGTTTTTTTTTTCTTTCTTCCGCCAACAGTTTGGGATTTTTCTGGGCTGGGATGCAGCGGGTGGGAGGAGGGGATGGCTCTTTTCCATTTGCAGCTTTTGTGCAAATGCCAGGTCTTTTTGCCAGTCGACTAAAAAAATGCTTCACTTGCTGGTTGCTTTAAAAAGGAAAAAAAAAAATTAAATAAAAAACAAAAATGTAACCTTATCAGTGCGATGTAGACCCCGGCAGGAGGAGGGGAAGTGCACACCTGTAGCCACACACCTCTGGCTTTGGCCGCGAAACAAAAGCAAACCTTTCCTGGCGAGGAGGTGACCACAGGGCAGCTGCTGCCCGACCCCGTGGAGGGTTTGCCGGGCGCGAGCTCCGTGTGCGGCCGGGCCCGGAGCCGTGCCGGGAGCGCCGTGCCTTGGGCTTGCTCTTCCCCCCTGGCGCCCGCCTGTTCATGTGCACAAACCCAAGAGCTGCCTGCTGATGACAGCAAAGCTGTTGCTGCTTTTCCTCTCCTCCTCCTCTTCCTCCTCTCCCCCTCCCCAAGGAGGTCCAGCTCCCCAACAAGAGCTCGCCCAGCGCCCGGCCCCAGCGCCGTGGCCGTTTGCTCTGGGGCATGATCCAGGTATGGCCAAGCCCGGCCGGCGCCGTGCTGTGCCACAGAGCATTAGATAGAAAAAAACACACACATATCTGCTGTTTTACTATGAACACTGGTCTGAGGTTTCCAGGCTCAGCACCACGGTGATGGGCCACGAAGGATTTAACCAGGGGAATTAAACTCCTTCCTGCTTCCGTGTCTGGTAGCACCAGCTGGTATGAGTGAATCTACAGGTGTGCGTTTTCCTTCTTGTAGAAAATGCCACGAGCACTAACTGGTAAGGCTTAATGTACAGTATATTGTCAGTATTCTGGTATTCTTCTGGTTCAACATACATTATAGCTCATATATAACCTGTATTAATTGTATAGATTGTGCATTTAAAGCTGTTACCAAGTTGTCAGAAAATAAGAGAAGAGAAAAAAAAAAATAAGGTCATATGTAATATTTTGTTTGTAAGTATCCTTTGTATCATAGCAAAGGAAATGTTAAAAAAAAAAATCAACTGTAATAAAGTAATTTTAGTACACGGAGTGTCTGCCTGCCTTTGTGAGACCCTGCCCAAGGGGGGCTACCGCGTGTAGGACCTCTGCCAGGTGAACACGGGGGGCTCGACCGGGGGACCCCCCCACCTGCGGGGCCGCGGCAGCCCCTTCCTCCTCTCCTCCGTCCGCAGGAACTCGGCCATGGCTCTGAAATATTCCAGCACGGCCTCGTGGGCCCAGCAGCGCCCCGGCCGCCGCCAGGGGAAGCCGCAATGCCCCCCGAGCGGGGTCAGCAGCAGGAAGAAGTAGGGGCTGCTGCGGAAGAGCTCCCTGGGCAGGCTCCGGGCCGGGGGGCCGCGCACGGGGTCGTCGGCGCTGCAGAGGCACAGCACCGGCACCGCCGCCTCGTCCGCGTCGCGCAGGGGCTCGTTGCGCTCCCAGTAGCACTCCCAGCTGGTGGGGTGGCTCCGGGTCCGGCAGAAGAGGGTTTCCTCCAGCTCCCGCAGCGAGCGGCTGCCCAGGAGCCTGTCCGTGTCCACCACCTCGGCCAGGGCCCCCGTGTACCTGCGGGAATGGGGCAGCTGCCGTGGGCTCGGGGGGGCAGGGATGCCACCGGGGGCAATGGGGACACTGCTGGGGACTTCAGGGATGTTGTCATGGGCAGCAGAGGGGACACGGGGATGCTGCGTGGCATGGGGGCCACAGGGAATGTTGGCAGGGGCTGGGGAATGCTGCCATGGGGGTGGAGGGTCGTAGGGATGCCGCTTGGAGATGGGGGCTACAGGGATGCTGCTCGATAGTCCTGGCCCTGCACACAGGGAATAGGGGTGACCTCGACTGCCCCAGCTCCCGAGTGCCTTAGGAGGCCCATCCCAGCCCCTTGCCAGGAATCCTGGAGGGTCCCCACAGCGCAGCCCGGGTGCCATGACAACGGGAGACAGCCGGCACTCCCATTTGGTTGCCGTGACAGCAGCATGTGCAGTGGGTATGGGGGGGGGTTGGGAAATAGAGAGGGGGGAGACCCTCTGCTGCCCACCCCCCAATACCCCATCCCTGCAGTAAGCACTGTACCTTGCTGCACGCATCTGGGCTTTGCTGAAGCTTCACCTGTCACCTGTTTGCCCCTATGTTTTCGGGTTTACCTGCATTTTTTTGGCCCCCATCTGCCCACCTGCAGGGCCCCTTTGCCCCCACAAGCTCTCGGCATCACCCGGGGAAGTGCCCCTTGCTCAAGGCCTTGGCCCAGGGCAGTGTGTCTCCTGTCCCAGCCGGTGCTTGGCCCACTCCAGCCTGGCTGTGTTGGGCAAGAGGGAACCCAGACCCCTTGGGAAGGGAGGGCAGCAGTCACAGCCCCCTGCCCAGCCGTGGGTTGGCATCAGAGTCCCCTCCAGGGCCAGCGGGAGGGTCGGGTGCTGGGGACAAGGGGCAGTGCAGGGCGAGAGGCCCCACTCACCCCTCGGGCTCCACACAGGGGGCTTCACCGACCCCTCCCAGGGGTGACAGATCTCCCAGCTCAGGAACCCCAAGATGCTGCCGCAGCCCCAGCCGGGCAGGAGACACATGCAGTGGCCCAGCTGGCCCCATGGCAGCCAGCTCCAGGCTGGTGTTCATTAACCAGCACGTTTTGCTGCCCTCAGCACTTCTGCCCCTGCACTGGGACTCCCGGTCCCGGCAGCAGCACCCACTGCATGCACACCCCCAGGGATGACTGAGAGGTTCCCGGGGGTACCCTCCCCAAGCCCAAGGGATTCCACTGACCTGCTCAATCCCTGCTTGAGGTGGAGGAGCAGCGGCCACTCGTAAAGCCAGGGCATCCCGGCCTCAAACCAGTCCCGGCCACGGAAGATGGGGGAGAGGCAGGCGGCGGCAGCCAGGCGGCTGGAGGAGCCGCTCTCGCCCAGGTAGGCGAGCAGCAGCCCCGAGCCCGAGCCCTCGCTGACGGCCAGCAGCGAGGCAGAGGGGTGCCGGCACCGCAGGTAGGTCACAGCCTCCCGCAGGTCCCCGGGGTCCCCGAAGGGCTGGAGCCGGGGGGTGGTGAGGGGGCAGCCATTGTGGCCCCGGCGGTTGAAGATGACGGGGATGAAGCCCCGCTCCAGCGCCCGCAGCCCCAGCTGCAGCAGCGCCCCCGTCACCTTCCCGGCAGCGTTGGGGATGAGCAGCAGCACTGGGCTGGAGACCCCCCCACTGCCACCCGCAGCCCCCCACGGCCCCACCAGCCAGTCCAGGGCCACCACCCCAGCGTCGGGCAGCTGCAGGAGCTCACGGGCCACCACCGGCTCCGGCTCAGGTGGCTGCAGGAGCTGCCACAGCATCTGGAGCTGGGGCCAGCGCGGCCACGGCCAGCGTCCCCCCCGCAGCGCCGCTGACCGCCCCAAGCTCCGCACCAGGTGCTGGGCCAGAGCCGAGGGCTTGCACAGCAGCCGGCAGTGCCCCGAGCCCTCCTCGGCCAGGAAGGGGATCCCCTCCTCCTCCTCCTCTTCCTCCTCCTCCTCCTCCTCTCCCACATCTCCAGGCACCTCCAGCCTCCCTGCCCAAAGGCACCAAGCTAGGAGGCCCAGCCCCACGAGCACCGCGGCTGCGGCCACCAAACCCTCCGGGGACAGCATGCAGGCGGCAGGAGCGCCAGCCGGCAGCCCCGATGCTCGGCGGGTTCGCAGAGCGATGGCGGGGCCGTGCTGGGAAAGCCCAGCCCCGGGGCTGGGCAAACAGCAGGGCTGTGCCGGGGATGGCGTGAGCGGCCGCCAGCAGGGCCAAGGGGACTGGGTGAAACGGGAGGGACACGTGGCCGAGCCCTGCCTGGCGCCGGGGGGGTTGAACCCCCTGCAGCCACGGACCCTCCACGGGCGCAGGAGCCGGGGGCCGGGCGCCCGTGCAATGCTCACACCTTTATTGATACAAATGTACAAGGACACATCTTACAGTGGGGAGCGCGGCCCCGGCACGGGGCAGGACGCCCGGGGAGGGGTTCGGGACGCCCGGGGAAGGGGGGGCCCGCGGGCGCCCCAGTCCAGTGTAATGCTGTGGGTGGCCTCGGGGGTACCGGCCACCCAGAGAGAGGGGTTTTGTGGGGGGTGGGGGTACAAGGCCACCGCCGCCACGGACAGCTACAGAGGCTATGTACAGGATAAGTTAGGCGCGTGCCGCGGGGCGGGCAGGGGGCTGTACAGGGGGACGCAGGCACCTACCCCGCAGGCTGAGCACCAGCTCCTTGACGGCACGGGGCCATGAGGAACCCCGCACCCCAGCTCCCCAAAAAGGCCACTTACAGCCACGCTCGCCCCAGGTGCCGGCTGCTGCCGGAGGGAAGGGAGACACGGAGAGCGCGGGGGGCCTGGGGACACGGGGGGGACGCGGGCTGGCGCTCACTGCTTCTTCTCGCGAGTGGTGATGGTGACCAGCTGCTTGGCGGCCTTGGCGATGTCGTAGGCACACTGGATGACCTGCTGGGTCAGCAGCTGGTAGTCCACGGTGGCGCCGGGCTCGGGGGGCACGGTCTTGCGGCACTCGCTCTGCAGCCGGTAGGCGCTGGCGTTGAGCAGCCGCAGGGAGCTCCGCACCGTCTCCAGTGCTGGTTTCTGTGGACAGGACCAGTGTCAGAACCCATGCTGAAGGGGCTGACAGTGTCTGGTGGGGACCATCCCCCACCCCAGGGACACGCTGCCCCTCCTACCTTAGGGAAAAGTGATGCCATCTCCGTCACAGCCGAGTGGATCTTCTCTGAGCAGGGCACAAAGCTGGGGGCAAGGAGAAAGGGTGAGCACCGCGGAGAACAGCGACTCGGACCACGGAGGGTGGCAAGGCATGGCCCCACCCTTGGTCTGGGTGTCCAGAGGGACCCCTAAGGCTGTGCCCCAGTCCTACCTGTCGTGCTTGGACTCTTGTGCTGCCCGCAGCAGCTCCTGGATGTTCTTGGTGACTTGCTCAGTTTTGAGGATGACATCCTCCGTGCTGGGCAGCCCGGGGTCCAGCTCCCCGTCCAGCGGGTCCAGCTCGTGGGGGAAGTCCTCATCCTTGCTCAGCTCTACAAACCGCTTCCCCTCCATGCTGCAGGGACCAACCAACCGCCCTGGGTCAGTGTCAGTCCCGTGTCCCTGTGTCCCCATGTACCCCAGTGCAGCCCCCAGCCCCACCACTCACCTGATCAGAACCTCACCAGCCTGTGTGTTGTCGTAGTCGCTGTCGGTGCCGCTGCCGTGCCGGTCCAGCTTGCTCTGGAGGGGAGAGGAGCAGTGTCAAGCCCTGTCCAGCCCCATCCCCACACCGGGTCGGGAGTCTCCCCACCCCAAAGGTTGCTCCCCCTCCCCAGTACATCACCATGTGTCGGGCACCATCAGACGGGCAGGAGAGCAGCGGGGAGGATGGAGGGAAGGGCACCGAGGAGGCAGATGGACCTTTCCGGACCTGGAGGGGGAAAAGAGGGGAAGCCCATGCTGAACAGGGTGCAGAAGGGCCTGGAGCTGACCCCGGTGACGTGCAGGGGAGGACGAGCACAGGGGACACCGCCACCCTGCATGCAGGAACATCCCGCAGCTGCCGTCCCTTGGGGAGGTCCCCGGCCTGACCCAAGGGGGTGCAGGGCGGTGGGGGGACAGGACATCCCAAAGGCCGCATCCTGGGCAGGCGACAGCCACCATGTCCCATGCAGGAGCCGCCCCCGCTGCGGCCCCCTTACCCGGTACACGCTGGCCGGGATGTGCATGGAGTACAGAGCCTCGTCCTCCACCTCCTGGCGACACACGAAAGGTTACGGCCCCGCGGGGACGGGACCCAGCACCCTGTGGGGCTGGGGGGACTGCTGCACCCCAAAACCCTCCCACCCACCCCAGCACACTCACGCCAGGGCTGAAGGGCTGCAGCCGCGTCACCAGCTCCTCCACCGGCTGCCCGAAGGGTTTCAGCGCCGAGCCCGGCTCGTACATGGAGAAGGCCTGGCGGTCCCGGCGGTGTGGGGGGGCCGTGCCCGGGGGGTGCCCATGCTCCGGCCGCTCGCTGGGGGCTGGGGTTGGATGTGCAGGACCAGTCTGCTGCCGGATCTGCGTGTTCTCTGCCTGCAGCTTGTGGATCTGCAGCCGGGAGGAAGAAGGCATCAGCGAGGAGCAGGGGGGTACACTGAGGAGGGGGGGGGTCCCGCCGGCCCCACACCCACCTCACGCTGCAGCCGGCGCAGCTCATCGCTCAGGCTGTTGTTCACCTTCATCAGTTGCTGCACCTTGGCCTCGGAGGCAGCCAGAGCCTTCTTCACCTCCAGGTACTCCTGCAGCGTGATGGGGCCATCTGACAGGTCGGAGGAGTCCATGCTCTGCAGGGAGAGGAGCTCAGCGCTAGGATTCCAGAGCCGGGGGTCTGGGAGGGGGTCCAGGCCGGGGCCCGGGCTCACCCTGGCGCGGTTGTTGCGGGAGGCGTTGCGCAGCAGCTCCTGGTCCGTGTCCTCGTCAGAGGCGACGCTGTCGTAGTCGTGCTGGTCGTCCAGGTCACTCTGGCTCCGCAGCGAGTAGTCGAGGGCGTCTGGGTGGAGGGCAGGGGGGTGCTGAGCACAGGGCAGGGGGGAGTGCTCAGCCCCACCTCGCTGCCCTCCGTGCCTCACCTGTGGGGCTGAGCAGACTCTTCCCTTGCTGCCGGCGCTTGGCTTCCCCGAGGATGTCGATGAGCAAAGTGGCGAACTCCCTGGCGTTGAACCTGGCCAGCTTCTGCCGGCCCTGGGGGCAGAAGGGGGGAAGAAGGGGGTGAGCAGGGATCCGGGTACACGGGGCAGGGGGGTGGTCATGTGGCCTAGAGAGGGCCTCACCTGATTGCGCGTGGCCGAGTACTCGGGGTTGACAGGGAGGAAGGGGACGGCGCTGCGCTCTGTCACCAGCGTGCTGTGGTTCTGCGTCGTCAGCCAGACTGCAGGAAGGCAGCCGGTGTCAGACCCCGGGGGACACAGGGGCCGGACCCCCCCCGGACAAGCAGGCCGCAGGGCCCGGAGCCGGCAGGACGCAGGCGCGGGCGCAGGGCCAGCCTGCTGGGGTTGGGAGCGGAGCCCGGCCAGGCTGACGGGAATCGCCTCCCCCAGCCACCCAGCAGGGCTGGGGGCCCCCCTGCAACCCCCAGCAGGACCCCCCCTCGCTCTTCACCCTTTCAGGCACCAGCCAGCATCCCCCAGCTGGTGGGAAGAGGGTTTGACACGTCTGTTGGCACCCGCCCCGCCACGGAAACGGGGTAGCCCCCACCCCGCCACCCCCCAGATCAGGGGCACCACTGCAGGCTGAGCCCCCATCCCTGGGGGATCCCGGCACCCACCTCCGGCAGCACCCCAGCCCTGGCACCCAGCGGCGGCCCCTCGCGCTGAGCAAACCTTCCCGGCCGGAGGAATGAAGAAGGAGGGGCCTGCGGTCCCGGCGGACGCATCCAGATCGGGGGGGAGCGCGGGGCTCGGCCGCGGCCCCGCCGGCTGCTCCTCCCCGCGCCGTGACGCCCGCCCCGGCCCCGGGGGGCTGCACCCCGCACCCCCCGCTCACCCGCGTCGTTCTCCCGACGGTCCACCTCGTCGTACACGTCCATGGCCAGCTCCTCGAAGAGGCGGTTGCTGAGCTGCAGGACAGGGGACAGCGTCAGGCAGGATGAGAGCAGCAGGCAGGACACCCCCAGCCCTGCCCCGGCCCCCACTCACCGCCTGCAGCTTCTTCTTGGCTGCCTTGGCCAGTTCAGAGAGGTCCAGGCTGGGGGGTACGGGGAGGGGGGGAAACAAAAAGTGGGGGTTATTCCTGGCCTGTTCCCACCAAAACGGTCCCCAGCTGCACCCCACCAGGACAGGGACCCCCCCCTCAGGCAGTGGGGGCTTCACCAAG
The DNA here is from genome assembly GCA_013399875.1 of Gymnorhina tibicen. NCBI lineage: Eukaryota > Metazoa > Chordata > Aves > Passeriformes > Artamidae > Gymnorhina > Gymnorhina tibicen. The sequence continues at coordinate 294,655 of VXAZ01007802.1, forward strand.
CAGGGCTGGTGGGCAGGCACAGGGGGATGAGGTGGCAGGGGGCAAGCGGGACCCCCCCTCCCTGAGTGCCCCCCGGGTGCCGGGCTGGGCCGAGCGGCCAGGGCTGCAGGGGGGGCCCATGCCAGCAGCATGGGGAGCCCCCAGAGCCGAGAGCCGAGCGGAAAATACCTCTGTGCCATGCACTTTGGGCGCACCCTGCGCTCCGGAGAAGGCAGCGGAGGGAAGAACAGGATAAAGGCGGATGTTAAACGCGCGGGCACGCCGACCCCCCCGCCCCCCAGGGATGCTCCAGTGACCGGGGTCCCCCCCCTCAGCCCAGCGGGGACGCTGGGGGGGACATGGGACAGGGCAGCAGGGCCACGGGCGCCGGGCACTCACCTGTCAGCCATCTGCGGGATGATGTAGTGCCCGTTCTTGTGGTCTGCACAAAGAGAGGGGTGGTGAGCAGGGCCCCGTGGTCCCTCCAGGGTAACCCCCTCACCCCGGGAGCCCCTCACTCACCCGGCTTCCTGCCGCAGAGGTAGAAGGCCAGCCGGTCGGTCAGCTCGTACTGGCACTCCACCAGCCGCTCTGCCAGCTCGTGCTGGGCTGCCTGCCTGTGGGAGGGCCGGCAGGGGTGATGCCCACCCTAGGTGGGGGTGCAGGCAGGGGTGACCCCCTTCCCTGCCCTCACCTGGCATAGTCAATGGGGGTCCGGCCGTTCACATCGGGCGCCCCAGGGTCGGCACCGTAGACCACCAGCAGCTCTGCCTGCAGGATCTGCCCGGCCTTGGCGGCCACGTGCAGTGGCGTGGTGCCCTTCTCCTGCGGGCGTGGGCAGCCTCAGCCCCGCGGCCTGCTTGTGGGATGGGGCTCCAGGACCCCCCTGGGCCCCACACCACCTCTGGGGTCCCCGAGCCCCACCAGCGCTCACCGGGTGGAAGAAGTTGGCCTGGGCGCCCAGCGAGAGCAGGCGCAGGCAGGTCTCCAGGTTGCCGGTCCGCACGCTCGAGTGCAATTGCTGCGGAGGAGAGAGCTGGTAACGGGGGGATCTGTCCCCACTGCCAAAGGGGGATCCCTGAGCCCCCACCCCACCTTGCTGAGGTCCTTGGCGGTGACGCCGTCATCATCCCGGCAGGGCAGCTTGTGGACGAAGGCCAGCATCTGGTACTTGGCACGGATGAACTCCGACTTGGTGGGGCTGTGGGTGGGCAGCGGGTCTTGGGGTGAGGAGGGGGCTCCCAGCCGGCGCTGACCCCCTCCCCACAGCACAGGGGGCACTTACTGCACTTTGTCCTGGGGGTTTGCCTTCCGGCGCCCGCTCTGCACCTGCGCCGGATCCAGCAGCGAGTGCTCCCAGATGGAGTTGGCCCCGTTGCTCGCCAAGGTGTGCACCATCTGCAGGGGACAGGCAGGGCCCAGTGGGCACGGGGGGTCCCGGCGTGCATCTCCCCACATTCCAGTGTCCCCAGCACCCACCTGGAGCAGGGTGGCGGGCCAGGGGCTGTGGCGCAGGTGCTTGACGATGGAGATGTGGCGGCCCAGGCTGCGGTGCACGCTGCAGCACTCGTCGCAGATGAGCACCCCCCTGTTGATCGACGCCCAGCCAGGGTCTGGGGGTGGCACGGGGGTGTCAGCGGGTGTCCCCTCCCCACGCGGTCCCCTCCCCATGCATCCATCCAGCAGGGGGGATGCGTTGCCACAGCAACCATTTCCCGGGAGATGGAGAGGGGCTCAGCCCATCACCAGGGGAAACCCACGGGTTTCCCATAGCAACCACCAGCCAAAAGGGGGGCAGGGTTTGGCCCCCCACCATCAGGAGGACAGCCGGTGGTAGGGATGATGCCAGCACACCCTGAGCAGGGACACCCTGGCTCGCTGCGAGGTCACTGACCCCCAGAGCCCCTCGCTGGGTGTTTGGGGGGTCCTGGATGGGGGCAGTGTGCCCCGCAGTGGGTGGGCACCCCCTGTCCATGGGCTCCTACGTAGGGTGGTCACCAGCTCCGCAGCCTCAGCACCCCGGTGCAGCCAGCCCCCAGGACACCCCAGCTCTGGGGCAGGTGCCATGGCCCCCCACGCTGCCGTGCCCCTCCAGCCCCGCCGCTGGCCCCGGCCGGCCGGACTGGAGCCCTTTGTGTCCCCGCCGGGAACAAAGGAGCGTTTGAGCAGCCGCGCTGGCCCCGCGCTGGCACCAGCCCCGGCACCCGCGGGGGCACCGCTCCCGGCCAGGAGCGGCTCCCCACGCCTGCACCCCAAAAACGGGTCCTGGGGACGAGGGGGTCTGGCCCCGTGGTGTGGCCGTTGGGCTGCAGCTGTTCACAGCAGCATGAGGACAGGATTTGAGGACCCCCGCTGGGTCACAGCCCCCTCCTCCCGGGAAACGCAGCCAGGCACGGGGTGACGATGCTGAATCGTTCCCAGGTGTCCCCTCTGCCGGGCACGACGGGGGAGTCCTGCCACCCTCTGCCCAGCCCCACCCCCTCCCCCTGTTTCTGTAGGTCCTACACAAACACCATGCTGTCCCACAGGAGGGGGGCAGCCTCAAGCCCGGGGATATAGGGCCTGGGGGGGTGGCCACACTGGCCTGCCCGATGGCCCTGAGGGGGGACAGTGGCCCCACGACCTCACAGAGGGAGGAAGGCAGGCAGGCAGCCAAGCCTCCCCCACTTCCTTCCTCTCTGCAGGGTCCCGGACCCCTCCCCACGCACCCCCCCAGAGCCCTGAGGACACTGTGTTGGGGGGAGGCACGGCATCCTGCCATGCTGCAGTGCCCCGGGGCCGGGGTGGGGTGGCCGTGGGGAGTGGTGGCCCCCCCAGCCTGGCAGCCCCGCGCACGCAGATGGCAGCGCCTTGGCAGCCGGTGCGGCGGCATCTGTGCCTTCGCGCCCGCTGCCCACGGCCGCCGCCGGGAACAGGACGCTCCGTGCGGGGGGAGCCGGCCCGCGGCCCCCCAACCGGGCTGATCCAGAGTATCCCTGGGGCAACACCCCCTCCCGCCCTAGGACAGCTGGGATGTGGTGGGATGCGGGTCGGCATTGCAGCAGCCCGGGGAGCGCTGGCACTGGGACACCCCAAACCGTGGGAGGATCCTGGAGTCCAAGGGAGCTCCCAGCACCTCAATCCCTGCGCCGGGATATGGGCTGACACCGGGACCCCCAGCACTCGGCCCCGCACCGGTGATGGCAGGGCTGGGGCCAGCCAGCATCCCCGCATGGGGCCAAGGGAGCCCGGGCAGAGGGATCAGAGCACCCCACGGGCAACCCCCACGCAGGGCCAGGCAGCGCATCCCCGGCAGCGACAGCGGGTGCTCCCAGCGCGGTAGGAAAAGGCCTCTGGACTTTATAACTCATTTCCTCCCATGGCTGCCAGGCGATAAGAGATTGGAAGAAACTGGTTTCCATTTCCCCTGGCCGCAGCAGGGAGCCCCGGCACCGCCCCGGGAACCCCTGGCCCCCCGCTTGCCCGCCGGCACGGGGGATGCCTGGAGGCAGGGCAGCCTTTCGCCCACGCGTGCCGACAGCTCTCCTGGCAGGATCCGGCCATTGGCACGTGGCCGGAATAATTTCGGCACAGCCTTGGCCCGCGGGCAGCTTTCCGGGGCCGGCTCGGAGACCCGTTCATTCATTGCCGTGGGGCCACCTGCACCGGCCACGGGCAGGTTTGGGGTCCGGCCCTACGGTGGGCAGGGTTTGGGGGGGGCCAAACCCACCGTGACGCCCACGGGCGCGTGCCCGGCGTGGGGGCTGCGGGCACCGGCACCGCCGGGGATGGGAATGGTCTTGCCCAGGCTCGGCTCCGGCTTGCAGCGCGGCGGCCGCCCGGCTCACCCAGCCGGCACCGCCAAGCCCGGAGCCGGCTGGGGTGGGTGCTGGCTGTGGGGCGCAGGAGGGTGTCCCCCATCATCCTGCCATTTACAGGGTCACCAGCGCTGCTGGCACCGACCGGCGCGTCCCCAGCCTGTGCCAGCAGCCCCCGCGCTGGGGTGCGAAGGCTGTGGGTGGTGCAGGGGGGCGGTGGGGGCACGCGGGGTGCACCGGAGCGGCACGGAGGAGGGCATGCGGGGGTATCGGGGTCATATCTGGGGTGTATTAGGGTATTCCAGGAGGCTAAAAGG
>VXAZ01007802.1:315503-408250 GCA_013399875.1 Gymnorhina tibicen
GGCCCGGCCCCGCCTGCCCCCGCACCCTGCCCGGCCCCCCGGCTCTGCCCGCGGGGTCGGGGGCAGCCCCGGCACGGCCACCCCCCGCGCCCGCCCCAAAAGCGGGGGAGGGGGGGACCCGAGGGTGCCCGCAGCCCCCCGGCGCGGTGCGTGGGAGCCCCTCGGGCTGGGAGATGGGGGGCAGGAGAAGCCCCCTGCGCCTTTCTGAAGTACTGGGGGAAACCAAAGGGAGGGGCATCACCCCGGGGGTCACTTCTGCACAGGGCTGTGACCCTGCAATGGGTCCCCCCACAGCCCGGGGCCAGCCCAGCCCCACAAGGGACCAGGGCCATGGGCTGGCCCTGAGGCTCCCAACACTGACAGCACCCCACGGGGTCCCCACCTCCCCCAGGAAAAAGGGGTCTGCAAGCCCACCTCAGCCCCAGCCCAGCAGGATGGTTACAGGCACATCCAGAGATCAGATTTGGGATTTAGTGAAGCCCAGCCATGCAGGGATGCCCTGGCCCAAGGGGATTAAGGGATTGTAGGGCTCAGGGACCAGAGGGAGGGGAGCGGTGGTTCCTGGAAAGGCAGCAAAGCCCTGGACCCTACAAGGGCACCGTGTGGAGCTGGACGAGCATTGGCTGAGCGGGCAGGAGGGGGCAGCTGGCAAAAAGGCAGGGAAGAGGTGACATCCTTGTTTGCCCGGCCAAAGGGGTGGCAGGGAGGGAGGGGGCTGCAGAGGCACCCCTTGCTCGCCCTGTGCCACCATGGCCCTGGCTCACTCTGCGTTTGGAGCGAGTGCCGTGTCCTGTGCCCTCAGCTCCAAGACGCATCCCCAGCAAGTGAAGAAAAGGCCCTGGGAAGCCTTTCCCCAGCTGGTGCTGGGGGGAGCAGGAGGGGATGGGGCAGAGACTACTCCAGAGCCGCAGTGACAGCCCTGCAGTGACAGCCCTGCAGCCCTGGCCCCACACCCTGGTGCCCACTCAGCTCTGGCCCGGTGGGAAGCTCCTGCATGGATGGCGAGGCTGAGCCCAGGGAGTTTGGCTTTCTCCACAGCCCCTTGCTCACAGCAAGGCCGCAGAAACCCTTGCACTGCCTTTCTTGCCACAGTGAAGCAAACGCAAAACCTGAGACAGGTTGTCCAGTGTCCAGCTAAAACCTCACATCCCCCTTTGGAGCTTAAGCCCAGGACCCTCCTCACAGCTCCTGTGTCTGCAGCAGTGCCAGGAGGGCACCTGCAGCATCCCAACAGTTTTAAACACCTGACCCCCGGCATCTTCCCTGCAACTGCACCGTGATCTGGAAGTACATCTTGCTTGGAAGCACTGCTTCATCACTTGGGACAGGATGGGGCTATCCACCCTTCTGGTAGGACATATGAGGAACAACCCCGCTCTGGCTTCCGAGCAGCACAGATCACTCCTCACCCCCAGGCCCGATCCCAAACAGGAAGCCACACACCTTTGTCATCTTCAAAATAAAACTTTTATTCATTCGGTAACAAGAACATTGAATCTGCACATCAGTGCACAAGTTCACATTTAAAAACAGCTGAGCACATCGGTCATAAAGTCTTTAGGGGGAAAGGGGACGATCCCAGCCACCAAGGAAGATCCAGGAGGGGCAAACAGAAGCGCTCCCCTCCCTGGTTTGCAACCCCACCGCCAGCTGCTCGGCCCTGGACAATCCCTACAAACCAGCGCACGGACGTCACATCTCTATAAAGGAAAATAAAAGGCACTGGCACCTTCTCTCGTGCCAACAGAGATGTCTGCAGCGTGGGCGGGCTGTTAGCACCTCTGGCAGCACCGCCGGACAGGCACCGAGCCCTGTGCCAGCCCGGACCGTCCTGCGCCAGGCCAGCACCTGCCTCTGCCCCACACCAAGGGCTCGGGGGTCCCTCCCTTGGGGAGAAGCGGGGGGGTTTGTGTGGAGCCAGGACCGGATTAAGGCAGGACGCACCGTGCAGGCAGCAGGGACCTGCGGTGGGTATGGCTTCCTCCTGCCAGAGGGCTGCGAGGCTCCTGGAGCCTCCGGCAGGTGCAGTGCCCCTGCGGCCACGGATTCCCAGCTCGCTCCTCCCAGGAGGTCCCCGGAGCAGCCGGAGGTGGGGCGGGATCCCCTCCACCAGGCCTTTGCTGGCAGAGGGACACGGAGCTAATCCCTTCTCCGTTTTAACATCCAAGTGACCCAGAAGCGGCGTCACCTCCTGCCACCCGCTGGGACCGTGCCCCCAGGAAAGGGCCGAGAGGAGAGAGATTTGTACACGTCACAACTTCTCAAGCAGACTGGACACACGCTCACACACACACCCACACACACCACCGAGTGCAACAGAACGCAGTGTAGAACCAGTTTCACGCACACGCAGTCCGTTTGTGCAAGGCTCACACGTTACAGTACGGCCGGGACGGGGCAGCGATGGCTGGGATATTGTACAGGAGTCAATGTAAACAATAAAGCGTCCTCCGAGAGGCTTCGCCAGAGACCAAAGAACAGTTGCTTTGTACAAAAATGCCCTTAAAACAACACGTTTCTCCCAAACCCCCTCCACCCGTGAGGCTTGTCAGCTGCCGAGCACCCTGGAGGTGCTGCTGCTCCCCACGGTGCTCAGCAGGCCACAAGAAGCTCTCGTGGGGTGGCTACAGGAACCAGGAGAGAGTCATCACCCTCCCACAAGCCACCAGCATGGAGAAGGGACAATCGTCCCCAGCAGAGACCTCTGATGCCAGGGGCTTGGTGGCTTCATTGCCCAGACACTGGGAAAGGAGGTCCACACCCCTCCAGTCTGTCCCCTTCCTGCCATCCCGCTCAGAGCCTCCAGACCTCCAAGGCCTTCATCACTCTGCAAGAGAACCACCTTTCCCGACTCCCTCTGCCTGCCCACAGCCTTCTCAGAGAAAAACCAGTTGTGCTGGGCCAGAGCCAAGGACAAGGGGACAGCAAAGCACCTCCCTGCAGGGGCCTCTGCCCCTCTGCTGCTCTCCCCAGCTGAAGCACCTGGAGAGCAGCTGAGTATTGGAGGGAAGCAGCATTTCTGGTCTGCATTGAAGACCCTTCCCAGAGGGCATTTCTCCTGAGATCAAGCTGGGCAAAGAAACCCAATCCTTTTCCTCCTCCTCCTGCCTTCTCAAAGGAAAAAAATTCTACACAGGGCTTTTCCCTCCCCAGCACATCCTTGTCACCAGGACACGCTGCCAGCCAAGCATGCACCCTCCAATGCAAGGCAGGCTGGTGGCAGCCAGTCCCCTCCACCCGTGGAGGGGCAGGCAGGCATGTCCTTGGGGTCAGAACAGTGGGCAGTGGGGCCTGATGCGAGTTTGTGGGGGAGGCAAGGACTGAACCTGTCCTTCTCAAGATGACATGAGCCTCTTGGCCTTTCCACAGTGTCTGCCCGGCTCCGGAGCCAGCTGGAGCGGGCTAGGAGAAGCCACATGTCTTTCAGTGTCCCAAAGAAGTATCTGGCCTCCTGGGCCAGGGGCTTGGGTGACTTCTAGTGACTGAAATGGCCTGGGGTGACGTGCTGTTTGACCCAGGACAGGGCTGAGCTCCAGCACGGGTGACAACCCCCTGCCAGGGTTCAGGAAAGGGAGGGACAGTGCTCCTAGCTGCTGGAGCACAGACGGACACACAGACCTTGCCCAGGCTGCAAGGCAGCACAGGAGGACCCCTGGCAGCTACAGGAGGGCAGCAAGGTGGCATTACCTTGCCAGCTGCTCGGCTATCCTCTGCCACCAGCTGTGGGCAGGCTGGGGGTCACTGGCACCCCTTCCCCAGCGCAGGCACATGCTGCTTCCCAATACTCCAGAGCGCTCCGGTGCCGTGCACTCCTCTCCAGCTCCAGAGGACTTTGTCCCATCGGAGCCTGCAAGGCTCTGCACCTTTAGGGCTGCTTTCTAGGCACGGCCTTGGCTGCTGCTCCTCCCACACCACGTCCTCTCCATGCTGGGCTTCAGCAGCCTGAGCCATTCTGCATCTTCTCTTCGCTTTGCTCCTCCCCAGAGGGCAGGTCTGGGCCTCAGCCAAGCACCAGCTCAGGACAGGCCACCGGACTGTGGACAGGACCCAGTCCTCCCTTTGGCCTTTCCCTCTGCTCCTACAGCACAGGGACAACTTGCTGATGCACACAGCTAGAAATGAAGAACTTTGATTTAGCCAAACTGCTCAGAAACCACAAAATAATCAGCTGAAATCTGGAGCAGAGCCTTCACACACAGTTTCTCCAGGGAAGCAAGAACCTGCAGAATGGCTCGGAGCAGCCAAAGGCTTTCCACGTCCAACTGGCACTCCTGGAACCCAGCTTCAGGCAGGGAGGAGATGGGCAGACACACAGTGCCCCTCCCACCGTGGGGTAATGGGGGTTCACACAGGACTGGAGGAGAAGGGACACGTTTGGCATTGAGGCTCACTTTTGGAAAGGGAAGACAGCTTATAATGTCAAATCCACTCCCGTGTCTGTGCAGATCACAAAGAACAGCACTGAGTTTGAGTCAGGTGGGTTTGTTTTCCAGTTTACAGAATGCAGTCTTGCCCTTCTATTTAAAAAAAAAAAAAACCCATAGAAAAGTAAAAAAAAAATTAATATAAATATCATATATACAATTTAGGCAAAAAAAAAAAAAAAAAAAAAAAAAAAAAAAAAAAAAAAAANTTTCAGAAAAGATTTTCCCTCTGGGTCCAGAGTTAGGAGTGACAGCAGAGAGGACAAAGCTTTGCATTAAGGGTAGTATGTCATGTAACAAAAACAGCTCATGGTTTGGGAGCGACCAGAAACACCCATGAGCGTGGCAGAGGGGAGAGGGAAACTCAGGCAGCAAGAGAACAGCTTTGGGGCAGAGGGCGGGCAGTAGGAGGAGGGCAGAGGACAGATGATATGGCCATGAACTTGGAAGGCCCACAGCAGTATTCAAGTAATGGGAGGGTTAAAACCCTAATGAGGCGTTTGTTTTAAAAGAACACTGGCTTTGGGGGAAGAGGTGAATGTGGCAGCTCCTGGAGGAGCTCTGCCCCACCTCAGCACAGAGCAGAGAGCTCTGTGCGCCCCATGGCAGATGGGAGAGCTGCTCTAGGTGCTGCCCAGGGTTATTAGAGCCCATCCATTGGGAGGATTTACCCCAGTGTGCTCCTTTTGGGGAAGCACCAGCTGAACCGAACCCAGGGGGTTTGTCCTGAAGCAGCTTTGTGAGGGATCTGCCAGCATCATGGAGTTCCAGTTTGCAGAATAAAAGAAAGGCCAAACAAAGGGACCTTGGCACAACCTTCACATTTACAAGGGCTCTCACCCCACCAACTGCCCAGCACCATTTCAAGGCATGGGGAAAATTCAAGTTAGGAACTAGGATCTGGTTGTAAGCAAAACTCCACCTTGCCAAAGCAAGCCAACATCAGTTTTCTCATGATAAAGGTGTTCTTTTAAAACAAACTAACAACAACAACAAAAAAGAACATTTGAGGTTATCTGAGTTAAACTTAAAAAAACCCAAACAGTCCTGCAGTCAGAGTCACACACAGAAGAACCAACCCACACCTACATGCGCCAGGAACAGTAAAACGACAATATATATAAAATTAACCAATAAAGTGCATGTTCCTTATATTACACCTGCCCCTTGCGTGAAAGCAACACCATGGGTTCTGGGTAAGAAATCACAGCCAAGGGCCCAGGATCACATCGTGTTGTAGAGGGGATTGGTTGTCCGCTTTTTGTCATTGGTCTTTTTGAGCCTCCTCAGAGGGTGAGTTCTCCCGTGCTGCTGCCGTGGGGCGACAGCCAGAGCTTGAGATGGAGACAAGGAGTCCAGGACCTGCACCTGGAGCAGCGGAGGGCCCTCCCCGGAGCTAGTCCACATTGGATCTGCACTGGAACACAAACTCTGCTGGCTGGAGCTGCACTCTTTGGCGTACTGAGCCAGCGGCCTCTCCACCGGCTTGCTCTGGGCAATGCACTCGGCTGTTCTGAGCTGTTCCACAAAATGCTTAGTGGGCTCCGGGGAGGAGAGGCGATGCTTCCCACACGCGCTCTCCAAGCCCCTCTCAAACCTCCCCCCACAAAAGCCTCGACCGAGGGCAACGCAGGTGAGAAGCACCGGGTTGGCATCGGAAGAGGCCGACTCCCTCTCGCGTAAATCATCCTTGGAGAGGTCCAGGCAGTCCAGTTTGGCCAGGGATGCCGAGCGCTTCATGTGGGAGGGTGTGGTGAGCCCTGCGTGCCGGATCCGAGCCTCTATCTCCTTCGCCCGCTGCTTGACCAGCCCGGGGCTGCTGGAGCGCTCCTCCACGCTGCGGCTGCTGGAGCTGTGCGGGAGGCTGTAACACAGGAACGAGACGTCCAGAAGGTCCATGTTTTCAGCACGCTGCCTGGTGAAGTCCTCACTGCTCAGCTGCCTCGAGATGCCAGCACTGCCCCCGCAGAGAGGTTTGGGACCGTCCCTGAACGGGAGAGTTGCGTCTCCCTCGGTGCCACACAGCGTGACCGGCTCATCGTCAGTACTCGTGCTCTGCTCGGTGACACCTTCCAGGTGAACGACGTAGGGGTAAGGAGAGCGCTCGAGGCTGGCTGAAGGTGGACAGGTCACCTGGGCAGAGGGAGAAGCAGCACTGAGGTGAGCAGATATCCCACTGCCCTCCTCGCTGGGGCTGCCCGCGGCGAAGGCGGCCTGCTTGCGTACCGCGTGCTCCGGCGGCGAGGGATCCGCCGGAGCCTTCTCCAAGCACACCGAGGGGTTCAAGTTTTCATCTAAAGACGGGGTGGCTGTGGCCAGCCCGCCCTGCTCACAGCTTGTGTCGGGGCGCTGCTCCGCAGGCTTCACCGTGAGGGTGTATTCGATGATTTCGATTCTCTTTGGGAGGAGGGAGGGCAGGGATGGCTCCTCCGTCCCGTCAAACGAGACCACTGTCCTGCGCTCCTGTGCCGCTCCCTCCTGCCCCGGGCCGGGCTCTGCGGGCGGGGACTCCTGGGCAGGGGGCCCGAGGGGTGCAGGCAGGTGTCTGCCCGCAGGCTGCTCCGCCGCGGGAGGCGGCAGCGGCTCCTCAGCGCCCGGACCCTGAGCCTTGTCACCCTCCGGAGCCAGCTCCAGGGGCGGCTCCTCGCTTTTCCCCCGCGGCAGGAGCTCGGCAGCAGGGAAGTCGTTCCTGGAGTTCTTGCGGGTCGGTAAAGTGCAGGCTGGGGCCGTGTGCTGGTGCTCCTGCTCCTGCCTCAAGCGCTCCTCGAACTCCAGCGTGGCGCGCCGCACGGAGCCGGGGCACCACTTGGGCTCAGGGTTGATGGAGCCACGAGGCTCCTGCTGCTCCCCAGCAGAGCTGCTTTCCTCCAGCTCTGATTTACCAGAAGACAGCTGCAGAGATGGCGCTTCTTCCTGCTCAGCTGGCAGAGGGTCCTTCTCCTTTTCCTGGTGTCCAGCACAGGCTCCTTCACTCTGTTCCAATTTTTCTGATGCCCAAATCATCTCCACTGGCAGGTCATGCACCGTGTTCCTCTTTGGTGTCTGGCTGAGGTTGGCTGAACCCTCTTTCTGCTGGGCAGGTCCTGCTCCCTGGTTGATTGACTCGATCTCTGTGATAATTTCCTTCACAGAAATGGCATTTTCCGAGTGGGATCTCGTGAGATGACCTGCACCAGGCAGCTCAGGGACCTCCTGCAACACACAAACAGGAGAATTACAAAGTGCATCAGCTGTGCTGACACTGAGCAAACAGCAGCAGGGTAGAGAAAATAGGGGTGCACATCCCCAAAGGAACAAAAAAGCATGTGGCAGTGTGTGGAGAGAGATCACCAGAGCAGTGATCACTAATGTAGATTTTTTACTGTCTCTACGACTGAATTTAACATATTCCAGGCTGGATCTTCACTTAGACTGAGATCTAAGAACTTTAATTGCCACAAACCCCAAGCAAAAAGTAGGGTTTTTTTTTTCTAAATGAAGAAAAGTCCAACAAACAAAAAGAATCCTAATACTGCCAGAAGTGCCATTTTGAACTGAAAACATGACAAATTCTGCTTATGTATGGAGCAAACAGAAGTACAGCAAAAAGAATGACCAAGCATTGAAACACTCTGGTTTCCCAGAGGAAAATGGCCAGGGAGGCTCCCAATCCCCACAGACACTCTCTGCCAAATCACAGGAGAGAGCATTGGCCTATTGTATTTGGAAGAGCCTTATTGCCTCACATGGAGATGGAAAAGATTCAAGCAATGCGGCGTGGAATTTAAATAAGAGAAGCTCCCAGAAAACGATGGCCCAGGACATCATCAATCCCTGTGAGAGTCCTGGAGGCCGAAAAGCAATTACGAGAAAAAGGTACCTAAATTTAGAGGTTACTAACTTTTGTCAAGACCATCTCTCTGCCCAGGAGAAGTGAGCCATGACGTGCCCATCCCATCACTCCAGACCTGGACAGGTTTATTTCTTCCTCCAGCAGTGGAAGCTCTACACCTGCCTTGATTTACTTACCCCAATGCTGGTACTTCCCAGCCAGGGAAAAGGGCCAGTTTTGCCCCATTCTTTGGTGGATTTCTCAAGTCAGATAGGTGGAATTCAAAACAGAATCCCACAAACAAAGTATCTGTGCAGATTTGGGATGCTGGCTGGGCTCAGGGTCTGGCTAAATTAGTGGGTCAAGTCCCACCTTTCTGCTCTCCTGATGCAAAACTCAGAAGTTTCTCACGAGAACAGCACAGCAGGTCAGGTCAAGGTCAGCTCACGGCCCTGCCAATGCCAGCAAACTGATGTTTAAGGAAAGAGTGCAGAAAAGGGCAAGTATCTAAAAGTGAAGGAAGGGGGAAGCATCCAGCAATCCTTCCCCAAACACCCTGTCCAGTGAAAGCAAGGCTAGAAAATCCCATCCACAGCCACCCCACAGCAGAAAACAGCCCACAGACAGCGTCAAGGAGCAATTGCTAAAAAAACTGAGCAAGTTATTTTAACCTTTTGTTGCTCTTCATCTGTGGAAGAGTCATCTGATGCCTGAGGAGAATTTCCAGGGCTGTTCCTTCGAGCATCTGCACCCCCATCTGCAGCAGGTGGCACTTCCAGCACGGGCACCCTGGAGACCCCATTCCTCCCAGTCCCTTGCTCCTCTGGCCTGGAATGGGAGCAGGTGCGTGACCGGCTCTCCTGGGAGAGCTCCACAAATTTCTCCAAAGCGCTGAAGAAATCAATCCTGTCTGTGCTGAGGTCTGTCACTTCGGGCTGAGGGTTCTGTTGGAGACCTGGGGAATTTTGGTTTGGGGACTGGGGGAAGTCTTTTAAGCATGAAGTGAATTCTTCCATGGGAACCAAGTGCACGTTCATATCAGGCTTAAGGGCATCTTTTTCTAGATCGTCCACCGTTAGATCAGGAAACTCCGTTATTTCCAAGGGGTGCTGGAGCTGCATTAAGGCCTCAGAAGCATGGCAGTTGTCAGGGGGGACAGAGTCTACACAGCACCCCGCCGTACAGCCATTGATATTGTTCAGGTTCAGCTTGTCCTCCATCTGCTCAGCGTGGAAGTCTCTGCAAGTAAACTCTAAGTGGATCCTTCTTTCCTTCACGCACACGTCCTCGATCATGTTTGTGCCCTCTGGGAGCTGCTGCTCCCTGTCCAGCTCAGCTGAGTAGATGGGAGACATGGGCTGCTGGTTGTCATTGGTCTTGGCCTCTGAGATCTGGTCGGCTGAGGTGGTGATCTCCTTTTTGTTCAGCTCCAGCCCAGCCTTGCAGATGGGCTCGTGGTGATCCGAGAGGTCGCTGTCCGAGTGCGAGCGCCACAGTTTGTTGTGCCGCTGCTTGCTGCGGGCAAGGAGAGCAAAGGGAAACGGTGAGTAATTTCCACATACCAGAGCCAGATCCACCTTGTTGTAAGAGGACAAAACCTACAACAAAAACCGTGCCAAATGCTGGAGTCACTGACCGCAACTGCAGCTTCACCTGAACGGTTCAGGGCCAAACCTGCTGCTGGAAAAGTTGGTCCAGTAATGAGCCACTTTCCAGGAGCTGAATCCCATGGCACCGTTCTGCTCCACACACCCATCCCTATTCCCCAGCAGTGCTGGATCCGTGCACTCAACAAATGCAATGCTGAACTGACTGCAGAATTTGGTCCTTTCTCAGCCAGCACGTTGCCATTTGCTAGCAGGTGAGCAGTGATCAGATGAGAGAGAACCCCTTGTGCTGGACACAAGCAGGTGGTGGGCACTGAATAAAGTCCAATTTCCCTCATGGTTTCTTCTCTGAATAGGTTCAGTCATCATTAACTGGCTCTCGTAACCAAGGGATAGGGTGGGATGAGTAGAGGTGGGTGTGTGCAAAAACACACAAGACATCCTCAACGGTAAACAAACAGCCCAAATTACCACCCACCTTCCACAGGAAGGAAGCTCAGAACTCCTCCAGCTCCTGGAAAACCCCTTTAGGAAGGTCTGAGCCATCAAAAGGCCGAGTAACTGCCAGAGGCATTGAATCACCTTCCTCATCTCCACCTGCCAAAAACCCCAACCCATGCACCTGGGCTTACAGACAGCACTGGAGGCAACTTCTGGCCATGAAATCCCAGAGCTAGCCCAGGCTGCCAGCGTTTGCTGGGTGGCCACGGCCACAGGGATGTGTTTCCACCCATTGCCCCTAGGAGGAACACAGAAACCACAGAAACCTCCTTGGAGCTGTAGGAGATCTTGCAAAACCCCCCCAGTACCTTGCTGTTATGAACAGGCTCTCCCAGACACATCCAGTGGCCACAAGAAGTTAATTAACAGATGGTACTGAGCTAATTACCATGTACCAGCTCAGCTGTGGGTGCCCAACAGCTAAGGAAAATAATCCACTGCAGATTTAGCTTTCCAACCCTATAATCAGTGACAACCTTCACGTGTGACACAGGGCAGTCAGGTCCTTTCACAGGAGAGGAGAGTCAAGATCAAAGGCCAAGGACACTGTCCTGCGGTGCACGTGCTCTGTCTCCAGTGGGTTTTGGAGCAGTTTGTCACTGGCAGCAGGAACAGGCTTGGCCCTGAGGCAGGTTCTTGCCTAGGCTCTGTATGGGATGTCATCTGACATCTCTGCTCATACAACCTGGGGAGCTGCTGGTGTTTTCTGAGGGCACTCCAGTGCTCAAATCCAGCCCTCTGCTGCACATCTGATTTTGAAAGTGAAAATTACCCTCCTGCGTGAGCAACTGGCACAGATCTGAGGACCAAACCAGATGTCAAGCACCAGTGGCAGAGGTGTGCTGTGCTATCTTCCAGTCTCACACTTCCCCAGTCTGACAACCTCCACGAGATGCTTGATGCAGGGTCAGAGAACAGGAGCCCACAGCCACCTCCTGACCTTCCTGGGCAACATTCCCAGTGCTTGTGCCCACACCAGCTTTGGACCAGGAGCCCCCCACACCTCCCATCAGCTCTCCAGGCTTGGGTATAAAACTGCTGCTGATTCACAAGCTGCACAAGGCACAGGAGATCCCAAACACTGGTTTCCTGTAACTTATCTATAACTAATACCAGAAACAGGCCTGGCTCAGCCTTGCTGTGTTTATCAACAGAGGGAGGGGACAGTTTAACTAACCCCAGGAAGCATGACAGTCCCAAAGAGCAAAACACACTTGTTGTTGTGACTAAAAGCAGGCAGGGGGTTTTCATTTTACAGCTGGAAAACATATCCCAGTTGCTATAACCCCAGCACAAAACCGTAACTGGATAGTGCGAGCACATGGCTGCCCTCACATACCTTCCCCCTGAAATTGGAGCAGTCACATGAGTGTCAATCTGTTGTTTTTTTTTTTGTTTTTGTTTTTTTTTACCTGTCCTGGAATACTGCAGCAATAAACAAGGTGGCCAACAATAAGGCTCCAAAGCTGAATAACACAAAGAAAGAGTTAAAATAAAAAGCAGTGTGGAACTGAGAGAGGAAGTGGATAAAGAGGGGCAGTTTCTGCAGCATGGAGGGGCCATTCCTTGCTTTGGTGAAGCTTCATTTACCGCAGGCTTTTTCGTCCTCCACAGATGTAATGCACTGCTCCTGCATTTTTTAAAGCCTCACAAGTAATCCTGTTTGTGCCATTGTACAGGGACTTGCAGAGTAGGTCGGGAGCAGGGCTGTGCTTCAGTGGAAGGGAAGCCACATGCCTATAAATGGTGGCAGCAAGAAATATATACCTCCAAAAAATAAATTACTAAAAGACAGGGAAAAATAACCCTTAACCAAAATGTTTGTACGGGGTGGCTTTGCAGGCATGTCACCAACTACCAGATTGGCAGATTACCCAAACCAACTGCTGGGCTGAGGCCTTGAAGATGTGAGATACCAGTTGCTCCCACACCAGGGCTCCTCACAGGTATTCACACACCTATTGGTGCGTTTTTCACACCTGAAAAACTTCTTTTTCTCCATCCAATCTACCCCAGTGAGATCTAATTTCCCAGTCTGCTCAATGCACACCACACCGGTCAGGTCATCTCTGGCCCAGAGTTAAGCACTGACCTTTACTAACTGGTGCCAGCAGCACGTTTGGTGTCACATGAGGTACCCAAGTCAGGTGTGGTGTCTGTCTCAAAGGGTTTCAGCCCGGTAGGGTACTATTTTTTTTAAATTATCTATTCCACATGATCTGTCCTGAGACTCGATACCACTTGGCCGCTTTTTAGAGAGAAAGAGGGTCATTATGGCAGGCAGGGTTTGGGGAGCAGGGGAGAGGAAGGCAGGCATGGCAAGAGGTGGAGGATGAAGATCCTGTGGGTGCACCTGGTCAGGGAATAAGTTGGGAGGAGCCCTGAGGTTGTTTACCCGTGCAGAGAGGGAAAGAGGAAGCACACTCCAGTGACAGGGGAGCTTACACCGAGGGTTTGGTGTAAAAATTGGAAATCCAGGCCTGGCCCAGCAACAAACACAGTCAGGCTGCTGGGAACAGGCGGAGAGCAAAGGAGGAAGGGTAAGTTATTAGAATGAAAGGGAAGGGAGGTCTTTGCAAGTGGATAGAACAGACATGAAGGGAGGAAATCAAGCAGGGGACAGAGGTAAGAAGTGTGCCCTAAAGAGAGTACATGAGTGACTGAGCTGCTGTAAATAACAGCATATAAAACAATGGCTGGACTCGACCTTAAAACTATTTTCCAACCTAAATGATTCTACAATAAGCAGGCACCTCCCAATAGCACCAAAAAGCTTTGAAATTTACTGTTTGCTTTGGTCCAAACCTGCTAAGAGCCACCCCCTGTGGCAGGAGGCTCAGACTGGGTAACTCTGTTTGCTGCAGATCTGCTCCCAGGCAAAGCACACGAGGATCCCAAACAAAATACCATGATCTGGCAAAACAGCATATCACTACCTCCTTCCTGCTGATCACGTGAAGACATTGCTTAACACAGCTCAGAAACATGCAATATTTATGTCTTTTTGCTAGTGAGGTGATAGGCTTGGGATTACAACACACTTGCCCATACCCAGGCCCAGCTCCAGACCAGCCTCAGGACTCCAGGCAGGAATAAACACCACTGTTGCAATGCACAGAACATCCTGTCCCCTCCCCTCACACCAACACTTACCAAAGGGATCTAAATAAAACCAGACCAGCTGCTGAGGAGGGGCATGTTCAACAGGGAACTGTGAGGAGACAAAGCGAGTTCCCTGCCAAGTGATGTTACAAGCAACAGGGACATCGTTTATCTCTGCTGGAGCCTGCATAGCTCTGAATGCTGCACTCAGATAACATTTCATGAGATGCTACTTTCCAAAAACCAAACATCCTAGAAGTCAAACAGCCTCCTGAAAGCTCCTTGTTACACCCGTTTCCTCAGGCTCAGCTGAGATAACCCTGCAAACAGAGCGCTACCTTTCCTAAGATCCTGAGCTTGCACAACACAAGCCGTGACTAAAAGAATGGAGTCAACCATTGAAGTGTCGTGCCTTAACACAGATAATGAGGATCATTCCTTCCACCCACCTGGCCAGCAGGATCCCTTGGTACTCCTCCAGCTGCCGCATGAAGCTGGGGTTGGGCTTGGTGACGGTGCGCCGCTCCTTCACGTAGTCGTAAGCCCTGTCCAGGTTCCAGCCGTATTCCTTCATGGCATAGGCAATCACCGTGGATGCTGAGCGGCTCACTCCCATCTTGCAGTGCACCAGGCACTTGGAACCATTTTTCCTGAAGTGGGAGAAAGAACAAAAGAGGATCATTAAACAGAAAACACGTGACAAGCTTAAGAAAGCACCAACTTCTTTACCAGAGTATTATAAAACATATTTTCAACACTGTGGCCACAGCTGGAGTCTGGGATGTGATCTGATAATCCAATTTACAAACTGGAGCAAGACACACCAAGAAACTGAAGAACAAGGTCTTATTAATATTCTTAACCGATTTTGTTACATCAGCTCTTCTGAAGCTGTTATTGCAAAGTGGACAAACACAGAGATACAGGAAAACCTCTGAAGACTAATGTGGCACCCTTGAGCTCAGCCCAAATGGCCCACAGGCATCAAGCAGTATTCCAAGTAAAAAGAGAACCTGTACCACAAACATGGTGTCACAACTTAGAAACACATCCCAGAGAGATACTGAGCAGTTCAGGGCAGCTTCTAGCACAGGGATGTTCTACTGCAAACAACAAAATGAAAATGCTCTGATGCTAGGTAGGCAAGGAAGAAAAGCAGTTAAGAAAACCAGCAGGAAAGCAAAACGCTTAGTATGTATCTTCTAAATGCGTGTGTTGTGTTTTCTGAAAAGACTTACTTTGCCTTGGAGATGAATTTGTAGGTATCATTCCAGTAAGCCAGAAGATCCGTAGCTTCTTCATCATAAACCCGAATATTGTGGTATTCGAAGAGCCCAGGGAAGAAATTATCTATTTCTCGAGTCACATTCAAAATATACCGTACCCTGCATGGGAACAGCAGAGGGAAACACAGCCAGTTCAGAGAGATGCCCCACTGCTTCCCTGCAGCCTTGCCTTGCTTTGCCAAGGGCACTTGGAAGTGCACTCTTGAACAAAATTCCTGGGAAACCAGGAATTAATGCAAGGAAGCAGCAGCTAACACAGACAATAGGTTTTGCTGGGCAGTTTAGAGCCTGATAACAGGGATCCATGGATAGAAACTTCCTCTGCACTACGTCAGGTCACACTGCCCACCACCTCTATTCTACGTGTCAGCAACACTTGTGCCACAGGAGCTCCTGCCATTAGTGTTTGCAGACTTTTCTCCAAGCCCCTTTGAGAATCTCTCCTCCTGCTGCACCAAAACCACTGCAAGATGGAACACTAAGCCCCCAAGTAACACCAGAGCTAAACAAATGCATAAAATAACTACAGAGAGATGTAACAGACAATGAGCCACTGGGGAGGATTTATTTCTTATCCCTAAATTCTCTGGAAAGGAAACTGCTAGAGAAAGCGTGTGGTATTTATGTACACTGCACTCAGTATTTTTAGCCCTGAGGGTTACTTGTAAGATGCTTATGAAATGCACTCATGCTGGGCTATCAGGCAGAACAAGGGCTCTGCAAGGGAGTGACATCCCTTTTCCCAAGCAGGTATGAGATCACTGGCAATCAAGCAGGACC
Source organism: Gymnorhina tibicen (assembly GCA_013399875.1). NCBI lineage: Eukaryota > Metazoa > Chordata > Aves > Passeriformes > Artamidae > Gymnorhina > Gymnorhina tibicen. The sequence goes on from VXAZ01007802.1 coordinate 331,015, forward strand.
TGTCAGACTCAAGGAAACCACAGCAGACCCTGAGCTCAACAAGAAGAGTCAATTTTGCCAGGTTGAATTTCTGAGGTATGGAAGTACACTATCAATTCAGCAGCATGATTAGTTTTTTCCAGTGGATTGGCACAAATAAGCCAAACCCATGAATAATTATTTAATTGCACAATCTCGGTGCTTATATCCACCTGGTCTAGAGAACGGACACTCTAAGCTTGAAAAGCAGAAAGGGCAGGAACCAGAGGAACCCATCAGTGCTCAGCCTGAGAGCTGCAGGACTTTACTTCCTACTGGGCCCCACTCAGAGCAACAGCTCTTCTCCACATTTTCCTTCCTGCCACAGCCTGGAGGTCCGAAGTGCCTCTGTAATCAGTCCCGAACAACGGGCTGGGGCCGAGGGCACGGAGCCAACTATGCAGCATCCAGTTCAGTAATTGCAGCTTTTTACTACTTATAGCTATGAGCTTGCTGCCTTCCTTTGTTTGCCTTGGGGACGTTAGTCAAGGTCAGGAGTAAGATTCTTTTACTTTAGGGTGCCTGTTTGTGAGACAAGGAGTTTGGAGGAAGCAAGAGCTTGTTTGGATCTGCAAACCCTTTAGTAAGACTCAGGCTACACAGTAGGTATGGAACAGAGTTTGTTGCATAGACAAGTGTTAAGGCCAGGCTCTTGCTTTTAAGCTGATGGCCTGAAGCTACTCACCCTCTGTTCTGCAAATCTTCCAAATTGGAGGCATTCCATTCTGAGCCCTGCAGGGAAAACGTGCAAAGGGACACATCAGGCAGAAGGAAGGCATAGCCAGGCAACTGGTGGAGGGAGGGATGGTCACCAGTGAACCAGAGGAGGAAGCTGACCAGCAAAGTGTTGGAGAGCTGGGAATCTTCTGAGTACAGGGGTACACAAGTGGTAATCAGGACTGATGTTCAGCACCTTCTCTCACCCCATTAACCAGATCTCTTCTGAAACAAGAAGCAGCTCTGCCAGCAAGAGCCCAGCACTGTGTGTTGGCACTTCCTGCAAACCGCTGACAAATCAACCTCAGCGAGACGGGACCACTCCACCCTTTCCCTGGAGGCTGCTGCCAGCTCTGCCCCACAGAAGAGAAACTGCCTGCATTTAAAAACCATCCAGGTGCTCTTTATACATGAAACACCCATCTTGAACATCAAAGGCAGGAACACCTAAGCTCACTTGGGTTACACCTCTTCTCTCCATGTTCAAAGCCTGCGTGAGCAGAGAAATGAACACATTTAACTAACCTTGGCGAGGTAACCCTCTCCTCTGCAGCACGCACAGGGCCTCCAAACTGCTTGCTTCCCGCTCAAACACAAACCTGACTGAGGACAAAACCACTCAAAGGCCACCTTCAAAATTTAAGGTGCACAAGCTCTCTGCTTCCCTGCCCTAAAATGGCTCCTAAATGGAAAGATGATTCAGATGAAGATGAATGATTGTATTTAACCAAGGCCCAAACTCAGTTTAATGTTGCCTCTTTCTAGTCAAGGAAGAACAATTTAATTCAGGCCTGGGAACCATCAGTTTCCACAGGTAGGGAGAACAATGCTGCAGGGGTGAAAGCCTTTTCTCCTGTCCTTTGATTCATAATTACCAACATCATTAGGTCTCTTATTTCCTGCTTAGTTATTTTAGCACTCCCTAAGTGGGATCCCACAGGGTTCTTGCCTTGACCTGGAAGGAAACAGCTCCTTGCCTTTCAGAGCCCTTACAACACAACCCTGCCTTGCAGCACACACGCTCCTGAGTGAAGCTGGTGCCCAGCCCCAGCAGCACTGCTCCTCACCACCGCAGCTGCTCTGCAAATACTTTTATTCCACACACTAACCACAGCTCTTCTCCTTGGTGCTGCCTGCAAGCCTTGTTTGAAAGGTTTCCTCCCCATTAAATGCACTCAGAGCCAAGACTCCAAGCCCTGCAGTGGATCCAGCTGCCTGTGCAGCTTTTGGCCAGTACCATAAGCCTGTAACAGGTCTCTCTCTCCCCTTGTAACACATAGTCCGCAAAAAAAATCCATTACATCGTAGGTACTTCCAAGTTTCCTGGCTCTACCCCAACGTGACATCCTGGGAGTGCTCACATTAACAGAGACCATCCCTTCTGAGCCGGAGACTGGGAGAGGCCCTCTCTGTTTGGAAAGACCAAGCTGGTCCAAGAGGAATGGCTTTGTTTAAAGTTGAGCCAACCTCACAGGCTAGACAGCCCAAGCAAACCTGCGTCCGTGGCTCCAGGGCTGGGAAATCTAGTGGAGCGCTGACTCACCAGAAGGAGCTGCAGTAATTAAGACAGGCCCCAGCAGCAACTAAGCAAGCAAAACATTAAACAGCAAAATGTTTATGTTTCCTTAAGTGACTTATCTCCAGGATTCTTTGTTATGCTACTCTGTTCCTCCTGGATCGCACGAACTCAGAGCTTTCCATGTTACAAGAGTGTCATTCTACCTGGACGTCACACAGCTCCCCTCCCTCCTTGCTGTAGTTATGCCTTTCCCAAACACAAGAACTTGGCATGTGGGTACCCCGGACAGTTAAAGCCACAAAACTGGTCTTATGTCAATGGAAACAGCCCTGAAAAACTGTCAGAATTAAGACTTTTCTCCTTCCATCCTCTAGGGACAGGGTCTACAGCTTGGTGCTACACGGCAAAGTTTAGTACAGCCAAAAAGCCAGGCTGCTCTTGTTCATTACTGTCTTGCTTAAGAGTTATGTGACCCCAGGATCGACCAATCTCTCCTTCAGAATTCCTTTAACTTCCTCCAGAGGCCCCTGTGTCAACCAACTCATAGCGAGAAGTGCTAGGAGCGTTCTTGTATTCACTGTTAGACTCACCAAAAAGACATGATCAAATATCTGTGTGGGGCTGTCCATCTGGCCAAGGATCACTATCATTTCATTGTCAATGAACTCTTTGAACTCCCGCAGGTTACACACCATCTGCATCTCCAGCTCCGTGCGTATCTGCGTGGGAAGGAGGGACACAAGGAAGTCACGTGAAGCTTTTGTTCTGGCCTTTCTTCATGGCATGAAGCACAGAGCTCTCTAGTTTGCATAAGAACATTTCCAGTGCTGCTCCCTCACCACTCACCTCTTTTGAAGTGATGTTCTCCAAATCTTTCTGCATCATGATCTCCCTTAATTTGGTCTTAATCAGCCGTTCTGTGCGTTCCCGCTCAGTTGGGCTGTCAGGAGAAAGCAACAGAGTCACTGGGAGGGGAGACAAACTGGATTCATGACACTTTTAAAATAGTTATAGACTGCATACTCTGTAGAGTCTCAGACTCTCACACTACTTCCCCCAGGCATGTCCTCAGCTGGAGGGAATTCAGGTGACAGTAAAGCCCAGTTTAGATTCACAGTCGTATATGAAAGACACCAACTGAATGCTCCTAATCCATTGTAGTCATCCAGAGAACCCCTGGTATTTGGTAAAATTTAAATTGGGAAGGCTGCATTATACCCTCTGGAGCAATATCTAAGCCTCTCCCTACCTTTCTTGGAAAGGTAACAGCTCCAAAACTCCTTACATGGAGAGACGAGGGCAGCTAAGCCTCTGCATTCCTCCCGCCTCTGCTGCCAGGGGCCTTATCACCAGCTGCAAAAATAGCCTGAGTAACACCAGGGGAAGCTGCAGCAGAGCAGCAGCATGGGGCTGGCTCACCCAGCATCTTTAGAAGGGACCCAGCAGTGACATCTCCCACCACCTTTCCCTTTCTCTGGAAGGCTGCCAGGTTGGCGAGGGCACGGGCATTAAAAGTGTTCAACTGGTGGTTCACAAATAAAAATCATGGAAGTTCCTGGTTCTTTTAACCTCATGCATTATTTCAGGACTCCATTAAGAGAACGCTGTTTAAGTGTCCCCAGGAATTCATTCAATTTCAAGCTGCCACCAGGGAAAGGGTGGGTTAGATAAAATTTATATATGAAAAGCTACAAGAAAATATTAATCTGTCAGCCTGCCAAAACTTTTCAGCCACCCGCCTTGTACATTAAAAAACAATCAAGTGTGAAGACTTGTTCACAGCTGAACAACTGCTTAGCATCATTATTCACTCACTGGACTCCAGCAACAGGAAATATCTGGGAGCATAAATCAACCAAAGGCACTTTTATCCTGGGAAAGCAGCTGGGGCCAGTGAAGTAATTACAAAACGGGCAACTGAAAACCCTCACGCTTGGCACCACATCTGGTCACACACTACCTTTCAGGTTATATGGTATCAGTCCCATCAGCAGTTACTAATGACAGGGGCGGTAAACCTTGAATGTTGATACAGCCTATAAATTTTGCCTTTCCAAATTGTCTACCCATTTACCTCAGCCGCTGTTTTGGACCATCTATCACCTGATACCCAAGCATTTAGCTGGAGGCATCTTGGGACCTACACACTGTCCTGTTCCACACTTGCTAAGCTCCTCAGAATGACAAAAACCTGCATTGCTCTTTGGCCTCATTCTTAGTTGCTTCAGATGGATGAGATGAGGATGTCTCTGAGCTCACGTGCTCAGAAGTCCATACATAAACACTTCACTTTACAGCAAAATGAACTGAGTAAGGATATAAAAAGATTATGTTAGTCTAAACATGTGCTCAGACACGTGCCAGTGTAAGAGCAAAGTCCAGAGAAACCTGTTCCTTCGAGGCTTGGAACCAGAGGACAAAAGCAGCAGAGACAAGGCTTAGTTAGACCACACCTCTCTCACCAGTAACACGGGACTTACCTTGCAGAAGCAAAGGTCTGCAAGCCTAAAGCCCAAGGTAAACAACTAAACTGCAAACAGAGGCTGGAGGAGATGCAAGGGAGCCCCAGGAGGGCTAAACTTCCAGTGCTGGTGTTTACCTAACCAGGAGTCCACTTACTACATGGAACAGGAAGCCTCTCCTTATTAATACCTAAGTAAGAGCAATCTCTTGTGGAAACTCTTTCCTCATTTGGGGACGGTCACACACTGGCTCAGCAGAGCCAGCCCAACTTACACATCTGTGAAGAGGGCGGGCGAGTCGGGCCGGTGGGACTGGACATCTTGCATGGCATTCCACTCGTTGACTGACGACTGGTCGGAGTTGATATGGCTCTCATAGTAACTGACCCACGTGAGGAAGAGGCTCCCCGGATAGTAATTGTTGCTCCGTGCCACTTCACAAGCCTTATGCAAACTCTGCAGAGCAGACCTAGCAAGGGAACAACACTTGTAGGTTTATCATTTCTCCCGCAGGCCGATAACAAGCACTAAGCAGCAGCCAAATCCAGGACGCTGCTCGTGTCCCATCAGTTGGTACAAACCCCTGGCACTGTGCAGGAGGCTGTCCTGCAAGGCTGTGGATTCCCACGTGCTGCCAGAGCTCGCATGTCTTCATTGGAGCATGCCAAAACAAGCCTGGATAGCAGTGAAGGTGCCCACAATTCAGAGGGCAGAGGCACCTGTGTCTCTGGTTCCAAAATCTGCTGCAAATACCCAAGCCCTAAATAAGATGCACAGAGTTTGTGTCCAAGACAGGGTGCTGACAGCTCCTGCTGTGCCATCAGCTGCCCTGGAATCAGACATGCACAACCAAGGGCTCAGGACTGTACTGAGATGTCTGCCCTCTCTCACTGCACGAGGGTATCAAAAGTTTCTTCAGCTGCTGCTGGGAAACAAATCCCCCTCTCCTATTTTTAGCTTATTTTAAATCTTTGACTGGGATCAGAAGGATCCAGGTCAAAATCACTGGGGTGACAGCAGCATCGCTGACAGGCGATGTATTTTTGCAATGCAAAGAAGCTCGAGCCAGAAATACTCTCATGATCACTACATGAACCACCCTAAAAGGAAAGAAAAATGCAAGCAGCTTCTCTTTCCTCTATCACAATGAACATATCTCAAAATATTTCACACATATACTCAAAGCAATGTGACTTTGGACTCAAAGCAGCAGCATTTTGCAAGGAGAATTACTCTATTCCTTCCTGCCCTCAGCTGAGACAAAGCTGCTGCACATCAGCACTTACGTGGCTTTTTTCCTTTGGTATCAAACTTCCTTCCCTGTCTCTGAAGGAAACTTCTGGCTGCTCAAGTAGGTCTCAAGATACCAGTAATGTAAAGCAGCACCTGCTTTTTAAGAGCTTAAGCAGCCAAAACACCTGGAAAAAGGATCACTGAGACAGCTTGCAGTAAGTACTTACCACATTGCCTGTACAGACACGGGCTTGAATATGTGCACCCTGTTATCTGTTGATACGCTGAACCCTCTGGTGAGAAGAAAAAAGGCACAGTAAAAATGTGTCCCAAAAGTCACTTTTTAGTTAATAACTGATAGTCTGTAGCACATTAGAACAGCAAAGGTCTAGCCCTATGCATACACTGCTGAGTTCAGCTAGCAAACAGATCAAAATAGCACACTAAAAGCTCTAAGATAACTTTTTTAAGCAGCTGCTGTTTGGGAATGAAACTAAGACAGTGGGACAGTGCTGGGCTGTGCTGTTTACCTTGGCAACACAAATTCAGTGCCACAGCTGGGAGCAACAGAATCCAGCTAAAGAGATCCTGGGGCAGCTACCAAGGAAAGAAAAGTCATTCCATGCACTGCACTGGACAGCCTGAGTAACTGGCACAAACAAGAGTCTGCTAGTCAGGTGTCTATTTGGCAGAGAAACATCATTCTTGCTTTATGTTGGGCTGAGTGCTGCCTGCTGCAAGCGTGATGGAGGAACACATAATAGGATCCCTTTAAGGAGCTTTCACTACACACCCACTCGCCAGTAAAAGCTCCTTTACTCCAGCTTAAACACACACATAAGCCACTGTCTCAGTGCGTGTTTATTCACAGGTAAGTCAATTATTGGCGTTGCCTGCCACAACCGCTGTGATTGAGGGCCTTTGAGCCTACTAACCTGATACAGGTCAACAGAGGAGGGCTGCTGGACCTGTGAGGGCTCTGCAAGCACTGGAATCCTTCCCCATACACCTAGTTCTAAGATGTATTAACACAGAACACACAAAAGGCACTCACCCATCCCCATCCAGGTGGATCAAGGTGTCACTCCAGAGCGGCAGCACCAAGCCCATCGTACAAGTGCTACTGCAGTGAGAAAGAGAAAGTCAGTCTATCTACTACAGCACCATGTTATTGTTCTCATTTCATGGCAATAGTTGCATATTTTTGTATTCATTAGGGAAAAAAAAGAAATGAAAAATCCCACTGTTGCTTCAGTGACAAACAGTGCCGCTGTTCTACAGGGGCCTGGCAAGGATCACTAACCAGATTCAGGGTACAGCAATATCCTTCCAAGCAAGCTTAAATGGTTAACACACCCAAGAGAAGAGCAAACAGGATCCCAAAACACTGAACTTTGTTCAGAAGGTCAGAAGGGGCTCACAGTCTTCGGTCAGCTCAAGGCTTTCTTTACAGATTAATCCCTCTCAGGCTCAAGAGGTTTGGTTCTAGCTCTGATTTTGCAATCCACAGCCTTATTTTCTTGTTTGTCCCTCAGCCACAGCTGCTGGGGACTGGGAGCAGAACACTGCAATAGCAGGGTGACTGGCAGCACAGCCTATCTATCACCTGTGGTTGACTCCTGACCCTTCTTCACCCTCCCACACCTCAAGAATGAGCCCAACAGCCATCCTATACAGACACTTCCTGGCAATCCCACTCCTCTCTCAGCTGCTTTGCTCTCTTTGCCCTCACAGTCCCACCAGTCTTCTGTAAGGCTGAGCAAAAAGCCAAGTTAAAAGCAGAAACCAAACGATGGAAGAAAGGCAGGGGCGGGGGAACCCAACACAACCTGCTCCAGGTTGTCAAACTGAAAGAGCTGAATCTCATAAAGCTACAAAATTGCTCCACGATCTAAGCAACATCTTGAAGAACTGAATTCAATCGCCTCCTGCTCTTATGCTTTGCACCAGGTGCTCCCAGATTTCCACCGCTTCCAGCACCCCTGCCCGTCTCCAGCTCATGGGAAGAGCGGGAAGAGGGTGAGACCAGGCTTTGGAGGGTCAGACAGGGAGCCCTGGAAATGCCCACGCCTGGTGCCCAGCACCAGGAGACACTGCGGCATGCAGCTATTTCTGTTGACAACATGAGATGAGCTCATGGAAAGATGTGTTTTTAAAAGGCTTCCCAAGGTGGCCGGGGTATTTTTAGTGATACTGTTCAGCGAGCGCTTATCAGAGACCATAGCAACAAGTCTACATGGAGTTATAAATACCGAGTGGGCTCGGGGAGGGCGGATCACAGTGACCATCCAGAACCCCAGGAACTCCAGCAGAAAGCTAAAACGACCCTGCTATGTTATTAGAGACTGGATACCAGTGAGCTCTCAGTTATCAAAGGTGGCTGTGCTAGTACATCACAGCCAACAACGAGTTCCAAGCTCACAGCAACCTGTGCAAGGACAAGTTATTCTTGCCCCAGGGCAAGAGCATCTCTGAGCCACAGCTGTGCACACATGTGCAGAGACAGGAGCCAGGGGCAGCATCAAGCTGGTCTTTCATTTTAGCAGGCATCACCCAAGCTAAGCATCCAAACCAAGGACGGTGACTGCTGTGACCAGCAGGCAATGTTGGGAAGACAATTTCTTAGCCAAATAGTTCAAAAATATTTTCTAGTGATCCTCCTAACTACCTGGAAGCAATTTATGCCAACTAGTGTCAAAAGCAAGACTCATTCCTGTAGCAGTTGTGCTGGAAGTAAGCACGAGTATGAAACCTCCCAAAATTGGTTGAATAACCAGCTGATTGTCTTCCAATAGAGGCCAAGATTTACTTAAAACTCTTTTTAAGAGAGTCATGTGCCCCCATGCCCTCTACAAAGTGCCCACCGTCCCCTTCTAAATGTGAAGCTTCTGCCCCTGAAGCTGCTGGGTTGCTGTCTCCTGGCTTACAAAGCTGCTTCTCAGCCACACTCTAGAGCCTTGTGGAAAGGTCAGCAGGAATTTAAATGAATGAAGCAGAGGCACTAAACCCTGATGACACACTGCTGCCTGGGGACAGCACACGGTGTGCAAGATGTGCCGTCGCCAACCCTGATGCTGCCATCAGGACTTTGTGCCGTGACCTTGGCAAGGTGCTGCCTGACAGTCACTTTCTTATTACCTGCTCTCCTGAACCCTGAGGTCCAGCTTCTCTAATTGCAGCTTTTTCTTTCTTTGCATGCAAATTGTCCCTGTCTGTGGCGTGTAGATGCAGGGCTTGGGGACCTCACCATTCAGAGGCACTGAACATCCTCACAGAAGCCTGAGGCTTGGAGGAATGAGGAAACGATGACCTGCACTGTTGCCTTCACATTTACCACTTCCTTTCAAGAAATGAAAAGGCAATTCCGGATCTCAAGAAAAATGTTAGGCTGGAAAAGCTGAAGCAGCCTATCCCCAGAAAACACAGAACACCAGACAGTGATTTCTACACTGAACTTGATGTGGGGGTGAGCACAAGGACTTCCCCACCTGGACACTCTGAGTACCTGTCATTGGAAGAGAAATCCATTCCTAGGACGATGCTCTCCTCCGTGTCTTGTCTGCCGTTGGTGGACACCACCACCATGTATCTAGTGCGGTTCTGGTAGGTACTTTCCAGTCTTACAGCCTGAAGAAAAGAAGGGGAAGTGATCAGCAGTGCAGTCAGCAAAACACACATTATTACCTTTGCAGGCCACTTTTTCATGCTGAGTGACAGGCGCAGAAGCAGTGATGCACTCTGGACTCGTACGGATGTCCCACGCTCCTCAGCCGGGTAAGAAGTGTTTTACTCCCACACAGTGCCTTCCTCAACAGCTGGCATGTTCCTGGTGCCCTCTGCACATCTGGTTGCAGGCCCTGCTCTGTCCCACCAAGGCTGATTTTGAACAACCTTCAGCCCTCTGATTGGTCCCTGCCCAGTGAGCTTCATGGGCCATCAGTGAGATGGGTGTTGAAACCTTTACCTTCAGAGGGCTTTGCCCCAAGAACCAGAGCTCTCCTTTAAACTACTGTGTGCTACGACAGCTCCAATGAGTCTCTTTCCACCAGCTTCCCAGGCAGCTGAACAGACAACCAGGATCTAATTCATATGTGGTTTCCTGTTGGCCCTTTCAATTCTTCTGGCAACTTCCCCGGTGCAGAAGCAACCGTGCTGCCATACACCTGGCAGGAAAAGATATCCCTGTGACTAAACCGGATCCTTCACTGGATTCAGATTGCCCAGGAAAGGTGAAAGTCATCGTGCCTTGTTGCTCCTGCCATGTTCACTTGTACCCCAGTGCCAAAAGAGCTCTAGGAGGACTGGTGTTCAGCCCAAAATGCCCCAAATCAAATACTACTGAGAGCATTCAGAGAGCAGTGGAACTTAAACCGTGAGTGTCAGACCAGCGCCGAAGCTCCTGGAAGGCTGCACTGAGGTGAGCTGCTCCTCCAGAAGCCACAAGGAAGTGAGAACTGAAGACTCCAGGAAATCTTGCAGACAGACTGCTAGTTAATGAGGAGCCCGGGGAAGGGAGCCCAGCACTGAAAGTTTTGCTCATCAACACTTGCAGCAGGCAGCCTTTACTTGCAACACTTTCTGGACTCTGTTCCAAGCTGTTTGCAGCTATTTTAGTCACAGGATCCCAACCAGAGAAACTAGGACATCCCTAGAAAGGAAGTGTCTTAATTCTGTATACTAAACCTTAACTTTGGATGGCCCAGTCCAACCCCAAGACTCTGTCTGGCCTCAGTGTTTACCACATTGTTAAACTGCTGCTTGAACTTTGAGCAGGGCCTGCAGAGAGCAAACACAGGCGAGAAGGAGCTGTCCCAGCCCAGCCTTGCACTGTGCTGCGGACAGATCCCTGCCTGCTGTAACAGGACCCAGTTCCTGAATTCCTTGCAACACAGTGGCTGATGTTTGAAGTGGTGTTGGACATCCTCCACGAACTGAACCCAAATTCCTCAGGCACCAGCAGCCCTCCTGAGCCACTGCTTGTGTAGACACCTCTTGGTGGCCTTCATAGGAAGTTGTGGCGCACAGACCCCAGTTTAAACAATCATCCTTAAAAAAGCTCAGAAATTAACTACTGTGTGAGATCTCTCAGGAGCAGGCTGCTTTTCCCAATATGCTCATTTAGTTGTTTACAACTTGGTCTTGAGGTCAGAGCGACACCTCTCAGCTTGGAGGAAGCCCCCTCTGATCTCCTCAGAGCTCTCCTGTCCACCAGCTGGGAAATCTTGACCACAAAAAGTCGTGGAGTCTACAACGAAGGTTAAACCAGTGCCTGGCAGCTGAACAGAGCTCGCCATCCCAGCGGAGTGCTCTGTGGCAGGGAATGCTGAGCGCGGCAGGGAAAGCTTCCCAGTGGCATTGCAGGGAGCAGCAGCTCTGGTGATGGGGCAGAATAGCAAGTGCAGGCAGGAGACAGTGTAGACAGTCTTCCAGACTTGCCCAGTGGGACCAAAGACCAACAGAAACTACCCAAATGCTGATGCCAGCAGACAGATGTGCTCTGTACAGCCAGAGACTGTGCCCCACCCCATCTCCTTAGGATAAGTCATGCTAAAACCAGCCTTATTTTCCTTCTTGCTTCTTGAGTCACTGGGATTCCTTTGGGAACACGGAGGATCAAAGTGGTCGGTCCCTCAAGGTGCAAATTCTGCCCAAGATGGTTGTTTCTAGAACTAACCACTTGTGGAAAAACAGAAAGGTGCTCTTCAACCTAGAGGAGCAAGTAATCACCAAGGTCTTGGTGGTTAAAGTCATTATCTACATTAGGAACCAAACCTCAACAAGCAGCACAGACTTGCCTAAAATGGGAGCAGACGGATGCAGCTGCCCCATGTCTGAGGCATCCACACAGGAGTTTCTGTTCTGCTTCTCTTGAGGACAGTCCAGCAGCAAGAGGATTAACAAAATCTGACTTACTTTGCTGAACCAATTTGGCGAGCAGTAATGGGAAGTCTTGATGCAAGACCCTTTAGAACGGGGGGAGACAAACAGCGAGCTAAGGTCACGTAGCTACGGGCTGGTGGGGTGGGACTTTCAGAGGCCAGTTAAGAGAAACAGGGCATGGCTTAGTGTGGATCCCTGGGTTCAACACTTACACCCTTAGCACAAAGTAAAGAACCACGATGGGGGCAGATAATGTGTTTTGCTAAATTTACTAGAGTATTAAACCAGCAGATTTGACATTGTCAAATGCCAAATGCCAAAAAGCCAACTTCGAAAGTTACTATTAGAGTCCCAACACGCCTATCAAACCACAAATTAATCTCTAACCTTTTCATGAAGTGCTAGTTCACATGCTCACCTGCCAGCAGGAGCACACCAAGTGCTCTGATGCCTTTTAGACGAAGATGTTTGAAATCCCAGTCACTCTAGAGAGGACGGCCCAGCTTCAGGGGCTGTGATGAGGTGGAAAGTTCTTTCTCAACCAGCTCATCTACACAGAGCTGGCTTTCTCCTCAATTTGGGAAGGTTATTTGTAGTCCGGTCAAAACAAGTCATCCCCTGTGGTCCTTTCAGGGGCAGCCACATTCTTCTTAAGTTTTAGGCTCACCTGAACACAAGCCAACTTTTATCTTCTGCTGCATTCTTGTATCATCAGAAGTATGATGTGATATTTCACCAGCCCTTATGAACAGCACATTCCGAGAAGTTCATACTGACCTTTCATGCTCCACGATAGTAGGTGTTTCATACAAGAACACATTTCTCATGGAGAGAAGTGATTGAAGACAAAAAAAGTGTGTTCAACTTTCAAGTTCCCAGCTCTGCTAAGCTACAGGAACATGTTCAATCACTTCGCATTCTTAACTCCTTTTCCTCCTTCCAACTGATCTTACACTGGTACCATGGCTCTAATCCTGCTTTCATGGAAGGCTAAAAACCTCTGCCAACAGCTCCAACAGAAATAAAGAGTTGTTCCAAATTTTAAGTGTAGGTTTTTAGAGGATTAGATTCCTCTGCTGCCCCCTGAGCTGTGAAGCCTGCCTTCCAAATGACAGCAGCCAACAAAATGAAGAGAATGCATTTCTCTCAGTACTGTTTATATTTCAAATCTCATTTGTATCTGCTGTTTTATGAGAGAGTCCATTGCAGCCCTGCACACCCTTCGTTCGTCAAGAATCAATTAAATTCAAGTAGACTATCGAACTTAACCTCATGCAAGATTTCAGCATTCCAAATGTAGCTCTGGACAAAAGGGTTTATGTCTCAGCCCACAAAGTCCTTATTCAGCTGTTAAGGCTAATTTGTCCCAAATCACACAATGTAGCCAGTGATACTGCTGAACAATGCCTTGTTCAATAGCTTCCAATGTTCTAACCCTGGCTCAAATTCTGAAAAGCATTGAGAACCCCCATTCTCATCACTTTCACTGAAATTTTAGTGACAGCAAGGTGCGCCTGGCAAAGTTTAGAGGAGTAGGTCCTTTGGCTTTCTTATGGCAAATTATTTTCGGTGGTCACTTGGGAAGCTAAAGCATTCCATAGTAACCTTGGCTGTTTCCTAGCTATACTCATACAATCAGTCCATCTCCAGCACAGCTCAGGAGGAGTCAGCAAACCAGAGGTGCCAGAATAACACTTGTGATGCTGGCAGTCCTTCTTTGGGCAGACGTTGCTAAGATGCACCAAGAAAACACAGGAAAGAAACTTCAGGCTACTGAGTGATGAGAGCTGCAGACACACTGCAGTCATGCCTGGCCTTGTAGAGCACTTCAACATGTCCCAGGCAAACTCCTCTCTGCTCACGTTTGGCTTCTGGAGGTCTTCAGGACTGTGCATCAATGCTATGAACAGCAATGCCTCATTTTTATTACATCATTATAGGAGGCAACAGCCCAGGAAAGCGGAAGGCCAAGGTTCAGTGTAGCTGCACGGCCACGTGGGGATCCTACATGCCCCCAGCTGTTCAGCCATGGCCTTTTGGGATGCCACAAGTCAGGAGAGCAGAGTGAGGAACCCAACTGAATTCTCACAGAAGGGCAGATGCTCACACTGGTCAGACATAAGTCACCTACTCTTGATTTAAACAGGACACCAAGATAATCTACCCATCCTCTCTGGCAATTGTTACAACACTATTTGAGAGCACAGATACTCAGTACTTGGTTCAAAGACAACCTTCTAGCCATACAATTTGTCTCACTGAACAACCAAAGAAGGCCTTTTACAACTAGCTGCTTTTCTACCTTTGTGGTTGCAAAGACTCCCCAGACCTGCTGACAAAACCACTCCAACACACACACACACGACTGCTTCCCTGAGTTACACAGGTGTATTTGTCAAGTGGCGCTTAACCTTTGCATTGGTTCACAGGAGATAAGCAGAAAGCCAACCTACCAGTCTGATGTTGTCTTCTGGGCGGAGCAGGATGAACATGGCCTGCAGGTGCTGCTGGAGATCCCCTGCGGGCAAGAGGGCAAGGTGAATGCACAAAAATAGTTTAAATCACATGCAAGCTCCTGGCTGTCCAGCCAGAGCAAATGTCCACTGAGAAACCTGACACGTCACCAGGAGTGTCGTCACTGTCACTCCCACCTACTCAGAGATGGGGGTTTTGTCATCTCTTAGTCAGCTGCTCTTTGCTCCGAGTGCTCACCTGTTCCTGTGTCACTGTGTTCTCTCCTGCTAAATTCTGTTACCTTTTTAAACAGAAATGAACAGTGTTTCGGTACTCTTTGTTCCTCTGACAGACAAGTCAAACTAGGTGGAAATGGACCCCACCCTGTGGTTCGGCATCTGGTTCTACCACGTGCTCCAAACCAGAACTTTGCCATTTCTTTTACACCAGCTTATTACTCAGTGCAGAACTACTACCCAGGCAAAAGTATCCTCTCCTTGAAGTGAGATTTAGTCCCACCTTAGAACAGCACGTGCCCACCTATGGCTGTGTACCAACTCCACCCAAAAGCAGCTAAGAACTGCCACCTGAAAAATCAAACACCTATGATTTTTTCCTAGAAAACACTTGCAACACCTTTCCTGGTGAAGCTGAGGGAAAATAAAATAAAATTAAATATACTGCATGACTGATTTTAAGTCTTATTAAGAAGAGAAAAGTGTCCCAGGTTCCTAAAACATAAGCATTTCAAAGACAAGTGAGATGCTTTTCTGTCAGCACTGCTGCACTGACTTCTCAGCACTACTCCTGGCACGTACAGAGCCAACATCACCCCCTGAGTACCTGCCAGCAGCAACACCTCCTGCAAGGGGCTGGTTTTTCAGTCATTACATGGAAAATTAATCAGCATTCCCAGAAAGGAGAGTGCAGGGCTGCCAGGTGGGTGGCACAGATCAGCAAGAAGAGGAGCCTTTACTCTTCCACCCTCTCCCACTCCCCCACAGCCAGGAAGCTGAGTTTAGGCAACACTGCAGGGAGCAAATATTCAGCAGGATCAGCTACAAGAACCTTTTCTAGGAAGTCTGGTTAATCTCCCTGACCTCCCTTTCTCATTCACCAGTGGTGCTAGAATCCATGTTATTTCAGATTCTCAGAAATACGGAAACCTTGGACACAGAGCAGCATCCAGAAATATCAAAAAAGGGAAGGGGAAGAAAGAAAAGGCTGCCCAGTGAGAGTACCTGGTTTCCAAATGATTTTTATAGCTGGTGGAAGAGCAAGGCTGAATGGCTGTGCAGCCCCTCTCTGGATGGGACAGAGACAACCTAGCATGGAGTGGGTTACCCAGGACACTGCATTCCCTGCTCTCCTCTTCCTTCCTCCTTGAAACACATTTCAGCATGTGGAGAGTGAGTCAATGCTCTGGGAAAGCATTTTTAACTGGTGGTGGGAAAACCGAGGCACTCAGCAGTACTAGGGAAATCACAAAGTATCACCGGCGACAAGCACCTGAAGCTGCTTCCTGCCCATGGATATTGTTCCCAGCGCGGGAGTGGCTGGCATGAGCCTCCCTAAATAGCAATTATTTATGGAGATCGGGTACTCAGGAAGGCCAAGTCATCCATCAGATGCTTGTTCTGCCAGGAGTTCCATGACAGGATCTCCCCACGTCAACAGCAGTGCAAAATCCTGATGGCACTGCTCAGTTCCAGCAAGTTCCAGCTACTACCACAGTGGGAATCACCGAGAACTGTCAGTCAACAAGCAAAGGTCCCTCTGCACCTCCTGCCCACAGCCTGGAAGAGCTCAGCAAGTATTTGACTCATGAAGCATCCACATGTCTTAGTCTGAAATGAAAGATGAAATGAAATGAAACCTCAGCTTTTTCCCTTTCCAAAATGTAGCAGTTCCTACTTATTGCTGCCAGTTATTCAGGGACCATCTTAAGAGCCAAAGTTTCTGGAGTTTAAAAAAAAAATCACCTGGACTACTGGATTATCTCAATACTTGAAGAGAGGAAGTTTCTACGACAGCCCCTTCTGCAAGGCTCAGTCAAGGAGCTCCATTATCCTTCATCCTCAGAAAGTTTACCACACTGCTCCCTGTTCCCCTGCCAGCCTTGGGATCTCCAGAGCTGGAAAGTAAAGGATTGCTTCCTTGGCCAGCTTTAATCAACTTGCAGCGTTTTCAGCCCCAAACACACAAGGCATTTTGTAAACTTCCTGGATTAAGAAAAACCAAAGGAAAGGCTTTAACATGCCAGAACCAGCACAAAGATATCACATCCTGTCCTGTGAAGAGCTGGCTTTGCTGGCATTCATGGCAGGGCTGCTGCTTCCTATCACATTGTCCTGCGCCGAGCAGATGCTTTTGTTCCCTTGAGCTGGCAGGCAAGGTGCAAAGCATGGGCGAGGGTGGGATCTGAAAAGTGATTCACAGTATTCCAGAGATGGCAAAAGCCCCAGGGAAGTTACATCCCTTTCTGGCCTCCTCCAGCATTGTTTGTTGTGGAAAAGCAAGCCCACCATCCCACAGAAGTTTGCCAGGTGGCACAGGACCACCCAGAGAGAGGAGCACGGACAGCTGGTACCCTATCTAGTCAATCTGCCAATGATTCCCGTTATGGAGATGTGATTAGAGAAATGGGTGTGAGCATTAATTATTTCCTGTTACCCATTCACTCTTCACACTGGATTCTAGCACCTCTGATGCATTAAAAAGGCAGGTCAGGAAGGTCAGTCAGCCTTCCTAGAAAATGCTCTTGGAGCCACTTGAAATACTATTGCATCCATAGGCAGCAATTCCATACTGGAAAGTTATGTCCGCTCTCTATCCTCTTCTAATTTTGTGTGCCAGAGATAAGTCACGACACACATGGGGATGGAAGCTGAGCATGGATTATTGGTGTCCCAGAAAGGAGGCAGCTGCACACACTGTGCCAGCCACGCTCTCCCCATCACTGATTTAATTCTGGCGGCACAGATGTTTTGCTCAGGAAGGTGACACACTGATCCCCTGATGTCTTGGTCTGCTGATGTTAGAAAAATTCACAGAAATCTGGTGCACACTCAGACAAGGGACTCTCTTCAGTGAAACCTCCAAGCACCAAAAAAACCCACTAGAGCATTCCCATCACTTGACAGGCAGGGAAGCTGAGGAAAGGACAAGAACTGATGTCTCATTAAATCTCACCCTGTAAACTGAAGAGACAGGGATAAAATAACTCTTCTAAGAACAAAAATCCCACCCCTTAGGCAAGCCAGCCTCGGCAATACCAAACATCTCCCTGTAAGCAATTACAACACACCGGATTTGCTTCCTTGGCAATCTGGCTTCCAAGAGCTCTGGGCTGATTAGACAAGCAATTATTTTCCACCAAGGTCTCCAGACCTCATGCAAATCAGCTGGAGCGAGTAGATGAGGCAAGGAGAGAGACTCAACAGCTGTTTGTGCTGCCTTGCAGAGGTTCACCAGGAAAACCACCCTGTGGGTCTCCTCGGCGAGGCAAAGCCAAGGCAGCAGTGTCAGGGCTTCAGCAATGGACTTTAGAGAGATTAAAAACCAAGACAGGCCAAGAGAAACTTTTTAAAGACTGCTGACTTCACTTTCACACTAAAGGACATTTCACTTCATTCTCGACCAGAAAGGCCAGCTTTAAATTAAGTTTCAGAACATTTTCTTTTGACAACTGGTAATTAATGCATCTCACCAAAGCAATTTGGATACCGCTTGTGCTATGTTTGAGTGGAAGTATATAATTAAATGCCTTCTGACTTAAACTTTTTCTATAAATATGTTTGCAAACAGATTTTGAGGTGGCCAGTCATCACATACGTAACTCTGACAGATGCAGAGGTGGATGACAGTCTGATGGTGTCAAAGTACAAAGGGATCTACACCTGGAACCAAACCAAATCACGTTTTTCCTGGTCACTTTCTGGCAAAGCACGTTGACTCCTGTCTCTGTTTCTACCTCTGTCCCATTCGCAGAAGTCTGAAGGTCTCAATTTATTTTTGTTTCCTCCCTTCCTGCTTTATGGAAGGGAAAAACCCCCACACTATCTGATGCCTGTAAAACACCATCAGTGATTAAGCACCATATAGCCATTGAAAAATACCCTACCCTGAAATGTTTGAGTTACGATATTCAGAGCGACTTTTCAAAGAGAATCGAAGCAAAAACACAAATCAAACTTCCAGCAGATAAAGGAGGCGGAATTATAACCGACTTTGTATTACTCACTCTGCTTACAGCTCTCAGAAGTCACACTGACTTTGCTCAGAGGTTTCCTCACCTCCACGTAGAGGTGAGTCTGGTAAGCCTCCTCCCTTTCCTCCATCATAACCGGTTACTCTCAGATTAGGAAGGACCATTACTCACCCTGTATCACAACCTCAGGTTTGCCAGTGCAGTGCGTGAAGTGCACGCAGTGCAGTGCTTTGAAGGCAATCCTCCCCTCCCTCTCATATACTAAAATCACAGGATAGTATTTTGGGGGGCAGTTACTCTCAAGTCTCCACCATGTCATGACTGCTGCCTGATGTCACTCATCTGTTTGATGATCCTGTTTGCACAGGAGAGCTCTGAAACCCTTCCTTCCTATCAGCATTGAGACCGGCAAGTCAGGCTTTAATACACATGTGGGCCAGACACACGTGTGTCATCAGGTGAGAATGAGCTCAGGAAAGGTGGACTCTGAAACAAGAGGGAGCAGACAAGCCCCAGCCATCGATACCACACTTTACCTGCATGTTTGTTGCGCCTGTGACTGATCCTGGGAGTGGATGACCCATTTCCTCGTGGCAGGAAGAGAGCTGCACCTTTCACAGTGAGGAAGCTTTCGCTGATGCTGTAACGGGAGAGAAACAGGGAGTGAGGAAAACTGTCTTGTCTTTAAAAAGGAAAAAAGCAATGAACAAGAGAGGTTTAAAGCACTGAATGCATTCTCTGTTCCTTTGCAAGGAAGTGATTTAGACCAAATTATTCTGTTGGTTAAGAACTTCCCCACCCCCAAAAGTATTGCAAACATTCAAAGCATAACTGGGAACAACACAAACAGAGAAACACTGAAAAGCAGAACATGTGCTGGTGCCACTCTGCCTGCAGAGGTGCAACCTGAGCAGGCAGAGGGGATTAACCTATGGCTACATTTTCGATTTGAAAGTCAAGATGACAGATCCACATTTCTAAATGGTGATGAATAGAACGAGCCCACGCATCTGGGTAATTATGGACTCCGTTAACCCTGAGCT
The DNA here is from genome assembly GCA_013399875.1 of Gymnorhina tibicen. Taxonomy (NCBI): domain Eukaryota; kingdom Metazoa; phylum Chordata; class Aves; order Passeriformes; family Artamidae; genus Gymnorhina; species Gymnorhina tibicen. The sequence continues at coordinate 350,551 of VXAZ01007802.1, forward strand.
TTGTGGTTCAGACACAGCTGATGCCCTGCAGAAACAAATGTCTCCCTTCAGCAGTTAGCCAAAAGAAAATTAGTGTACACAACAGATTAAGAAATCATAAAACTACTCTCTATGAGTTGCATGATGATTAACTCTCAAAGACTTATAAATCACAAAAGCAAGGAACTGTAATGCAGTTGAAATCAGACCTCATTTTATGCCTTGGTTTTGCCCTTTCTGAAGTCACATGAGGGAAGTTTGTAAAAAGGGGCAATAAAGAATTCTCAAGTACTGAGGAACAGGTGGTATTTAAGGACATCTTCCAGTCGTTTTCTTGGAGATGCTGTGGTTCGTGGAAAAAGCAAGACACACTCCAGATTCTGCAACTCAGCCATCCTGTTGCATATTCGAGGGTTCCTGCTTTTCTCAGAATTGATAAGACAGTCCTAGAGGCTTTCAAGAAAGCCAGAAACAATTCTCTAGTCAACAGGATGGTTGATGAATATGATAAGACAGGATGGGAAGTCCCTGGCATTGTGCATCCCAGCAGCTCCATGCTTTGAAAAAGATGTTGGCTTGTCCTTCAACTGACCAAGAGCCTAGGAACTTTTTAATCCTTTCTCCACTTGAACAAATATCAAACCTAATTAGTTATTCCCTTCCTCTAAGGGATGAGGACTGGGAAATTAATAGAGTAAAAAGCCCTGCCATATATTTTCATTATTTGGGGCTGACTGCTTTAGCAAAGGCTTTTCCGACTACATTTTTAGAAGTACAAGAATTATAAAAGCTCTTGCGTTAAAGTTGGATTTCCCCCTAAGCTCAAGCACATTTCTGGGCACCTCTCCATTTTGCTGCCGGGGATTTAAAGAAATGAAGTTTTCCAAGCTCCAGAAAAGCAGATGCACGGAGTCAGAAAGACTTTTCTCAAGGCTGCAGCACAACCCAATGTTTAGACTGTGCTGTCATACCCTCGGCGCTCCTGAGTGACAAAGTTTCTCCCAGAACTTTTTTCCTAAAATTGAACCAGATGTCAAACATGCTCTGGATGTTTCAACAAAACGAGAATTTTGAAAAGGAGAAAATCACTCATCCTAAATTAAAATGGATCAGAGTTCTCTACTTATACTAAAGTTAAAACCAAAAAATAATAAATTCACTGGGCACACTGAACATGTTTCCTCAGACCATTCTCACATTTAAAAATTTTACTGAGCCTTTCTAGCTCTTGTTGACAAATAAATCCTCTGAAATTTCTCCAGCTACACAGTTTCTTACAGCCTGAACTAGAGAAACACTGAGTTATCTTAAGGACACTTAAAAAAATAATAGTAGTATTATTAATGATAAAAATAAATTCTCCTCCTCCCATTATAATCTCACCACAGAAGACAATTGTTGAAAGACGTTAGGCTGTAGAGGAGGAGAAAGAATTCAGCACTCACAGACAGCTTTCACACAGTTAATTTTATCAGCAAAGCCAACCTCTAATATTAGCAATCCTTTAGCCTGTGCTTGAGGTTCCCCCAGAAGGTGGAATTAGCAACTATTTTTAGTGGATAATGCAGCATGTAGCTAAGAGGGCTGGGAGGTTAAAAATCTTCTCAATTCCTTCACTTTCCCTTATCACCAGCTCTCAGCCACCTGCCTGGAAAGGAAAGAGCAGCAGAACTAAGGAGATTCCCATCAGGTGCATCCTTCCAGGAGGCCACCTTCTCTCCTAAGGCCGGGGGAGCCTTGTTTTGGGCCATTAAGCACGGGCTGTAAGTGTAACTTGGTAGGACTAGGGAAAGGGAAAGTAATTTCCCATACAAAGGGCTGGAGCAGCTGAAGAATGTGGCAAAGCAGATCATTCTTGTGGAACAAGGAGGTCAGGCAGGGAGGGCAGCACCTCCCGCAGGGCAGGAGCGAGGGCAGGAGATGGCCATCAGCACTGCTGGGAGAACAGCAGAGCCATGGAGACAAGAGCCTTGTGCCAAATCCAGCTGTGGGGACACTCACTGTGCAGCCAAGGCACACTACTGGCACTCTTGGCATCACCTGCTCTGAATTCTAACCCCAGATTCATCAGTATCCAGAAAAGAAACCCCTAATACACGTACACAACAAAGCCTGTGCTCTGAGATTCGAGCAGTAAAAAAAAATCTTGGGAGGAAAAGCAACAAATTTATAGGAAAGTCCAAGTAGCTCTAATAATAAATTCAGCAGATGCTGACTTTGGTGCCTGTGATTCACTACAGGGACAAAAAAAGCAATCGCTGGCCTGACATCCTCTGTGCCACACTCAGGTGGCTGCTCCATTTGGGTCCATCCTGCTTGGACAGTCCCTGCCACAATCTTCACTTAAAGCATCTTATTTTAGGGCAAGATCACCTTTGGATACTGCCCCTGATATACAAGGAGAAAGGATTCCTCAGGTGGGACACTAACAGCAGGCCCCACTCTGAGACACTTCATTAACACAAAAAGTAGAAAAGATGTCTGTGAAAAGGGCAATTAGGGCTCAAAACAAGTGTTGCCATCCACTGCTGATTTCACCCTGCTGACAGCTCGATGGCTCCCAAGCATAACGTGTGCTTTGAAACACTTCACAAAATCTGGCTTGCCAGAGCCTACGGGAGCTTCAGAGCTCTTTGAAACGCTCTCCTGGAACAGACTGGTGTTAAAAGACACTCAGCGTGGTTAGGGGAGAAGTTGAGTCCAGGACAGCAGAAGACAAGGAGCCAACTTGGCAAAGGTAACAAAGCTGAGCTGTGTTTTATCAGCACCCCAGGCTCGTCATCGGTCCTCTGTACTGCACGGCAGGTTTTTTCAGGAGAAGACTTACTCAGGACATACCTATGAAAGTGTTCACAATCCCCAGCACTACAGCTGGGGGGAAAACCCCTTCTGTTCCACGTTCACTTCTGCAGCGAAGCAGCAACCTCAAGGCCATCAGTGATGTGCTATCTGTAATTCCCTGCTCACTGGGAAGAGAACCAATGCAAGCAGAAGACTTAAGCAACTCCTACGGAAATTGCGACTTGTACCAATTTTTCTCCCACACAGAAAAGGTTTTGTAGAAATTGTACAAGTCACATCAGAACTATTTAAAGCCTTTTGCACAAAAAGCACTGACACTGCCCTCAGAAGGCTCTGTTTCTAACCAGCAGTAACAGGAGGAAACAGAAGTGATTCCCGTGCTCCCTGACGTGCTGCCCAGGGCTGAGCTCCTCCTGCACAAGGAAATCACTGCACAGTTTAAACTAAATTCTCATTACTCTACAAAATGAGATCCACACAGATTTTACAGATGGCAAACAATAAATGCCTTCCCAGATGTTACACTGCAAGCACACTGTCATAAACTGCAAGCACAAACACCAAATACGCTGGTTTGAGGACACAAAAGAGAAAGTGTTACTGTTTTAGGGACTGTGCCAAAGAGATGTGATAACACAGATCACTGGATGCATTGTCATGAACCCCTGGATGATGCCTCGCACCTCCCAGCCAGGAGACAGGTGAGTCTGTATCACCCTCCAATTTCAATGAGAAACTCTCAGTCCTCAGTGTCCTCAGAAAGAAACCTTGCAGTTTTCTTTTGAAACTGCTTCACAATGAAAGGAGAGAAAACCTTTTTAGGAATAAGGGAAGGAGGCACCTGAACAGCTTCTAGCAATGTTTTATCCTAATAAACACTTAATTAAGTTATTGCGAGCCTGAGGATGACTTTCCAAAAGTCGTCTCTCCTTACTCATCAGAGCAGCTCCTTTACAGCAGGCTCTGTCCTGTCCAGCCCAGCCCTTGGTCGGGCACTTGCCAAGTAGCACAACCAGAGAGTTGGCACCATTCCCTGACAGGCTCGGCAGGAGAAGTCCTTCCATCCACATCCTCCCACACAACACACAGGAACAGGTCAGTGTGGCAAGGGCCAAAACCTTCTTGTGCTGTCACCTCCTCACAGCCATGCCCAAGGCACACAGGCATTGCAGGGAGGTCACATCCTCCCACCCTGTTCACCCTTATCCTTAGCAGAAATGGGAGACTGATAAGTGATGGTAGGGGAAACGAAGATTTCAAGGTACTTCACATTTGAATGGAAGTCCACTACCTGCATGATTTACAGAAATACAATTTCTCTTAGCGGGTATTTATTAACCAGAGCCCTGCAGAAAAGAGCTCTGAAGCAGCATCCTAACAGCGCTGAGAGGCTACAATGGGATTTCAATGCCAAGCCTGGCTCCAGCTGTAGCTCCCCATGACAAATGAGTCGTGCAGTCCGTCAAGAGCCCCCCCCAGATTTTGTTCTAACATGAGCGGCCGACGCTGCCTTGCACACTTCAGCTGCCAGCTCAGCTCTACCATCCTCCCTTAATCCAGCGGCTGCAAAACACAAACCCAAGAAAACACCAAAATTCCAAGACTGGCAGGAGTGGCACAGCAGGCGTCAATACTTAGCTCATTCCCGAGGTGTGGAAGGAGGGACAGAGGGCAGCCGGGGACACGCGAGCGAGCTCGGGAGCGGCCAGGCCTCACCCTGCAAGAGCAGCAATTCCCCTGCAGCTCGCTGGGCCAGGCATGGGAGAAGTTACAGGCGGGCAGGCACGGCAGCCTGATGGTGTTTTCAGCACCTCAAGCTACTTCCCTCCCTCTTCCTGCTCCCCTTCCCAAACTGGCTGTTTCCCTTCCTCTGCAGGCAGGCCTGCGGCCTGGCATCACACCTGCTCCGGGGGCAGCTCTCACTGCCAGCCTCCCACCCCCTTCACCTGCCCATAAGAAAAGTCCTGGTTAATAAAGCAGCAGTCCCACAGACAAGGGTGCACCAGCAGCTGGGTGCACAGCTGGATTATGTGCAGCCTGGCAGCCCAGGGCACTTCTCCATCAAACACCAGATAAAACACTGCATTCCTCCAGCACCCCTCCCCAGGCAAATGTCTCTTTCACCTTCACTGCAGCTTGTTTTTCAATAAACACCATCCCTACTTCCCTTGTTTACTTTTTAAAGCACCTTGTTTAATAACTGCCTACACTATTAATGAATTAAATAAAGGGAAGCAATGTTTGGCTTCCCGTTTAAGCCTTTGCTCCTAGGCAAGGGATGAAGGTGCTTCATTCTCTTCACACAGAGGCCAGATCTCAGGGCTGTGTAAAGCACAATACCACGTACTAATAAAGAAAACCCACCAAAACCCTACAGGGAAAATGAAAAGGCAAGGATAAGTCAGGATTGCCCTGCACTGACATTTGTATTAACAGGGTCAGCTGGCAGCAAACACAGACAAGCGCAGGCTTCTCTGATACCCAAAACAGAAACAAACATAGCACCGAGAAAAACAAGGGCCACAACTTACGGAAAAGGGGTCAGTCACACTGTCAGCGGTGGTGACACCACTGAGGGCAGGGAAAGAAAAGGGAAGTGGTTCTCCACCAAAGGCCATCTCTCACCACTCAGCACTTCTGCAACCTAAGAAACAGCCCAAGGAGAAAAACAAACCAAGCGTGGGAACCCACGGGCTCAGAGGTTTGACGCAAACTGCATTTTTAGCAACATCTGCATTTGTGCCTTTTTTTTTAAAAAAAAGGAACTGTCAGCAGGCACTTCCTCTGCTCCAAGGTGGGGCTCCCTGGAGAGAGAACTCAGCTTCCATGACACAGACAGGCATCATCACAGAAAGATCTGCAATGCCAACTGTTACTCGTCCACATGAGCTTACCTACTGATCCCTTCTCATCAGCACCAAGTCACCCTTTCCCTTGCTTTAGGCTCCAATATGGACAACTTCTGAAGCCAAACTAAGACAACAGGAAAAACTCACAGTTTGCCAGAAGACAGTCAAAGGTGAGGATGGATGGGTGTGAATCTGAATTCCAAAGGACTAATTCCTTTTTCTTGCTCCAAGCAAGGAGAGAATTTCTGCTGAATTCAGAGTGGGTACAACTTGCCAAAGGGAACCCTGATGACCACGGCTGTGTGCGTAAGTGAGAACAACCGCTTCAGGTGCACGAAACAACCACACTCAGACACAGTTTCAGAGACAGGATCAAAGCAGCCTCAGGTCATCCCACCAGGCTGTGGGGAGCTTTGATATCCACTCAACACCCAAGTGAGTTACCAGTCTGCAAGTCACACCCACTGCCAGAACCAACCATGACATGCCATCAGAGCTCCTTTGCCCACCAGAGCATTTGAATTGAGCTCCAGAAATAACTTTGCAAACTTTAGTCAGAGCTTGGGCAGCCTGAGTATGCTGGAGAGAGCAGTGGCATCCTTTGGAGACTGCACGGAAGACAACAGCTCTGGGCTGGGAAACTTATCCCTGCCAGAAACTCATCCCTGCCTTGCTGCCGGCAAAGGGAGAAACAACAGCTGCTGTTTGCAGCCCAAGTTTTCAGCCCACGCAGCTGCGACGGGGCTGCACCGTGCCGAGACAACCCCAACCACCTGCAGCATTCCTCTGCCTCCCGATGCCCCGAGCCTCGCTCTGCAGGGCTGAGTTTCACACTCGTGTCCAATGTATTCCCTCACAGGCAGGGCTGGGATTTACTTGTTACAGGTGAAGGAAAGCAGACTGGGTTTTGTTTTAAGCTGGACAACATTTTGTAGTGTCTGATGGAAGTGAAAGTCCATGTGGGTTTCCTGTTCCCCTCGCATACTCCTGACCTACGGATGAACCATCTCAACAAACCCCTACAGCAGAGGCAATGCAGGCAGAGCCCTGGCACGGGCACCAGCTGCCTCCTCACCACCCAGCCCTGTGCCCAGCCTGCTGCCGGCAGCTCCAGATTAGGTTTCACTGGGCTGCTGCTGAGCGCGTGCTCCTACAGTAACTCTCACACAGCCCTCCCTGTGTCACCTCGCTGCTCAGCCTGTCCCCATCGCTTCTGCCAGCACTCAGCAGCCTCGGAAGGGAGGGAATGTCCTGGTGCTGAGGCTGGGGAGGGGGAGACCGAGTTGTGGCTGTTGTCACTGCCATGAAGCAGCATAGACTGGGGGGACACCCCACTGATGCCAGATTGTCAGGTAAGGATTTATTTCAAGGAATATGAACCTGGGCACGGGCTGTAGGATCACCATGGCAATGAAGAAAGGAGTTAAGCAGGGACGGATTTAAGTTATCACAGACTGAAAAGAACCTATTTTCCATGCAGCACGAATAGCAAAAAGCTTTCCTGCCCATCTCCCTGGCTATGCAACACTGAGGGAGTCCCAGCAAAGCACGTGTTGGTGGCCCATGGTCAGCCTCCAAGACAGCTTCAGGGAATCCACCCAGAGAGAAAGAAAAGACTCCAAAAAGCAACAGCAAAACAAGTTGTGCAAACAAAGCTCTGATGTCTCTGGAATTCGAGACTGAAGATATGCACAAAATTGTTCTTCCTGCAGCCCGAGCACAGCAGTTCACAGACTAGAAAGGGGGTGGCTAACACAATTAGGATGCTGATTAAGAAATCTGGCCACTTGGTGTTTACAGAAGAAATCTGATTCTCTGCACTTTTTAAAGCAAGAGACCCAGACCGGAAGTGAGACCATGAAAGGAATTTGTTTTACATGATAGTCCCCAAAGGCTTCCAGGTCTCCAAGTCAAGACATTCCCAGATGAAAGCTCTACATGACATTTTTCTTGTGCTATATACCGTTTAAACATCCTTGGGCATTTTTAATGCATACCACCGGGTTCACGGAGCAGGACAGCAATACCCAGGAGAACACTCCACAGTGTTTTACCACCACATGCCGTGCTCCTACCAGCGCAGCCTGCCCGAAGTGAGCCAGCTGCTGTGGTACCAACAAAATGCTTTCACAAATATGTTCTGAAGAACACTTTAATCAACATGAGAAAACTTCCCAAGGAGAATCTATTGCATCAAGGAACGGAGAAAAATAACCACCAGCTTTTTGATGAGTTAATCCTCAGGTACAACACTCCTCTGATTGACACATACTTACCTTTTTTCTCTCCTAATTAACACAGTCCATGTCGATTATCTTTAAACCACACAGTAATCTCCTCTGCCACCAGAGTTTGAAAGCATTGCCTTCATACATAGCACCTTTCTTTTTAAACCTTAAATGACAATTGACAGACCCCGGAGCAGTTGATTAACAACCAAGTTTCTCCCCGCTACCTTTAAATGCGTTTGAGACAGGATATTTTACAACAAATTTTTATGCCAATCTCCCTACATGTCACTGTCACAGACCTGACCATGTTTGGCCTGACTGGCAGCATCCCACAAGAAGGACCCATCTGCTTTAAATACGACTGTAACACAAGTCACAGGAGACACACTGAGGTCAACATACTGTCCCTCCCTGCCACAGCCAAGTCCAGGGTCCCCTATATTTAGACAAAGTATGTCCAGCCCTTTACAGATGGAAGGAGATCACTGACTTGCCTGAACCACGGCCAGCACTGGCCGGCTCCCCGAGATGGGTGTGACCAGGAGCTGACAAGACCCCGGCACCCGCTCAAGGCGGGGCACCCTGTGCCCCCCACTCCCTCCCTGGCAGCCATGGCTTCCCCAGGCACAGGCCCAGGATGTAACTGGTCGAGGAGGACGCTGCTCCATCTTCTTCTGGTCTCGGTGGATGTGGCCAGCACCGAGCGCGGCTGTGGTCAGCCAGGGAGCAGAGCTCCTGCTGCCCTGAGAAACGGAACTGTGCCAGGACTCGGCTCTGCAACCACCCCAACCAGGGCATGGGATGGAGGAATTACGCCGGGGAAGCTGCCTGGCTCTGATCACAGCCTTGTTGGCTGCCCTCAGTAAATACATTAACAGACCCCTGTAAATAGAGCACCAAAACAAGGACCACTCTGTCTCTACACAAAGAAATCAATGCTGAATAATAAGCCTTTTCCTCTTGCTAAGAAGAAGCAGATGCTTGTTTACCAAAAGCATCAAAAATCATCAAGAGGCTGTTGGATTTGACTCATAAAAATATAGAAGGAAGTTATTTGTTCAGTATTTTAACTTCTGCAGCACTCAGCACTTTCAATTTTCTCTCATTTTTACTGCATCCTCCCCATGCAATGGTATTTGATCCCTGAATGACAGTTTCCAGCAGGAACAGTAAAATCGGTTTAGGAATGACTGTCCCTTTAGATTAGCAAAAAGGACAGTCAGCAGTAGCCAGCGATGTGAGATGGTTTGTGGGCTGTTTCAGAGAGAACTGCCACGTGCCAGGTTTCTTTCAATAGGTTTTGATTTGAAACTGGAAGTCACAGGGAGCTTTACCTGTTGTGCTGATACAGCCCATAATCGGGCCATTGATCTGCTCCCCCTTGCAAATACGCCAGGGACTTCATTTTAGGGAACAGGGAAGCTACAATTAAGGGAACACAAACTTAAATGTGGCTGCAACTAATAACTCGAAATTTTAATCAGCTAGAAGTGAGGAATCATCAAAGATAAAGGATCAGAAACATTTTATAGTCGGAGCAGTTTAATGGATTCTGTGCCTTCAATCCAGGGCAACACTTAGAAGGAGAGTTCTTTGCACAAAGCAAGGTCAATACAAACTTCAGATTCCATTTAAAGCTGCGAACCGAAGAAGAGAAACAGCTTCACTTTGGGTTAAGCGACCCAGCACTGAGGGAGTGGGGTGACAGCCTGTAGAGACAAGGCTGCCTGTCCCCGGGAGCTCAGAGCACGCACCCCCAGCACAGCACACCTACCCTGACAGCAGCCACACAAAACACTCCAACATCCTGCTGGTCTAAGTGACAATCAGCCTCCGGAGCTATCAGGAAAAGCTCTCCAAATCAGACCATGGGATATAATTATGATCCATTTCAAAATGCAAGCTCAGCATCACTTTCCAATCCAACTCTTCCCCCCGCGGATGTTACAAGTTCTTCCTGGAGACAACATCCCTTGTGACTCTGCTTTTTCTTTTGGTGCCCTGAATAGGGATCAGCTTACCAGGAGTCCTTTATTCCCGATATAATTTCCATTAATCACTCACCATACACCACTTTAAAGAGAAGCTGACAGACTGTGGGATGTCTAACACCAGCATAGCATCTCCTGACTCAAATAAAAGCTGAAACGAAGGGCACCCCAAGAGGCAAAAGGAACTGGGAGATTTCTAAACAGGAAACAAGAAAACTTCTTCAAAATGTTCCTAAGAATTGAAATGTTTTTATACAGTTACTTTAAATACAAGCAGGGAAGCAGTACTGTTAACTACCCACTCTTCATGGTATCTGGCTAACAAAAAAACATAAATTAAAGGGAGAACAGTAACGTGCTTCATTCTGAAGCATCACCCTGCAGTTTTGCATTTGTGATTTCTCAGCACAGCTGCAAATTAACCGACTCTTTTAGCACCTTCATGCGACTTTCAGTTAAAGGGGATGTCAATGCTTTGCTTCAAAATGCATATAAAGGAGTTTTTAACTCAACATAAAAACCCTGCAAAGTTTTGCTGACTAAGACTCAGACTGGAAACACATTAAATAAAGTTTTATTTTACAGGAGTTTGAACTCAGAAGAGTAGAGATTCCAGATGTGTTTATCCCTACAAAAGTCAGGTGCTAAATTTCAGCAGAATTAGCACTTTTAGCAGTTTGGCAGCCAATTTTTTGTGGTTAGCTCAGGTCTTCATATTTCCTAAAAGCATCAAAACCCCTTTAAAAACCACACATTAAAGTAGAAAGACCATCAGAATACTAACACTGCTATGTACTACAGACCCAGCGAAGTCTCTAACAAGAACACAGTGTACTTTAGGGAAAAGGCTCTTAAACAGCTTTTTAAAAGGCTCCAGAATAGATATTTGCTTAATTTCAAGCTAGAGAGCCTCTCGTAGAACATTTCATTATGTACTTGAAGGAACTAAGGACAAAAGAGTCAGGAAGATTACAGCAGTGTCAAGGTTTTGCCGGGGACTGTGCTGGGAATCTGGGTGATGTCCTGGCCCATCTCCTGACCCTGCTCTCTGAAATGCAGCTCCTGGGCCGGCTCAGACACCCCCGCACACCAGTCCTGGTCACACACACTGGACACAGCATCACCCACCTCTGGGGTGGATGTTTGTGTCAACCCCACTTGCTATCGAGGCACATGGATATTCCTCTTCTGTTTTCTTGCAATTTTCTCATCATGGCAAACCAACAGGAGGGCTAGAAATGGTGCTGACAAACTGTTTGTTTTATTTAGACTAACTGGCTCTCGGTCTTCGAGCCACAGAGGAATGCGGCTGTTCCACTTTGCATTTGTTTTTTGATTTCTCCATCTCTTTTACAAAGCAAATAAAGGAAAAAAACAACAAACCAACCCTAACAATAACAACAACAAAGCCAGTGACAAGCTCTTCACAGACCATCATGCAATGAGCCCTTAAAAAACCCCAACCAAACGAAACAAACAAAAAACCCCCAATAAAACTCCTCCCACAATTTGGGTTCATCTTAATTCAGCATCGAGTTGCAGAAAGCAAGCAGGAGATTAACAGGAGGACAAAGGTAAAACTGATGATAGCTTTTTACACCTTCATGCAAATGAGATTCCCCCTTACATTAAAATCTGACCAAGGTAAATTTATCATTTGCTAATCAAAACGACCCTACTCCAGTCCCACCTGCCATTTGGAGTGTCACAAAACATCAGCAATACACCCAGAACAGGGCTGCCTGTGCCTGTCTGTCAGCTAGAGGTGACTGAACCAAGACACAGGTACCAGCCCATTCCAAAGCATCCTGTTGGGGCACTGTAAGAAAACAGGCTGCAGGGCAACAAGAGGCTCAGGGAAGCAAATTCATTCTCTTCGTGCTGGCAAACAAATCACAGGGAGTGAGGAAATGCAGCACATTATACACTGTAACACCACTGTGCAGACAATTCCAAGCTCAACTCAACAGGGGTCCCAATCCACCGTGGGCACCTCCAGACAGCTCTGGACCTCGGGATGAACTTACTCCGATCCACCTCAGTGCCTCCACTAAAGCCACACTGCAACGGTCAGATGTCACAGATCTGTGCTCTTCCAGGGAAAAGCTGGAAGTTTAACAGTGCAACCCAGACCCTGACCTGTGGAGTTCCCAGGCAGGAGCCAGCCCCGGCCAGTGGGACAGCATGGAGCTCATTAAGCCATTGTGAGAAGTGTGTGAACAAATGAAGGAGTTTGCTAATAAGTGACAAAGATCATTTGTTTAAAAGAAAGGACTAAATCATTTCTGGTTCAGCACTCTGGATTTAGCCTACTTGTAACAAAGGTGTTTTGAGGAAAAGCATTCTGCTTAAATGGCTTATTGCAAGTAAACCAGACAGCCCAAAGGGCTGAACACGATGTTGATGAGGGGCAGATAAGTACTGGATAAACAGGAATATGCACTGAACAAGGAGCCTGTAGCCTCAATATACCCAGAAGTGCCCAAATTTATAAAACTGTCAATGCCAAGATATGCCATCCCTACAGATCTCCCAGGCTGGATTCCTGTGACACCCCCAGCCTTTACCAGTTCTGTGGCTTAAGTTTATCATGTACCTCTACAGCTTTTTCCTCTCCCCACTCTCCCTCATCCATGGGCTGATGTCCTTGCACCGGAAAGCTTCCATCTGTCACAAAATACTTGGTTAATCCCACTGAACCCAGCAATAGGTGGCTGCAGAACAGCTATTGCCAGTCTCCAGTTCCTTCCCAAGCTGCCGGATTCAAGCTCTGGCACACGCAAAGCAAAGGGGTGGCTTTGGAATACTTCAGCAAAAGCACAAGTGTTCACTATTAAGGACAGGAGTGAGTTTTGCTCCATGTGTTTGTGAAAAGTTGAGTCCTCAACCAGCTGCTATGAAACACCATGGCTGGAAACTCAAGTTGCAGATTTGCTCTGTACACATTACATCCATTACGCTGGAGAAAAATATTTGCTGAACTAGTTTTAAGCCCATATGGGCTGATAATTTAAATGCTGTTTGTCAGACCAATGCAGGGGAGACAGAAGCTCTTCAGAGCCTACTGCAGAAGGGGATGCAGAATTTTAAACTTTCTCTGACCCCACAAACACTAGTCAGAAGCAACCATCAAGAAAGTTAGCCTGAAGTTGTTTAAAAAACAATGAAGCAGTATTTTAACCAGGGGCTCTGTGATAAAGGTGCAAGGACATAGAGTCCTGCAAAAAAATCCCAGCCAGCTATTAACCGGCCCCAAAAGGTCTTTTTCTGCTGATAATCTCACTGGGGTCCTTCTGCTTTGTGGTCTTTAGAAAAATCCCAAGCATTTCCAGAGACAGCATCATCTGCAGATGTTTCAAGACAACACAGTCTCAGAGTCAACTCTACCATTTAAATCCTTTTAAAACATTAATTTGGCAGCACAGCAGCGTGGGCTTCCTAACTAAAACATATTGCTTAAAAAGGGTGGTGGCGTGGGGGGTTTGTCCTTGAAACACTGGTTTGTGGCTCAGGTTTTGATCTGATGTCCGATAACCATCTCTGTCTCTCTTCCAGCCCTTACCAGGAAGGATCGGTGAGACAAATACCCACAGCTTCCAGGGGAATAAAAGGAAAAGCCAAACAGGAAAAGTAGTTATGAACAATACAGCCCCGGCTTAGTTAATGATCAGCTCTGCACAGACCATACTACTTTTACCCAAATACCACTACCTATTTGAATAGTTTTCAGTAATCAGTGGGTAGTAAGAGGCCTCTTAAGCATCGCATTTGTTTCATCACAAGCGGCAAAGAAATAAAAGAGATGAGAAATCCCCGACGACTGTGCTCTGTCAACAGGAAGCCCATCCACTGTGCAGGGTGAGCTCAGCTGCGTGGAGGGGTGGGCAGGAAGGGTAAGGGGTCAGGTTCCCCCGCCTGCACATTCCCATCACATCCCTGATGGAGTACGAGGCTGTCTTCTGCAGCCGTACAAACCCTGAGCACACAATGCACACTTACATGAAGAAAACAACTGCTGCAGTCTGCCCTGATCCTACCAGCCTCTACAAGAGATGAAGGGCTAATCAACTGCTTTCTGTATTTCAAGCACCTCCAACCAGAGCAACCCTCAGCTCAGAAGGCAACTTTAGTTAGAGCTGACAGTGGTAACTGGAATCACTCTGCTGATTTCCAGTCTTTTCGCAGCAGTTTCCAAACATCTCCTCAGCTCTTAAATATCATCGACTCTCAGCACAATGGTACAATACTCACAAAGCTACAGTGCTTTACAATGGCACAGAGGCAATTAAAGATTTCCAATAACATGCTGCTCAGAGGATTGCAGTCTAATTGCTGAACGGTCAAGGGTTTTGGCAGCAGTAACACTGTAAGGAGATAAAAAGGTTGTAAGGCTTCCCATACAAGAAATAAATAAATAAGCAGCTCTCCAAAGAACGGCAACAGCAGCCACACACCTATCTAAGTTCCTGACTTGGCACTTGGCACAATTCAAGATTAGGTGGTCATGAAATTTCCCACCATAAAGGGCACGGCCACTTGACAGAGGAAAATTAAAGGGGTGGGGGAGGACAAGAGCCAAGCAGGCTGGGCACACAGACAGGTTACAGCACGGAGGTGGCAACACAATGAGCCTGAATTACCCAGTGTTGTAATTTACTGTACGGTTTGTAATTACCTGCACAGCCTCAGAACTTCCTCTTACACTGCGAAGTGTTGTTTCTTCACACTCTGCACAAGGGCTGTCACTTAGAGGAAAACTGATTACAGGAGAGAGCAACAGACTGCTAAGCCAGGTCTGAAAGGATATTTTGTGTCTACCTATTGCCGAAAATAATTCAGTTTAACTTCTTGGGTTTATTTTTTTCCCCTAAGAGCTCAGCCCTAAACTCACAATGCTGTGAAGAAAGGGTCTACTCCTGCTCCTTCTTTTTCCCCCCCCCTCAAAGTTTAAAATACATATAAAAACGATGAGTTAACATCTTATAATAGAAAACAGACTGGTACGAGGCAAGCATGAGAACCATGGAAAGCAGTGAGTGTATCTGTGCTTTTAGATCCATCTGGCTCCCGAGTGTTGCAGCATGAAGGAGCAAACAGGACAGGGGTGCTTCAACGTGTGCTCAACGTGTGCCCAGGGAGGGCTCCCACTGCTGCCTGGCAGAAAGGAAGCCAAGGCAGAGTCAAAAGTATTTAAACACAGCACAAAATGCCCCAAAATGCCAGGCGGATGTGGGCACTGAGGCGGTCAATCCTCAGGTTCCAAACAAAGGCTGAGCATCCCTCTGCACCTTCCGGCCCCACTTCCTGGCTGAGCACGGCCCAGTGACACTCGCACTGGAAGGATGTGGCACAGTGAAAGCAAGAGCTGGGTTTTCTCAAACCCCAAGTCAGCGCCCTGATCACTGGGTCATCCTGCTTTGTCACTGAGATAAAGAGGGAAACTGGGTGACAGAGGAATCCGGCATTATCAGAGGAACTTGGAAAAGCCACTTCAGGGACACCAGCAATGGATTAAATAACTAAAACTTGGCCAGAGGCAGAGGAAGCGACTGCAGGCAGGAAGAACGGATCCATGGCAATTCCTCCAGGTTTCTCATTAAAAATTCTTTGATATTTGCAGACTATCCGAAGCTTTGCTTTTTTCTTTCTATCTTTTCCATCAGCTGCCTTGGAGTTTTAGTAGACCAAAGTAAATTTTGAATCCTACAAACTAACAAACTAGTAAATCAGCAGAATTCCCCCTAGGTTCAGTGAGAGTAGCAAGACTTTCTGGAACAAGTTACAACTATAAATTCTGAGCATTTTGATAAACACAAGTCTCCCGGACATTATTTGAATCCTTGTGAACCTGAAATGAATTAGACCCAGACCAGCTGACTACATTACTGACTAAAAGCGTCAACACAAGAGTAATTTCTGCTGATCTCTGAAAGTCAGAGCTGATCAGCCAAATACTAAAATCTACTAAAGAATACACTGAAACAGAAGTTTCTGATAATGTTTGGGTCACCACTGCCCTTCCCACTCCACAGAGAACACATTTTTAGCATAGCAAACAACTAAATCTGGATTTTTAGGTCTTGCCCATGATGAAATAAGGACACCCAATATTAATCAGCCTTTGTGAACTTGTAATTAGGAGCACCAACTTCAAGTACTGGCCTTTATTACGCCAGCCCGAGACCCGCAGCACCATCCTGATTGAGAACACTAGCAAAATATTAATCCAGCACTCAGCCCTGTGAGAACACTTCTGCGTGGGCCAAAAGCTCTGTCATTCTCATGCTTATTAATCTTCCCTTACAGGAGGCAAAGGACAGCGTAAGCTCCACTCTGATAACTCTGTTATCTCTCTCCCCAGAAAAGGAAAGGGTGGTCCTTCCAACCAAGTGGCCATTTAAACCACCACGAGGCACTTTGCTGCAGGGATCCGTGTGACATGTGACGGAGGGAGCAGAGATGAACAGCATTTCCCCTTTCTTTTGATCCCTTTCCGTACAGTCCCCAACTGTGGGTTTAGTGTTTGAGCAGTGGATAAAACAAACACCTTAAAAGCACTTAAATTGCTACCTGGCTACCTACTCTAGCTCCGTAAATCATGCGGAGCTCCAAGGAAATGTTTCAGCCTACAGTATGTTGGGGTTTTTGCCACAATTCCAGAATTACTGCAACTTCCCAAAGCCCAGGGCATATCCAGTTTGCATCATTGCTTTGGAAGAACAGTTCAGGTACATCTCTGTTAAACCTACATTATCAGCGACCGCAGGGAAAGCCCTGATGTTTACAGGCAACACAGCGAGCGGAAAAAAATTACTAACTACAAACATTTTGGGTTGAGTATGAAAGGCTCAGAGACACTCAACTAAAGTGATTACCAACTGCAGCAGTGATTGCTAGTGCTCACAAAAGAAGGCACAGAAGCCGGGGACTCATTTCCATATGAAGCATAAGCAGAGATATCTACTGAAGACCTCATAAGCGCAAGGCAGCTGGAGTTCTAGCAGAAGCTTCTTGTGACAAGAACACAGTTCCAGGTGGGACCCAGCACTTTATCCCACTATCTGGAAGCCTTTCATGATGTTTCCAAGAGATAAAGCAATCTGCTGGCTTCTTCAAAGAAGTATCAAGCATGGCTAGACCACAGCAACTATCTCCCTGTACGCCTTATCTACGCACCCCATAGCTGCCACTTCCCTCCTTAATCCTTCCAGCCAAACCCCACGACTCAGGCAGTGGCTGTTAATTGTTTATAAATTAAATGATTATTCGTATCTGCATATCAAAGGGGGGCGTGCAGCTGGAGAGACGGATTTTCCAAGGGATTTTCCAAGCGGCTCGGTTTGGGACACGAAGACACTCTGCACTTTGGGGCTGCCCGAGACTGACAGTACTTAACAACTGTAGTAGCTCACGTCTCTGACTTGTGACCCGCAGGTGCTGAGTGTAAGGTCTCAGATCTGCTCCTATAGCTCCGACCTGGGACACCCCAGCCCCGCAGCCCCTCTCTGCCGCTTTGCGATAAGCCAAGAGATCAGATAAAGGGGCTAATCTCTGCTTTGAGCCCAAAAGACGGCCGAAGTATGCGGGCAGGGAAGCTGTACCCCGCTGTCAGCGCCCAGCCTGGCTGGGGGTCCGGGGGGGGCCCCGCACCGGCACCGCACGGGGAACCGGCGGCTCCGGCGGGAGGAAGAGCAGCCCTGAGCCGCCCGGGCAGCTCCCGTGTAACACTGAGCGAAGCGCTCGGATGGGACTCGGAGTACTGGTAGAGAAAAAAAAATAACAAGAGAAGTGAGCGGTAAGGGAGCAGCAGCAGCCGCCGGGCGCTGCCGGTGCTTATCAGCACTTCCACACTGCGGTGCCGGCCAGGGGAAAGTTTGCCCGGAGGCAACCGGCGGCGGAGCGAACTACGGGGAACGGGGAGGGCGAGGAGAGAGAGGAGACGGGATAGCGGGTGGAGCGCAGCGCACACCCGGGCAGGGGGAGCCGCCGGGAGTCGGGGCAGGCGGAGCGACACCGCGAAGGGGAGTCTGCGGGCGGTGTGCACCGGTACTCACAGCTGGGCGATGGCGCCCTGGGAGATGACGGCGTTGTCGGAGAAGTAGGGGATCATCGCTCCCCGCCGCGGCGGCCGCCCTGCCCCGCGGCATCGNCGGACCAGGGACAGGCGGGACCGGGACAGGCGGACCAGGGACAGGCGGATCAGGGACACGCGGGACCGGGACAGGCGGACCAGGGACAGGCGGACGGTCCGCCCCGCTCGCGGGCCGGAGTTCTGCTGCCGGTTCCCCCACCGGCGGCAGCGAGGGGATGGGGCACAGCGCCGCGCGCGGGTGCGCCCAGTTTTTCCTTTTCCCTTCCCTTTTCGTTTTCCCTTCCCTTTTCCCCCCTCCTTTCCCCCCCCAGATCTAGGCCAGCGAGGCTGCACGCCCTGCAACCGGGTTTGATGCAGCACATCAAACGATGTTTTGCAAAAGGCAGGCAGCGACAACTCGGGTGCTTAGGAAACGACCTTAATTTCTCTCCTGCGGGAGACGGAGGGAAGAGTTCTTGGCAGTAACTTTCATATGCAGAGACGCGACAACTTGCTTTCTGCCAAAGGAGAAGAGAAGCAACTGCCTTTCAGTGCTGTTTAATTTCTAACTCCATCGCCCCTCGAGAAAAGGAAGAAAGGAAGTTATTTAGAACAAAAGTCTTGTCCTCTGGCTGCTGGGAATTCAGATGTTACAGTGCGAGGGAAACTTAATACAGTTTTCCACTGGGGAGAGGCGGGGGCAGCTCGATCCCACCCTGCACTGCCCATCCCAGATCGGCATTCTCCGGCCCCTACATCCAGCAAGCAGCGCGGGCGAACAACTGAAGAGCCTTGGAAGCAAGCTCAGTTTTGTGTTTCCCATAGGAATGTGTGACATCCCAGCACAGAGGAACACGATATACCAGCCTTAAGTCATCTGCTGCGGGTGGCACATGCCCAGCAAGGAGGCACAAGTGAGCTGGCAGGGGAAGATGTGAGTTTAAACACATCTGCTTGTTAATGACATCCACTCAAGAATAAAAAATACCAAGGCATCACTGCAGAGCTGCCCGTGATCTGGCAGCAGAGCTGGAAGCCAAAAGCTTCATCAGCTTTATTTTCAATTATTAAGTAAAAGTTTCAGAGAAGCCGAGAGAGGTTGAAAAAACCACAGTGTGATGGCACCTGCTTCAGGTCTTGATAGGAGACTTGACAGGAGCAAGAAGACACTTGTCTGAAAGGTCTCGACCATCCCCACTTCAGGGATGGGCAAAGAAAAGGGCAAAGCAGTGGAATTTGTGATCCTGTATGTTTTGCTAGGATACTGTTTGGTTGAAATAATTTAAACAATGTCATCCTATATAGCCAAGAGAGCAGCTCTGGTAATGGTGCCTCACAGCTGTAAAGAAAATGCAGTGCCAGCTTGCTGCAATGCCAAAAAAAATCATTTTGTTAGGCAGAAATGAAGTCGGTTGCAAGAAGCAATGGAAAAATCGGGACATTAAGAAATGGAGGGTAACTCAATCCTTCCAGAGGTCAAGAGACTGGCAAGAACCTCATATTCAGTAGTAACGCATACCACACATTCACAGACTGAAAAACAAGCCCAAAACTTCTGTTCTATTCTAATTAATAACTTAAGGGCTTTATTCAAGCATTGTAAAGAGTAAATGTACTTAAGATACTGTCCAGACACGTCAGATTTCTTACACGCAACCACCATTACAAGGCAAGCCCTTAAAACCTGCTGAAAACAAGTGCAGTGATTAACTACAAGCAGCTACTCATAACATATGGATAATAGATTTGTAAATGAATTAGTCCTGGATTAATACAATCATGCTCTGCATCTCCATATGCCAGGGAACCAAGTGATGACAGAAATACCCCATTTGTTTTCTTTTCGAACCTTTAGAGAACAGGAATAGGAAATCCTCAAATAAGTTCATATCTTGAAATCTGCACTAATAAAAGCTATTTGAACCTGGGTTTGTTGCCATAAAGACTGAAACCCCAGCCTGAGACTGGCACTGCCTTCAGGTACACGTTAGTGAGATTAGCATTTCTGTTCCCACTGTCCATTTGTGTAGACTCAGAGAATCATTAAGGTTGGAAAAGACCTCCAAGATCAAGTCAAATCTTTGACCCATCACCCCTTGTCAAGTAGACAACAGCACTAAGTGCTGTGTTATTTTCATATTTTGCTTTTTAAAATCAGACTTAAGGAACAACTCCATGTCTTTGTCAAAGTTGCATCCTACATTTAGACATGAGTAGAAGTTTAGATCCAGTAACTTGATCTCTCAGCATGCAGGAGCAAGGAGCAGGCAGAAAGAAGGGGATGCACGAGATGGAGTTTAGGCAGCAGGTCACAAGACAGCCAAGAAACTGCTCCTGGCTGGGAGCAGGTGCACTCTGCTGGGACAAATACATGAAGAATTTAAAGTGCACGAAATTGCAGTGATGACAGGTAGCAGCCTAAATCACCGCCGTGCTGCAACAGAGCACGTGAGCAGAGCCATTAATCACCGCATGACAAGATGTAAATACGCCTGTCTGGGGTCGCCAGTGCTGCCCAGCCCAGTGCACAAAATGACACTTTGCTGCAGGGAAAAGGGCACTGCTTGTCCGAGTTCTCCCCGGCATTTTGCACTCCCCAGGAGGCCACGGGATCAGCGGGGCCGAGAGGAGCAGGCGGCAGACCCCGCACGGCACTGTGACACCACGAGCCTGTGGAGCAGCAGGATCCCGTTTAACCTTTGAACACCACACCAACTAATAAACCGGAGTTATATACAGCACGTGAGATACACTGTAAAAACACCCATCCCCAAACCTTTGCTACACTAAGGCAGCAGCTAGAACCAGTTATGGAAGCACAATGGAGAAAAAAAAAAAAACTAAGATAAAGAGCGTGAGGGATGTCTGAGCAGGCATTCAGGAGGGGGGAGCAGAGGGAATGCCACCAGCTGCCTCTGGAGAAAAGTTTGAGGGCTGGAAGGAGAACATGCATGCACAAATCTCTCATACTGACTTGTAGTGTTCGGTCTGGCAGACAAGGCTGACAACATACTGTTTATTCATACAGTCATCATTTTCCCCGGTGTCTGCATTGCAAAACTACACAATCGCAGCAGCTCGCACCAGCACCTTCAGCTGTCTCGCTTCCCTGGTGCATTTTAGCAGTTTCTGATCTCGCAGTGATGTAACAGAATTAATTCTGTGTCCTGCACTTGCTAATGGGTTTCTCCTTGTCCAGCCCAGGCCTCGGTGCACAGGTCACCACAAAGTGCTCCAGTGAGGCTCGGCACTGGCATGCCCAGATTTGACGCTTGCAGGAGGCATGCTCAGAGCTGGACACCCAGTCCTGTCAGTGCACATAGTCCACATGCAAACGGGGCATTCATCAAGCTTCTGTTTCCATCCAAGATCAACAGCTTCAGGCTGAATTGCTGCTTCTTGTCAGACCACACAAAGGTGTGGGTGTCATCGTGTTCCACCCACTCCTATCCCACAGGGGCTTGCTGAGTGTCTGCTCACGTGTTAACATGATTAAATCTGGAGCACGATTGTCTTATTAGGCATCTTCAATTTTTAGTCTACACTAAGGGGGACCTGATGACCTCTTTCCATTTTAGAGTACACCTACCAGTGAGATTTCTCTGGTCCCCTCACTTCTCTCTTTTTCAAGAGCCCTAATGAACACAATATACTGTTATAGTCTTTCCAACTCCAGTGGGTGTGAAGGGTTGGGTATTAAGTCTGTTTGGACTCAAGTCCAGGTATTCGCTGCAAAAGCAAGGAATGTTCTCTTCCTACAAATATTGAAAGCACTACAGCTTTAACATCAGTCATGTCCAAGGTAAAGGGGACAGTGGGAGGCAGTCACACATAGGAATTTTGCCCTCAATCATTATTATCAGTATCACAGATAAGGCAATGCAGAACCCAGACCCATGTTTTCAGGAGATTATGAAAAAAAAACTCGTGAAGCTGCTGTGTTAGACAAACAAACCTCCCCCTCACCCCCAGCACATCCTCTCCCTGCTGAGTGATGTGCCACGGCCGTGCCTGATCAGCCACCTTTACTGCACATGTGGAAAGTTTGTTCTTTACTGTTCAACAGCTGCTTCCGGTGATATTTATGAAAAGTTACAGAATTTTAAAAACAACACGTCCCTGCCCACAGCCGAGCACGGGAGTCTTGCACAGGCACCGCCGGGGAGCAGAGGTAGCAAGTTCATTTCCGTGTGCAGAGGTGGGGCCAAGTCCTTTGTTTTTCTCACCGGCAGCTACGCTCAATCTTTGCCCACAAAAGCAGCTGTCTCCGCATCAGCTCTGATGGGAAAAAGGTCCTAAGGGGTAGCCTTGAAAAATCTGGTGCCACAGTGAGCTCTTTGAGGGTCAAAGGACCTGATGACCCTGCTTTTTTGGTGGGAAGTCAGTTAAGTCATCCTTTTGCTGTGAGGACGTGGCTTTAAGCACTGAACAGAGTTGACAGATGAGTCTGAGTGGATTAAGGGTCCTAATAGACGATTTATTTGGGAAGAGCCTTAAATTAGTGCAGCAAACCTGTAAATAGGTAGAGACCGACTGGCTGAGAGCAGCACCTCCTGCACTCATCTCCTACTGCTGCCTCCGCACCTCGGAGAAGTTGATCTGTCAGAAGCCTTCTGGATGTTTTTAGCATAGGAGACGAAGCCTTCTGCGTTCTGGAGCCCAATTTATCAGGAAAACATGAAGCAATTTCAGTAGCAGCGATCATAAACAAGCCAATGCATGCAGGGCAGAACGAGATAGAGTACAGCACAGTCACAAAGCTTTCCCAGTGATTAACAGACATACCACCCACCAAGGCAGGGCTTACATACACCAGCTGTATTACACACAGCCAGGGAAACTTAACCAAGTAATTATAAAGGAGCCCATATCTAGTTAAAACAGAACCAAAAAAAAAAGAAAAAAAAGGCAGGGGGAGGCAGGAACAGGGAAAGCACGCAAAACTGTACTTTAATCCCGAAGAACCAGTCAGAACAGGAAGCCACATTCTAAATTTGGTTATTTAAGCTGTCAAAGAGTATTTCTGTTTCCAGTTCTTGAGCAAAGAAATCAGACAAGTACAGGGGTAGGGAGATAAGCATCACTGAAAGAACAAACCCCTGCTTTTAAAGCCCTTTGGTCAGCTGCCCATCATGATCGATGATTAGGCTGCCTAGTTGAGAATTCAACACCTATTTTGCAATATTATCAGTTCATTAAACCCTTCCCTCACCAGCCCCACATCCAATCACTGTATAGTTTACTTATCGTTAAATCTTCGAGAGTCTGACACAGAGAGGTCAATGCTCAATTACACCTTTTTTACAGAGCCTGAAGCAAAGATGACTGAAGGGACCCGAACAGGAAAAGGGACACAAGCAGCAGCAATGTCTGCTCTCAACAAGCAACACCAGTGTAGGTAATGTATTATTTCAGTGATCTGTGGAAAAGAAAGATCTAAATCCTCCCAACTGTCAAACCATCCACTCCCCCAATTTTATAAAGGAATGATTTTGATGCAGACGCCGAAGAGCTGAATGGCGATGAGTCCGGAAACCCTGGGTCAGATTATCAAAATACATTTCAGTGTCTGAAATCCACAAAATGCTGAAAACTCTGAGAATTCATGTTTAACTTTGAAGTTTTGTGAAGGTGTCCCGCCAGGAAATGGAATTTCAGAGTTTCCCTTTCTATCCCTCTAGCTTAGAGCACCTGGTTCCTGCTCAGCAGGAGACAGAAGCATGTATGGAATCCTTAAGGCACCTCCTGGTCAGCCCCTCCTCTGTGAACCTCTGAAGGAGCACAAGTGCATGGGAGCAGCTGTTCTGGACTCTAGACCCTTCTGGTAGCTGAAGGATCTGACCCACCTTCATTCCTTTTACTTCCCAGTTTGTCCTTGCCCTGTTCCTCATTCTCCTCTGTTCACATGCTTAGAATGACAAATTCAAAACCACTTTTCATAAGCATTCAGATTTTGAGCGAGCTCCCTGTGTTTACCTGGTAATTTGGCAATGCAATGATATTACTCTGCTTGATCCTTCAGCCTGAACATCACACCTGAAATCATCTCACACATTATTGTGATCCACAGGTATGTCATCGGACTGGACTGAACATGTTGCAACCACAAACACAGACCTTGCAGTGAACTAGCCCTGCAGATACCTGTTACTAATCTAATAAAATCAAATTTTACTGCCAGTTCAATACCTTTGCTCACAGTTTGGTGATAAAAGAGCTGGTATTCAAAAATGAAGGCCACTGTAATGAATCGTGGCCCACAGAACTTTTTCTGGTGGTCAGCAGAGCTGGCAGATGACCAGAACTGTTCTTTATCTCAGTATTACACTCTCCCCAAGCAGCTGTAGTAAATGCCAGAGAGAGGCTGAGCTGTCACTGAAAGGAAAGACAGAAAGATGAATTCAGGAAACACATTCTAAAGATAAGGTTCATACTACAAGAGCTTAGTAATCTCCAGCACGGATAAACACAGGTTTTCCTGTACGCCACACACACAGTCCCTTCTTACTCAAGATCTGGAGTTAACAAACTGTCTTGCACACTCATTAAAGACCCAGCTACTGTTCAAGTACCAACAGAGCAAACGTTTGGCAGCTGCAGCAGCAAGCAACAGCAGCACAAGGAAGGTTTAGTTGCCAGAACTCTCAGCGCACAGCTTTTGGAAGTGTTTCTTGTAACACCAGATAGGTTTTAAGGATAACCACGAATGCCAGGAGCCTTCCTCAGGAGCACCAAATGCTGATGATACACATCTCCGAAAGTCACAGCAGTCACAGGATGCTGCAGATCCACACATCTCAGTGTGGAGCGTGAATGAGCCTTTGGAAGTGCAGTCAATTCAGTAGCACACGATCACCCCCCCCATTTCTCACAGGGACTAACACACATTTTACAACAGGTCTCAGTTTAAAAATCAAACAGGTTGGCTTACAGTTTCTTGAGCTGCTGCCCTGTAGAAGGAAGCACATGCACCTATTCCACTTACTGTTTGAAAAAGAACTTTTATACTGCTATAAACCATCAGCTCCTGCATCAGACTGTGGTCTTCCGCTCCTAAAACAAAGGTATTTACTCACAGCTTGAGACCTTGAGGCATCTTGGCACATCCAACTGTTATCATGGCAATAATCTGATTTGCTTTCCTTCCCAGTTCACTCCTGGAAGGAACTATTTTGACTAAAAAAAAACAAACCAAAAGGTAACCATACTTGTGCTGCAAAAGGTGTGGGGTTTTTTTTCTTTTTGAATTATAATTTAACACCACACTCTTGCCTCCACTTGAAGAGGGGAGGACAAGCACTTTCTGAGAACATTTTCAGGTAACAAGCCCCAGATTTCAAGCAGGATGTAATCACCTTCTGTGGCACCTGAAGGGAACGACAAGCTCCTCACCTTTACCTGAGCAAACAGACTTTAGTCTGACCCACTGCCAGCCCATAAAAGTTCAAAGAATCCCTCTGAAGTCCCTGGCAGCCTCACTAGGCAATACAGCTCACCCAATTTTATATGCAGCACTTACTGAGCAGCTTCAAATGCTGCATTTCAGCAACCAGAGAGGTTTCAAGGCACACAGAAGTGGTAAAATCATGATAGTGTGGAAAGAGAGGCACCATTTAAAACATAAAACCCAAAAAGCAAGCGGCAGATCCTGACAGCAAACCCAACGCAGCTGCAGCACCGCTGCTGCCCCGGGCCCCGGAGATGTCGTTCGTCAGCAAAACAGAGATGCTGAATCCTTGCAACCTTGGCACAGAGCACACAAAACCTGAATGTCAATACCTCAGCGGGTGTAAACACAACTCACAGCTCGATACATGTGCGTTTTAGGTAAATTTTAACAACCTCCGGATGCCACAAAGAGCTTGTTAACACAGATGCTCCATTAAGAGTGTATTCAGTGTGGCAGCAGCATGTCTGGGGACAGGAGAGATGTGCAGGCCAGTTTAGCTCCACAGCCTCCAGACAGCCTAATAAAAATGTCAGAACATAGCTATGAAGGTAATAAATGTAATAAATAGATTGTTCAGGACGTCTGCTTATGCAGCACTGTCTTGGTTCCATTAGCCAAGAGTGACAAGGACAGGCTCAATCAGGGACTCCAGAGCAAGAACCTGGATTTGTGTCAGGGCTTTGGGGATCTCACCCATAAACTGCACGAATGGTCACAGCTACAGCTGGACACAGAGGCCCCCCCTGGGCTTCCCCCAGAGCAGGGCATGGATGTGAGAAAAAAAATTCCAGAAGCCCAGCTGGTGTCATGTATTTGTTCAGCTTCAGGTATTCATAGCATTAACTTGGGGTTTTAAATAATGGATAGAAATATTTATAGAAAACAGGTCTGTGTTCACTATATCCAAGTACTTTCCTCAGTAGGAAAACAAACCATTCCTCTTTGCATCAACACGAAAGAGTTCGACAGGAAATGCCATTTCAAGCACCTTCCAAGGATGACTGCAGAGCACACAGGAACTCTTTCTGCCCTCTGATAGCTCTTTCCATCTTTTGGAGAAAATCTTGAAGCAGATTCTGCTAATTCCCAAAGCAGAAAGCTCCTCACTCCATGATGGTGCTGGCGAGTGCAGACTTGTCAGGTCATTTGAATGCTCTGTAGAGCAGGTTTAAGTTTAAACAACATTTTCACACAGTTCTCCCCTGTCTGTGAGACCCAGTCCAGGCAACCACAGGATGTGCAGAGACATGGGGACACAGGAATGGAAATGAAGGTTCTACCCAATGATAAGACTGACCACTGCAAAAATCTTCTGACACCAAACAAGTCCATGTGCTTATGCTTAGGTCTTCACTAATTCCTCTGCAAGCATTAACACCTTTGTGCACTAAGATCCTATTTAATAACATTTGAAAAGTTATTTTATTAATGCAAACATGCTTTTAGTCCTACCAGAGCAGTACTCCTGGCTTCAGTGTCCAGTTAACAGGATGCGTTTGGACATGCCTGATGCCTGGCACGCCGAGGTAGCATGTGAACGCATTTTCCACGACCACAGGAGACAAAAGGTCTCCTTGCCAGAAGAATTTTACAAACAGCAAAAAAAAAAATCCCACCCCAAACACTGACCACTGTAGTAGCTGCAGCCAGGTCACCTGAATGAAGCCTCAGGAGAACTGGGCCCTGCCCAGGCAGGCAGTGAGGAATGTCAGGCTGCTGCAGAGCACTACCTGAGTGACACTGCAGCTGGAAACACACCTTTCCTTCTAACCCAAACTCAATCTGTAGCCTTTTTACTGTCTGGATTTTTAACAGCTGCTACTTGCTATGTTCTTGTGGAAACTGGGGATTAGATATACTCAGGAGCTGTTCATGGACATCTGCTGCTCCTCCACAGCAGGACTCCAGGTTCACTACTTACTCCATTTGACTCTATTATTTTTATCCTGCTGTAATCAAACATATTTAACACCCACCCCCTTGTTTTCCCCTAGAAGGAGCTTGGTTTTACTTAGCTTTGTGACCCCAGTAACAGGAGACACAGAGCTCGGATCACCACATCAACAGCAGGTTGTCATTTCCTACCCCAGGAAGTTACTTCAAATACACTAAAAAAATGCTAGTTTCAGACCTAACCTACAATGGTTGCTAAGTGCCCACAACAATTAAATACCTCCCATCCCTTCCAATACATTATGTATACTGAGATCAAGTCATGAGTTGATCTTGTGACTGCTGGAAGGCCAAGAGTGAAATGAAAAATCGGAGTTTAGCCGAGTTCAATTTGAGCCTTCGGGAATTGTGCTTTCCAGCTTTCCTCTCACTCATGAAAGCTGTAAAATGAAGAAACAGCAATTCTTAAATCATCATTTAGGGCTAGAAGACTGAAGTAAACAGGGCAGTCACCTTCCCTGAGCCACAGAATCACAGAACTACAGTGAAATCATGGGAATGTGCAACCAAGACAGCTTTTTCTTTTGCAGATTCATCCAAGCTGGCCCCAAAACACAAAGCCCGGATCTCATTCAAGTATTATAAATACTAGATATTATGGCTTCTGCTGCTACCTACTCACACCAACAACATTAAGCAAAGAACTACAACAGTCAGAGAGCTCATAAAGGGAGAACCAATTCACCTTCACTTCCCCTTTACTCCCTCTGGAGGGAATCTTAAGCCTTTCACAAAATCTGACTGCAACATTTTAAGCCAAGGAAGTGCTCCTGCTGTTGGAGAAGTCACCGATATATACAATTTCTGCTTTTATTAAGTTCAGCTGAAATAATTCTTTTGATGGCTTAGAGGAAAGAGGACAAATCTTACAAGACCCCCAAAAGTCTTACCCTTCAGACTATACCTACATTATAAAAATCACCATTTAGTCTTGTCAGTGTTCAATCAGCTGTTTCAATGTTTATTTTTAGCAAATAACATTTATCAAAGAAAAAGGTCTTCCTGGAGCAACTGAAACCAGCATTTACAAGAGGTGAACACCTCCCTGTAAAACAATCCCAATTAAATAAAAAAATCCCTGCAAATTCTCAGTGCCTCCTAACTCTGGAGCATGTTTGACTACCTGCCTCAGCAGCAAATATCCACACATCCACTGAACGTGCTATTTAAGCAGCAGGTGCCTGTATGGATCAGGATCACCCTTGATGGCAACAAGGAGTTTTTAACCAGAGAACAAGAGTTTATTAGTCTGGTTATGCCTCTCAGAGTACTCTGATGGTGGACTAAATCCTGAGAAGCAACGCAGGACACTGGAGGGAGCTACAGAAACAGCACTTTGGAGAATATATTTACTGACATCTTTGCCAACTGTTCCCCATATATATTTTTTAGCGTGCAATCCGACTTTTCCCATTTCCTGCTGCAGCAACCCCGTTATTGGGAGCATACACTGAGGCCACAGTTAAATCCATTTTTCAGTAAGGCTCACATAAGACAGTTGTGCAACATCAACAACAGGCAGAAAGTGATGCGTGTTTGCAGGACATGCCAGAGGAACAACAAAAGCCCTGTGGAACATTCCACACAGCAAGGCATCCTCGAGGACTCTTGTGAGCCTCGAGTGACAATCTTACCTTCTGGGCTGGGACCGGCATTCTTCTTCCCCACTGTCTGCCTCCTGCATACATAAGGAAAGGAGAAAAACATTAATATCTTTTAATATGTGCAGAAAGCAAAGGCTTGCATTTCACTGGTTTGATTGTGTAAGGCAAGGGGAGCTCTCCCTGCTCCTGCATGCAGCTGTCACCAGAGAGGAACTCACTTTCTGCTCAGCTGTCACTTCATGTTCTCTCAAAAGCCTTTTAAAAACTCAACGTTACAGGAATTTTTGCCCCTGCAGGATTTTGCATGCTTTTGCACAGACTTCCAGTGACCCCTGCCAAACACGGCAGGCCAAGAGCCAAACACATAGTTCACTTCTGGGCAAAAATCTCTGGGTTTTTATTACCTTTATGGAGATCATATTAATTCATAGTCCAGTGTCAGCAATCAAGTGTAAAATCCACAAAACCAGCACGTAATAAACCTGACAAATAGGACTGGGTGAGCACAGATATGAGCAGAAAGGAGAAATTTGACATATTACGCTGCTTTAGATGAGATATTAATATGCACAATCTCTAATGTGCTGTGGAATTTTACTAGGCCTACCTACTACAGCCCAAAGCAATACCTCAGCAGAGAGATCTCAGCAATTAATTCTGCTTCACAGTACATTTACATACGCCCTGCCAGGCACTGGAGATGGGGTACAGGATCTGTTTTATTAGTGAGAACTTACTGTGTTCATGCAGGTCTGCAGAGAAAAAGCATCTTAAAACATACCAAGGGTTTTGTCAGGGCAGGGGCATCCCATGAAAACCAGAGTTCAGACAGAGGAAGGAAAAAGATAATTTTGTTCCTGGTTGCTCTGGGCTTCCCTCCTGCAGGTCTCCTTTTGAGTGGTGAGTTTTTCAAGTCACAGCCAGCAAGGTGGTTGCAAGAGAGCTGTGCCACTGAGAGTGTTTCACACAAGGGTGATGCTGGGTGTGCAGTGACACAGGGACAGTGCTCTCCTTCCCAGCACTGCCCCCGGCCCAGACTCCTCTGCAACAGGCTCCAATGATGTTCTCCCATGAACAACCCCAGGGGAAACTGTGCAGCTCTTCTGAACTCTCTTGACTACACTCTTTTTGCTTACTGGATGCAAAGGTCCAGTTTAGTTCACTTTTTGATCGGAGTAAAATGCAGATGCTCCTGCTGGATATTCTTTCTCTCTTATTTCATTGATCTGAATCTGTGATACATGAGAATAACTAGAAAATGCTGCTTGCTACTGGTCTTCTGTTTCTAAGAATAGGACTAGAGCACCACTGCACCACCAAGTCATTCACTTGGAGCCACCTGCAACCACAAATTCAAGCTAAAACCTGCGGACCATCCACAACAAACAAGACCTGGCAGGAATACCTTCTACTCATCATACCTGAGAATTGGCTCAGTAACTCGGTAAGGAGGTAGCATTCCTGACCCCTTCAAGATGAACCAATGAACCCCACAGTCAACAGCAAAGGAGCTCAGAGGGTGCAGATGAAGAGCAGCCATGGGAGCAGCAACAGCTTTTTAAGACCAGGGAGCCAAGTCCTTGAAGATTTGTAATCCTAATTATCAGCATTTCCCAGGATAGTGTACTTTCATTTCTCATCCCAGCACTGGAAAGTGCAGGCAATCCTGCCAGAACATAATCTCCAACTGAGTTCCCTGTGGGTTTACAAGAAGTTGACTTAGGGGTGTGCAAGAGAAAGAGGTCAGAAAGGAGGGGAAGATGTTTCATTACGTCTAGAATTGCTAAAGACATGATGGGGTTTTTGAATAAAAAGTGTGTATTTAACTGGAGAACAAGTTCCTCAAACTCCACAGTTAGGCAAAACACCTGAAAGAGCCCTTGAAGGCTTGTCTGTGCTGCTCAGGAACTCAAGCTATGCAAACATTTTTAGTATTATAATGAATGGCCGTTTCTACCTGCCAAGAAAAATCCTTGTCACAGCAATTGGCAAGCCTGGCGTGCCATAGCCAAAAGTCCCACAAATGACAGGAGAAGATCCTGAAACATGTAGATCATTATCTTAGCTCCCCTCAAAATTCAACCCTCAAGAGCTCAGTGTGGAGGAGGCCAGACATGGCCCAATTAATCACCATCTGTCTCTGCTGAAGCTCTTACATCTCTTTGATATCAGACATAAATGTAGCAGGTTTGTGTGAGGATATAACCAACTACAAAAACAGAACTGTAGACAAGTGTGATTTGAGCAAGAGACCCATTGCCAGTTCCTGGGATGCTGTCTGGAACAAAATTAACCTTCAGCAGCCTCCTCCTCTTCTCATCAGCAACTCTGACCAGCCCGCAGCCTACTCCTTCCCTGGACCTCATGTTTTGTCTTGGATTTACAGAGTGGTCAGATTCAGGTATCTGAACCATCTTCACCCCATCCACCATCTCCTCTGCAAATGCATCCATGAGAGCACGGACAGAGGGCGTGAAAGAAGATACAGCCAATGCTCCTGTATTTCACATATCCCACCCCAAGTCCCTGCTGCCATTCCCGCTGTGCTGTGGTCACTATGAAATCCTGCAGCCACAAAACATCCCCCAAATCCCCGTCTGGAGCCCAAGCGGCTGCAATGACGCTTCTTCCCGCTAGAGGGGAGGGCAGGACAGGGATGTGCCCGCTCAGGTGCCGCTCCAGGGAGCAATCGGCTCCAAGGGGGACACGGCTCCAGCACTGACGCGACCCCTAAAACCCGCGCCTTCACGCTTTCTCGCCATTTTCAGCGTATTTCCAAAGGCGAAGAAGTACTGCTGCCAGTACAATTCATCAGCCAAGACGCGGATCAAACATTCCTTTCCGAGGACATCTTTGAGAAGGAACATGCTCGGACAGCATCCTTGGAAAGTGAACCCAGCCACTCGGAGGTGTGACCTGTGACACCACTCCAGCTTTCACAGCTGCATTTGCACAGGTGGTGGCAAAAACTTTGGATGCTGCCCCAGTCTCGGGTTCCCCGTGCCCTGCAGCACCCGTGATGTGACTGCAGCGATGGACCCAAGAGATGGCAGCTTCCACGAACGCTCCTTGGAGATTCCTGATGCTGGGTTGCTCCAGCCTCAAACCAGCCTCCTCCACCAGCCTGCACGGAGGAGGAAGCTGAGCAGCACTGATGAGCTCCAGAGGGAGTCATGCCCTGCTTTCCTTGACCAGAAACAGAGGCCTCAGGGGAAATGGAAGGAATGAGTCGCATAGCTCTAAACTAGGCCACGATAT
Source organism: Gymnorhina tibicen (assembly GCA_013399875.1). Classification (NCBI taxonomy): domain Eukaryota; kingdom Metazoa; phylum Chordata; class Aves; order Passeriformes; family Artamidae; genus Gymnorhina; species Gymnorhina tibicen. The sequence continues at coordinate 382,739 of VXAZ01007802.1, forward strand.
TAAATGCAGTTTAAAGTGAAAGATGAAAAATTCCATCTCTGCTCCTTTCAGGCCATGTAGGACAGAATATGCAAAACATTAATCCTGTTTGTGCTTTGATCCACTGCCAACTATCTGTCATCAAAAGGGCAAGGGAGAGGAGAGAAATTTTGGAGTGCTGTTCTGTTCTATACAATGGGAGTCACTCCATGTCACGCAAACAGTTCTCTTATAAATCTCCTTTCTGCAGACTGATGTAATGATAAACAAGATTCAATCTCCACTCTTACGTACAGGAACTGGAGCTGTCTGCCTGGATTTAACATCAGGAACATCACAGCAAGTTCTTGTACTGTAAGATATGATTATTAGACTAAGTCATGCGCCTAATAATCACTATGTTTCTATTAACCAAGGAACATTTCACACAGACTACACCCTAAAAATACATCTTTCAAACCTTAAAAGGATTCCCATTTAATAACTGCTGGCTATGTATGATTTTATGCCAACATACCTGACTGTACAGACAATGCCTGGGAAGTGGTTTTATCAGGAGTGAGTGGTCACAGCCAGCAATATCTAAAGAGCACCAACAATTTAGAGAGTTTTCACTCCTTAAGTCAACATCTTGCTTGTAGCTGTGAGGTGAACACTTCAGACATTATAGGACTTCCCTTCTCTAAATCTTGACTTCTTATTTATATGACAGAAAATTCATTAATATAGATCCCCCCAAACCCACAGCAACATTCAGATATATCCATGCCATCAAAGGGGCTTTTCATTTAACATGGTCAAACCTCCACCATGTGGACAGCTCTGGACTCAGTCTCAAAGGAGGAACTACAAAGCAAAGGACTGTAATTAAATGAGCAGTCTCCCAGCTCCCTGCCTACTCTTTCCCCAGCTACATCCCGTCCAGTTGTTCAGACACACACTAAGTGCCTCTGAGCCGAACATGACCTTTGCTGGGAAGAAGGCAGCTGCTTCAGTCAAATCAGAGGCTGTGCATCCAGGCACTGATCCAGTTGTTAAACCATGCAAATGCTCCTTTCACAGCATCCACCGGTGTCCCAGAGTCCCTTTGTTTGGGCTACAGCCGCACAGAGCACTGCACGCTTCTCCATACGGGAGCTCTCCTCACGTGCCAGCAAATATTAAGCAAGTCAGTACCAAAGCCACCCTACCACAACTATTTCCCAATGCACGGATAACTCAGTCTGGTCAAGTCTTGCAGAGGGTGCCACTGCTGCAGCCACAGCCTCTCCTCTAATGCAACACAAGGCACACAGAGATAAGAGCATCCACTGGACGATCAGATTCCTTAGGGCTCAACTCAACTCCTGACACAGACACGTGGTGACGGTGGAGATGCCCTGTCGTACCCAACATCTGCACACAACTGGCACCAGATGCCCGAAGAAGCAACTCAATGGAGTCTTATGAAGTCCAAGGTACCAGGACCTGTGCGTGGACATCACACAAAACTGAACTTCAACGCCTTCCAAGATGAAATATTTGGTAGATTCCTGTTCAGCAGCAGACCCTGCATAGAGCTGGTCCTATCAATAATCTCAAATCATCTGCTGGAACAAAGCAAGACAAATGTTTGAGTCGCACTGCCAAATATCTATTACACATTTCTGTAGCAGAGGGACTTTCTTGCAGTAGTCTGAGTTGTATCAATCTCTTAAATAAACTGTGTGAGCAAAAAGCCCACACATGCTGCATTTGCAGTATGGCTGAAGTGCCAGCAACAACACTGCCAGGGAAAAGGAATCGAGGGCTGACTCCAAAACCTGGGTTGATAGCAGGTTCCCTTTTTTCTTGCAAGAAGCCCAAGACTACACACAAATTCACTGGGGGTTGAGGGGAGATGCAGAACTGTAACAGGTACCATTTCCAGTCTGACCATGTCTAGCAGCGGTTTGGTACCAAAAAGAGTGATTTGACCACCAAAAAAATGGGCATCCAGAGTCCGCAAGTTCCACAGCTGCAACATGGAGAACCAGAAATCTGCAGCAGTGTGTGTGAACCAATTTACTCAGCGTATTTTGGAAACCATCAATGTGGTAGCAATGTGCAAGTACTCACTAATAGAGGATAGGTCTCAAAGCTGAACTGAAAACCAGTTCACTTCAGAGTCCCTCAGTCTCCAGAGATGGTTAACCTTAACCATGAATAAAAATTATGAAACTAATTAATAAAGTCACCTAGCATGCTCTAGAGAGGAAGCTCACTGCTACTTTTTGAAATACTTACATCTGCCATCAAACACATTTTAAAGTAGAAGCTGCTGCCAGGAAGCCTTTAAGTTTGACATAAAAGTTCTTCAAGAAGTTGAGCAAACCAGGCCACAAACGGGAAAGGGGAGAACTGCACTGTGTTTTGCATAGTGCTTTTACCTCTCCAGAGCCATAGGGATAAGGGATAAACAAGCATTTCTCCAGCCGTTGCTCTCTCACCCCTCACTATTTGCATGAAATGTTTTGAATGAACGCTGTTTTCCTCCTCACATTTCTTCTGGATTTGAGGTTCCACATAAGCAGTAGCTTTCTGCAGCCAAGTGTTCATTCAGAGGTTGGCATTCCTTCCAGATTGTTTTCTGTATCACTTTGCTATGTCAGTAATTGGTATATTTAGGTCAAAGACATTGTGCTCCAGCTCAGGAGAGAGAAAAAAACAAGTTCCTTATCAAAGCTTTCATCTTCCCGCTGGAGCAAAGAGATTTATGCAAACCTTGTTTAGATTAGCACTCACTAAAAACTGCAGAACTAAAACTCAGACACTTCAAGACAAAAATTACAAGCCTTCAACTGGTACAACAAGAGTTAGGATGAGAAATACAGTGTGACACAGCCTGTTACACTACACCACAAGAACAGATTAAAAAGAAGATTACTGTCAACTAAATTTCTGCAGTGAAATCAGCCTGCCTGATGGGGAGTACAACAGCTTTTGCCTTAATCAGAGACCCACCTAAGGGAAAAAAAACCAAACCCATACATTGTAGATATATATTCACATTAAATATCCCTACACCAAACGTGTATTAATATAACTTCTCTCTCTAGAACTGTGTAGTAGCACATCATCTCTAGCCACTTACAGACACTAAGGGAAAAAACCCAGCAGAACGATTGTCTATCTCAATAGACCTTCCCCCTGACTTTCAGAAGGCCTTTCAGCATTGTGCAAGTATGACAGAAAAGACAGGTATTTAACGTAATTATGATGCTTTGCTGGATTTAATGCCTGCCAGAACCCTAAAGGTACCTGCTTAATCTCCTTTTAGGCAAAGTTAATGATGCTGTCCACTGGAAATCTTAGAATCTAGGAGCATTTGTTTCCCTAGAACAATAACAAATGCTTATGGTGATGGGCCAAGTGTGAGAAGACTCACTGGCTGTATAAACACAGGCACTGGAACTCCAGTTTTCATACTGGGAACTGCTGCTGACGTCAAGGGTATAGTTTGACTAAGACCAAATCAAAGATATGCATGTGTACACTGGTGAATCTCAGGGCAGGGCTTCTACACAACCAACAGTCTGTGATTAAATGAAATCCCAGCTCCACAGGTTACCACAGCGAGCAGCCGTTCATTATCCACTCATGCAGGCTGACATATTTACATGCGTGAAATTGTCCCTCCGCAATTATGCAGGATGGACATTCACACCTCAGACCCTCTCCAGTCACTACCTGTTAAAACACAGACCTTACTCAACCTCCCAGTGCCCTCCAGAGCTTCCAGAGCAGCCCTGGCCATTTACTCAACCTCCCAGTGCCCTCCAGAGCTTCCAGAGCAGCCCTGGCCATGCACCTCCTCACCCACAGGGCTGACATCTTCACCTCAGAAGCTGGGCCTGTTTCCAGCTGGAGAGAGAGAGAGAGACTCTCCTCAACTGCTGCATTAAAAAAGTGGCAGCTAGAATTAAACAAGATTGAAGGAGCCTGAAAAGCAAACTGGCTAATGAGCCATATGCAGGGAAGTTGGAGACCTGGAACTGCAGCTGATAGTCTTTTACCATCCATGAGCAATAGGAAAGTATTACAAGGAGTAAGGATGTAGACCAGACATGGCAGATGCATAACACCAGCTCCTGGGTTAAATTACTTTCCCATTGACACGAACAAACATTTTAAAGTGTTTTTAAAAGAGGAAAATATTTGGTTTTCACTCATGCTGAAAGGCTATTTTAGGAGGAGGAGGGTGGAAGGAAGGGAGGTACACGGCAAAGGGAAGGGTCTTTGTCTTGCAATCAGCCATCTTCCTGTTAGCATCTAGTTTACCTTGGTGCACGCTCATTTGTATCCCTGCAGGAGTTATCGCCATTAAAAATCAGGGAGTTATTCTAGGGCTCTGATCAAGTTGTAACTCCAGAGCTTTGACTTTTCCAGAATGTACAGTAGGGTCACTAAAACAACGCTGATCCACCTGCAACATACATGAAATATATTACTCCCATAATGGAACAAGAACAGAGCTATCTGGATACCACTCCTAGTTATGTCATAGCTGTGTCCATAAAAATGCCAGCACAGCCCTCTTGTTAAAAGTCTGATTCCTGGTCAGCAGCAGCATAACCAGGCACAGGTTTTTCATTTTGACAGCTTGCCTCAAATTCCACAGAGGGAAGCACAGCAGCCATCCCTGAGACACGTTTCAGCTGCACCTTCACCCCAAACCAGCTCGTAGAGCCCAGGGGCTGCCTGTAACACAAAGGCATCCTTCTCCCTGCCAGAATGCTACAGGAGGCTCTCACCCACTCAGCTCCTCCGAGATCCAATCCCTGCAAGTCCCTGTCAAATCTCCTCTTGACGTAAGGAACACACAACACAGAGAATTAGGAGCAGCGCAGAAATCTTCGTGACCTACCCAAAATAAAAGCACCAGCAGCCAGGCCACTCAGGGATCTTGGCATATTGCATCAATAATTAAGAGATGATTTTCTGGATGAAAGATATTCTCAAAAGGGGAAGTTATTTAACACTTACGAAGATGAAATAAATACTCTGAAAAGAGAACAGAGCAACAGTCAGTTTTTGCAAATTCCACAATGCTCAACCTTTAAAAAGCAGAGAGGAAATCATTAATATTTCAAATTCTTTACAGTGCTTAACCTGAATCTTTGTTCGATGGTATAATTATGAGTTGCAAATTATTACCTAGCATTTGTGAGAAAAATAACAACAAAAAAAAGGGGGTATCCAAGCAACTAGATTGTACAGCGTGTCTGGATGCAGCAGCATCTGTGTTGGCACTCACAGGCTGCTATTGCATAACCCTGGATTCAAGCAGGAGCACAGCCGGGGAGTCTCTGCTCTATTGCAGTGACATATCTAGAACAGAAGTGGCTGGTAGAGCTTTAACAGCAGGAGTTTAGACTCTAGATCAGAAGAGGAATTGGCAGCGAAGTCCATTCACCTCTAGCCTCCATTTGGTTAAGGAAAAACCCCCAAGTGTTCCAGGCAAAACTTCAAAAGGAATTGCTGGGACAGCTTTCTGTGCATGCAGGACACAAAGCAGAGTCTGTGGAGAGCAGAGGGAAAGGAACGCCTGAAGATATTCCCTGGCAAGACACTGCAGAGAGAATCACAAGGTACAGAGCGTACTCCTTGTTCACATCCGCTGTCCCCGGGGTGCACAACAGCCTCCCAGCTGCCCCACTTCTGGCAGGGGACCACTGCTGCTAGAACTGGGACAGAACAGTTATAAACTTCTCAGAATTACTCACTTCTTCACAAAATACACCCAGGTATTAGTCTCATGTGGTTGGAATTAAAGCCAGAGCAATTTTCTTGCCCGACACAAGCTGGTTTATAGGCTCTCATACGTTGTTTCTCTACAGTAGAGTTCTGCCTACACGCTTCCTGCACTCCATGCCTACAGCAACTGGAGATCCAAGGGTATAGGGAGTTTCTGAGGGACCAAAAGCAAGGCAGCAAATATAACACCTCCTCAACAGAGGCTGAAGAAAAAAAAGCAAAAGGAAAATGAAGCTAGGGAGTAGAACAGGGTTTTCTGGATGAGTCAAATACTAGCAGAACAATGTTGCATAACGAGTGCCCCTTGACTTTTGTTATTTCTCCCAGCCAGCTCCTCCAAAAATCTATTTGTTATTGTTTATTTGGGTATCAGTCCAAATTGCTGTGGGAGGAGAGAAATGGAGAGGAGGATATGCTGTCAAGCTATTAATTCTAGCACTGTATTCATTTAGCACTCTCCCACTATTAACGAATCAGTGTCCTGTTTACTGCAACATTCTCTAGAGCCAGCCTGAAAGTTAAATACAAAACCAGATGTTAATTAACCTCTTGCTAAAGAGACTCCAGCACTGATTCTCCTCAGCCAGGATGAATTCTGCCTTTGCTTATTTACCCACTGCTCAGTCCAGACCAGCAGTGCCGCGTCACGTCTCTCTGGAGCAGGCAGGAGCTGGGGAAGCAGGCGCCCAGCGAGCAGCACACAGCTGGGAGCATCACTCCTGAAATTTAAGCCTCTGCAAAACATTATATTGCAATAAAGGCCAGGCTGTGTCAAAATCCGGGAGCAACTCTGGCCACCATCCATCCTCCCATTCTCTCAGGACAGAAGTCACTTTTCTACACAAGTGCATCAGGAACAGGAGAAAAGCTGTACTCAAGCAGAATGCAGGGTTATATTTGGTTATTTCCCCCTCTCAGGAAGGGAGAACTACTGGCAGCAGGTACAGCTTGACCTGTCAAAGGGACACTTCCACACAGCCACTTGCCCTCACTGTGTGCCAAACCTGGCTGTTCCCAGGGGCAGGAATGGCTGAGGCAGAAGCCCACTGTCCAGACAACCTTTAACAGAAGGACAGAAACACGGTGCCAAAGGCAAAGGTACAACATTAGTCTTGGCACAAGCCTGGATTTGCCTGACCCCAGGAAGTTCAATGGATGTATCAGATTTGCAGCCCTGTGGTACTTGTCTGTATAATCCCAGCCTCCTTTGTGCCATCTGTTTCCCCTTCGGCAGACTGGCCATTAGAGACTCAATGCTAAAACTCGTGTCTCCTTAGTAACAGGTTTTTGTTGATCTCTCCGTGCCTCCAAATCTTTCTATCAATCCGGTAATCTAGCAGGATTTTCCCTGCAGGGGATACATAACAGCATCAGTGGAAAAAAAAAATATATGAGACGACAGAAACACTTTAAGGCAAGGGTAGAAGGTGTAAAAGGGGAGTGCATGAAGCTGCAAGAGTTACAATTCTATGGAAACCAGATGTTCTCATTATATTGGAGCAAGCCACCAACATACCTTCCCAGTGCCAGGTTTGAGACCTCATCTGAGCACTCAGTCCTTCACTAGTTTTTTTCTCAAAGAGTTGCCAATTGTGAACAATTTCCCATCAATACACAAGTCTTCAGAGAAAACACCCTACACAAACCCTGCAGCCTTAAGACCATCTTCTCCAAGGTTTCAAAGGTAAAAACACTGCCAATCTCAATCCTGTGCAGGTAAGGAAGGACTGTATTCCCAGTCTACAGAGACTGGCTCTCTTACCGCAGATTTTAAGTCACTGATTGCTGGCTGCTTTTGGTTCCTTAATCCCTAAATCCCTACACTCTCTTCTTGAGGTTAATCCAGTTAAAACTCTTTCCCTTTGGCTAGTGTCTTGCATAAATAACCACCTGAAGAGCAGAGCCGCAGAAGCCAATGCTCAGAGTATGGCACTTCCCAGACCTCTGTCTCACTGCAAGAGACAGAGTAAAGTTCTTGCTGCTGCCTATGCCAGAAAAGGAAATCGAGATTAGCTAGGTAAGGGCAAAAAGCACTCCTTATGGATTGCTTAAATCAGCAGGAATCAATCATCCAGTCCAATCCAAATCCCCTAGTTGCTTTCTGCCTTAAGATAACTAGAAACAGGTTTACACTATACCAAGATAAAGCAGCCTTAAACCAGAGTAAGCCCTTATGTGAAAACCTCCCTTTTTTGGGAGGAAAGGAGAACTTGCCTTTGAGGTCAGCTCTAAATGAGCTACAATTATAGCCATATAGGCCATGCGGGATTTGGAAAAGCAACACGGATCAGTGGAAGAAAATCACCTCTGTAGACTCTGCCTGGCTGGTCTGGCCCAGGCAGCTCCCTTGGCACTGAGCCCGTGGGCAGGAGAGTGAAAGCAGCACTAGGACAGGGAGCCAGCCCTCACCCTCAGCACTCAGCCTGCCAGGAGAGGCCAGTGCCCTACACAGTCCGGCACACGCAGACCACGAGGACGGTCTCACTACGCACAAAACATCAACAGTCTGACCCAGCAACGATGTGTATTTGCTCAGTAGAAAAACAAAAACACACCCAGTGAAGGCACAGAGGATTTTGACTCCTACAGTGCAGAGAAAGCCAGAACAAGTGGGTGAGTGAAAGCGTGTCCTTTCTGACAGGTGAGACCCTACCCACTTCCAGTGGCACTTGTCCCCTGGGAGAGAGCCCTGAGCAATGTAGCACCATCCCCTGGGCAGGCAGCAAGTCAGTGCAAGAGAAATCCTTAAGCTGGGACAGGTTTTAGGTCAGTGACACAACCGACCACACGGACCCTGCCCCTGCAGCCCCCACGCGTATCTGTGTGTCTTATTCTCATTGTGAAGCTGGGCCAGATGCTCTGGGGCAGCAGGCACTGCCTGCCAGAGTCAAAACACTGCACATAGGCTCCCTGGTGCTTGCCAAGCTCTCCAAGCCATGCACTGGAGCCAGGACTCGGACCATAAGCTCTTTGTGTTCCTGGTCATTCACAACCAAGAGAGAGAAATCTGGATTTGAGGGCTGTTTATCAGCCTAGTGCTTCCAAGATCCTCCGTCTCGAGAGTAGACAAAATGAACAGCCCCCTCAGCTTGCTGCCTAACCAAAGAGACAGCAAGCAGGACATGCATTCTGCCTCCCAGGGTAAAGCAGTCACACTGAGGTGAGGAGCGTGGGGCAGGAGGACAAAGCAAGGAGCCTGCACAGCTCTGCAGTGCAGCACGTTTCAAACTCCATTCACGCGGATATGGAAAGCCGCCGCTCGGTCTCTGGTGCATATTTAAATGCTCATTCTGAATGGCCGATTAGTCAGAAGTGGAATGTTTCTGCATTCACAGAGGAGCTATTTTAAGATTACATTATGCTCTCTGCTTCCATTAATAGGTACAAATAAAAAAAAGGAAAGGCGTTACACCCAGCAATGCATTTGTCTCAGACTTGAGTGCTGCATGTCCAAAGTCCCAGCGCCAGCACAGGAAAGTTGATGAGTTCTGTTACTGACAGGCCACATTCTTCACAGCTCCAGAGATCACCCAGTCGTCAGGCCCGCCAAATCCTGATGGAGCAAGTCAAATCTCTGGGTTCACTGGCCACCTTTGCTGCAGGCCTGTCCACCTGCGTCTTCTAGAGCTGTGTTAAACTTCTGTGGAAGTCACCAAACTGAAAGAAGTTAAACCAGACTGGAGCAGCATCTCACGTGTCCTGCCGCTCTGGAGGAGGCTGACCCAGATACTCTCATTCCAGACATCACTTTCCCTGCTCGTGTTGCTCCCCAGCGCTGCCTTCACTCAACCATAACCAGTGCACATCTATACCCCTCCAGTGCCTCTGGATCCCATTCCAGGCCCTGGAGGACCACAGATATTTGACAAGCTGAAAGTTCACAGGAACTAATTTTGGAGCAAATCGAGAACTCTCAGGTTTTTTAAGCTAACAAAACTCAAACCACTAAATGCTGTTGAGCTTTCATGAAAAACAAAGGCAGTTTTAGGGAAAATACACATTTACGTTTGGCCAAGACGGACCCCTCCCAATCTCTCCTGCATGTGTTAGGAATGCAGCTGTATCCGTAACATTCACACACAATCATCCATCAACTCCTACATCCAGATTTGTTTCTTCCACCCTCTCCAAGCCTGGACTGTGATATCAGGGTTTGATCAGTGTGGTTTTCTGAGAGGGGAATTGGAGGAGTTAAGAAGGGAAGCATGGATACAAACATTTTGCCAAACACCACACAGAAGTTCCATGCCAATGCCACAACGGATATTATTTTAATTCCAAAAATCAATAATCTTAACACAGGGCAGATTGAGTAGAGTCAGTTTTCTGTCAGCAGCTTTGCTTTCACTAACAGGTTTATTCAGATCATTTTGAAGATCAAAACCACAGAATCCAACAGGTACAGGTATAATAAATCTCATTAAAACCAGAGCAGGTCAGCCCTCTGATGAACTTAAGCTGTAGATCCTTCTAATGCTCTTGAAGAAAGCTTGGATGACCAGCCAAACGAGGATTCCCTCAGCTCACAAATCCACATCTTCTGAGCCAAGTGGAAACACTGTATGAGCTAAGGAAAACAGAGTTTTGTGTGTGGGTTGGTTTTTTTTTAAAACAATGTGAAGAGCAAGCAAAAAGTCTCAAATTATGCAGCAAAAATAAGAGAGTCAGAGCTGAAAATAAAATCCAACTTGGAGGAAAAAAGGTGATATAAAAACATTGTATTAAACCAATGTTACTTTGATGTTGGATTCAAACTAAAGAAATGCTTAGCCCACACAGACATAAAAATTACAAAAAAACCCTAATAGTATGGGAACTGTATAGAGTACAGCTCTGCTGAAACATGATTTACACAAATGCAGAGGGGGAAATGCAGAGGATTGAGCAGCCGTAGCAGCACATATACATATATGTGTGTGTGTGTATGTGTGTGTATATATATACACGAAAAACAGCATTACATGGGTGTCAGGAAAAAAAATAGAAGGATGCCCAAATGCTGGAAAGCACTGCTTAAAACAAACCTAATATGAATTCTGACCTTGTGAGTCCTCAGTCCTGGGAGTGCTCTGCTTCCACTGGCCACAGACATCACAGGCAGGCAGTGGGACAAGGAGCTGGAGACTGACTCACTGACAGCACTTTTAGTGCTCCAAAACTTTGGCCATTGTGGAGAAACCAAAAATTCTTGGCACAGATGCAGTCATTTCAACTTTGTTCATTTTACTGCAGTAATAAAGATATTGCTTTACAGATGCCACAGTTGATATATGCAAAAAATGTGGACCAGAAAGACAGTTTCTAACTTTCTCAGTTAAAGCACACCCACCCACCAAGGATTAAAAAAATCTCTTCTCCCAAGATGTCAAGATATTTCTTTTACCAAAGCATTGGGTCTTCCTGGTTTTTAACACGGATAGTAAGAGAAGAACTCAGCTTTAATGCAGACAACATTTCTGTGACACTATGGAAGAGGCAGAAAATCCTGGGTTGCATTTAACTAGGGAACAAGGTCACAAATTAAGCAGTCTGAGAATTTCTGATAGCTTAGCCCTGAATTAGTTCCCCCTTTTTTTTTTCCTCCCAACCCCCTCCACTACTTAGCTCAAAATGCAAGACCAACAAGAACACATGATACAGCCTGCATTGGTACGGGCAAATACATGGCTGAAGTCACAGGAGCACATTCTTCAGGGCTCACAAACCATCACATGACAAACATCACAAGAAGTCAATTTACTAAACTCAATTTAAACTTGAAGAAGTTAATAATAATAATAATAATAAAACCCACAATGGAAATGTCTCAGAAAAGGAGAAGCTGCACTTGAAAAGAGAGCAACAAACAACAAAGCCAAGATCAGTTCTCATGTTATTTGAAACTTTTGATTTCTAGTGCTACACATGCAAGCCAGTATTGCTTACAAGTCCCAGATAAATACTTGTAGTTACACAGCTTACAGCAAATAAAAAAGCTGACCAGCAGCCAGTAAAGACCTTATCAATAAGCCTCTCACAAACATACAAATATTGAATTTTATTGCAAGCACTTGAGCTAAATCTTTTTTGATTCTACATGTCTGAAAACCAGCAGCCTGTTCATTTGCTATAAAGCTTATATGGTATGAGGTATGAGTGACTTCTGAATATAAAGAGGACACACAAGGCACAATCCTCCCTAGCTGTCACAAAGTATTGACAGCTATTCAGGACACACACAAGCTCTGCTTCCAGCTCCAAGAAGACAAATGGAAATAAAAGCCGAACTGCCTCTTAACAAGATGTCATTGTACGAACTGATGTTCATGCTTTACCTGTATTGATTTCTGGACCAGGACAAAGGAACTTGTTTTTAATTTCATAAGAGCCATTTTCATTGGAAAAGTCTCAAAGCTATACTAACATTTTATCCTGACAATTTAATTAGGGATTGGTCCAATTCTAGTACTCAACATTCAGGGATCCTGAAGGCTCTTAACTGTTTAAAAAGGTTGCAGTGATCTGCAGGGCCACCATCAAACAGATCACTGTAGACTCATCCTTGGGATTAAGTCATCTCTATTTGTGAGCCCTTATGTGATGATCTGTTACAGAGCGTAAGTACTGCATGAAAGCCTCTTCAAGGCCTTCACCACCATCTGTGAATTACATTATTAACAATGGTATGAACTTCCTAAGAGCATCTGGTTCTCTCCCCACCCCCTTCTCAAATCACTGGGAAGAGCTTTCAGTATCAAAACAGGCACAGGCAAAGCTGTTTTCCTCTCTTCCATGCTTCCCTACCTCCTCCCACCCTTCAGCAGCAGAGGATAGATGGGGCTCAGCTCTCCATTTTCATGCCCTGCATGTTTTCTGCACAACCCTTGTTATTGTTAAATAAAGATGGACTAAAACAACTCCATGATGTGTGTACCACAGGCATTTTGCTGGGAAAAGCGGAAGTTTATTTCATCGTTTTGCAGAGGCAGCATCTGAAGTATGCTGAGAACTGTGCTGAGGCACAACGGGGACCGCACGGTCCCACCCCAGGACTTGCTTCCCACCAGCACAATTCCTGACATTAACCAAAGCCAGGCAGCAGCCACTCAGCCAGCTTCAACAGTTACTGCTGTAGCAATAACTTTCTAGATGCAAAGAAGTATTCTGTCATCCCAATTCTTGTCCCACCAAGGATGTTTCAGAAGTTTATTCTGAAATCGTGCCAGCTTCTTGTAAACAAGAAGGAAGAAGAAGCAGCATCGCCTGGGACATTGGAGCACACTCTCCACTGAACTTTGCACAGAGTTCACATCAACCAGCCTTCTTGGCTGCTCTAAGGGATCATTTACTCTTGCAGGAACAAAGCCCTGCTATCTTGTTTTCTACTGCTTGTTCTTCAAACCCAGCTTTTCCTCTTGCTCTATAAGTAGGGCTCCTCGTTGCCTCAACTCTCTGTGCTCATCACCAGCAGTTTTTCCATTCTGTTTTGCACAATATCATTCTTTAGTTGCACAACAGTTTGCAATTCAGGCATCGTTACAGCCCTGTAACAGACAGCATCTTCCTCTGTCTTAAGTTAGCAGCAGTGTTTCTTGAAAGAAAAGAGCAACATTATGGGCAGCTCCATAAAGACTTGTATTCAGAGGGAAACAGAATCCAAAACTAACAATCCTGCAATGTGCAGTAACAGGCAGAAAATACTGGGCGGGGGGAGGAAGACAAAACTGTTTCAGCACAAATGCACACGAACCCTTCTAACAAACTTTCTCTTATGCCCATGTTTCAAATAAATAAATAATCACACACATGTTGAGGTGCTTGGACAGTTGCATCTAGAAGTAGTTGCTACTACTAATTAAAGGTAAATACAAAATTTTTCCAAGTTTATAAAATCATAGGCAAGTATTTGGGGTCACCATCAGGCCAATGCTGCCCGAATCCATGCTCTTTGTGTGGGTTGAAAGAGGAAGTCTGCAGTTACTGCTGACCTCAAGCTACAGGAGGGGAGGAAGCCTCCAGGGCCGTTCTGCTGGGGTTTAATCTCATTATGGTCACTCAGTTTTGGAGTCAGGCAGGTCAAGATGAAGATGGACCACTACCCAAACTCCTGGGAAAGCACATGGCTCTGTATTTACACAGCCATTTAAAAAAATAAAGGGAGCCACAAGAAAATTAAGCAAGTTTTATGAGTGGCTTTAGATGGATGGCTTGACAATGGAATCTTGTCTTATTCCCTGCAGCTTATTGGGAGGGATGCAGGGAGAAGACAAGTCAAGAAACTGGCAAGTGTTAGAGCAAATTAGTGGCAATTAGAGATAGGCTCTGCCAAGCCCAGCTCCCAGCACACGGTGGGAGCACAGCATCCTATCAACAGGATCCTTATAACACTGGTATCTGGAACGGTAGCAACTAAAATTGGATTGAATTCACATCTTTCAAACAGTATGTACAGGTGACCATGTAATCAAATTAATTAATATTTTGCTAAATCAGTGCATTGAATATTACCCGATGAGCTCATTTTTGGAGGCAGTTCAATGCCTCACTTCTAGGACTGATGTCAGTGTCACATGCTTGGAGAGGATCAGTCTGCAGCTGGATATTTTAAAGCCTTCTATTAGGAGCATAGAAAAGTCAGCGGATTTCAACAGCATCAACTAATGAATTTTTGTTTTATCACAACAATTTAGTCACCAGACCCCACTGTCAATATCTCTGTGACAATATCAGGCCATTTCAGACACTTCAAGTCACTAGACAGAAACTGAAGAGTGCAGCAACTGAGTTGTTTCAACAGAGAAAGTTGTTTCAACAGAAAAGGAAATCAACAAAAAGACAAGGAAACAGGAAACTCTGATTCTGACTGGCTCCTGATAAAATAATTAACCTTTGAGAAACTAAACTCAGCAGCTGTAAAAATACATAAACAAACAAACAGTAGCAGAGCAAAGGGTGTTGAGCATCAGTAGCACAAACGCTCCAGGCAGCAACATTCAACCCTGAGTTCAAATCCCATTCACTCACAGACCAACTGTGATGTCATCTTTTATTCTGACATAATGCAGGATGTCACTGAAGTTCAGTGGCAAGTGTTCATGCAGGATCTGTGAAGTCTCCGCACTTTGATGCTCGCTGCTTGCACTTTGTACCAACAAGCAGGAACAGATTTGCATTACACAAATAAGCAGTGTCTTTATTGTGCAACCGCATGCGACTTTTTTGGAGAAAAACAATGCTCAAATACAAGGAGTGCTGTGTGCATCAGGCTGCAGAGTGGGTGGCAGTGATGTTGTCAGAAAGCACTCAGCACTGCTTACCTCCACACCCATTGACTTCAGCGGAAGGCTACATACGAAAAGTCTCTGAAGATGAAGCTGAAGTGTTCCCTAACCCATGGCGCTGTCCATACACTATACTTAAGAAAGAGACAAAACAAAAACCACAGAAGTGAAGCAGCATGAAATTGCAGGGTTTGGGTTTTTACTTTTTAAAGACTCTTGCAGTCCCTGTTCCAGTTAAGAAATCAGACTATAAACCCATCAGTTGTGAGCAAGCCCTTCCCCACACTGCCTGAGTCTTTGCCATGTCTGGAGTGCAGGATGAGAACCGTGGTGTTTAATGCATGTTTAGAGTGCTCCCAGAAGACCTTGGATGAAGATGCCTCTAAGCTTCATGGGCAACTCAGCTGTTAAATTGTTCAGTGAGACTGCCTAGGTTAGTCAGGGGCTTTACCAAACACACAGACCTCACATGCAGCACAGGACACCGCCCATTTTAAAGATCCCTGGGAGCTTCTCTCCATAACGTTCACAAACTGTGCATCTGTTTCATGGACAGTTCAGTTCACCCTCACCCAGGCTACAAACTTCATTTCTAAGAGTTTTAAGAACAGGAGAGTGAAAGGCGGGAAGCCCTAAGCTTCGATGAACGTGAAGCCCCATACAGAGGACTGCAGAGCAAGGAGAAGCTCAGGTCCCTCCAGAGGACCTGGCAGAGACCAGGTATTTGAACTTCAGCATGTGACAGACCCTCCTTGCACTGTGTGAACTTATGGGTGTATAAATAGGTTTGGTGCACAGGCTGCAGAATGGGTCAGGGAAGGTTTCTATAACCAAGACAAACTCACAGTATGCCTAGCAGTTAACTCCAGAGGCATGTGACTATTTTCAGATTGTAGTTTTTATCCTGGTGGAAGAAAGACAAGACTAAAGGAAATAACAAGATCCTTACATGTCCAAGCTCTTATTTAGCTGCTTGTGGTTCAGCAAGGCATTCCCTCTCATTTTAAGATGAGGCTTATAAATTCAGTGTACCTCAAAGGTTTTAAAGTGAGCAGAATGCATCCTTCATTCCAAACTATCCCATTTGCAGCCAGAATTCCTCCATACAGAATTTCATTTTTTTTCCAGAGGTTTGAAGCTATTTGGCTGTTGTATGAAGCTCGGACCAGCCTGCACATTTCTCTCTTTCTCTTTTTAAATTTTAGACTTAATGTAGCATGTACTCTCAGAAAGGTTTACAATGCAGCCTTTTGTAGTTAACTTGCTCCAAGCTGGGCCACTGCCAGGTTGTTATCAATGACATTTTAAGGCAGATGAATGAAGTTCTTATTACGGTGACAAGCAGAATTGTGATATGGCACATGCATACACTGAAAGAAGAGAGCTCGCTATTAGTTTGTCAGGTTAATAAATAAATAGAGATTTCATGAATAAAAGCCTTTTATTAGGAAACAAATGAACAAAATTAATATTTATAAAGCTTTAGTGGTTTAGAGCACCCTTTAAAATAAGATTATTCATTTCAGTCACAGCCACCATCATGGATTAGAGATTCTTGAACACAGCTTCCCCTCCTAATTCTCTTATCGTAGCAGTGCAAGGCAGAAAGCAAATCTCTGCCCTCTGAACTGTTCAGTCCAGACGCAGTTTGAGATTGACAATACTGAAGGCCCATGACAGCAAACATTTCTGTTACGTCTTCAGGACTGCAGCTAAAGACTGCACCTGTTGGAAGAACTGTTGGTTCCTTACCACAGCAGCAAGTTCTCACGTTTTACACAGCGTGCTTCCACACCACACAGAGCACTGAACCCGTGCCAAGCCACGAAGAGCAATGCTACATGTTAGACAAACTATCAGCACTCAGCCAGGAAATCACTCCCCATCTGCCCCAAGAAGAGTCTGCACCAAAACCTGCTGGTATCTCTTGCCCTTCAGGATTCTTCAGCATCTCCCACAGCATGTGCAAAGAAACTTCACCACCAAAGTGAAGTTTAAGAAGGGTGAAGTATGTCCAGGATGTCCCACTTCACAGTGAGCAAATGAAATTCCAACGTGCGCAGATCGCTCCTCACCTCGAGCTGTCTTTGCCACGTACTCCCTTAGGCTCAAGGCGTTCTGTGCTCATCTGTCCTAAAATCAAACTTGCAAGTTCAAACTTTAAACAAGCTGAGTAATTTTGGGTTGGGTTTTGTGGGGCTGTTTTGTAAGGAGGGGGCTGTTTAGTTTTGGTTTTGTTGGGTTTTTTATTACTTTACTTTTTAAATGGGGCACTTCGCAAATTCAGGACCAAGATGTGAGCAGGTGCTCAAGCTTAAAAATTTATTTTGGCTCATGCCATCTTCTCCTCAAATACTAAAAAAAAAGTTCTCAAACTTTTCCCTTCTCCTCAAGGCAAAGTCAAGTTAAAACTTTCTCAGTCATACGAGAAGCAGATAGAAACTGCCCCAAAATAACCATCTCAGCCATGTACAGTCAAGATGAACAGATCTAAGTTAAACAGAGCTTCCTCCCCACCAGAGCAGTTTCTGGTTTATGTGTAAAGGAGAAAAATTCCACTTCAAGGACCAGAAGTGTGGGTTGCAGAAGCGTGTGGCACAGTTGTTATCTCTGCAGCATGAAGCACAAGCTGAAACCAGGGATCTGTAAAGTGTATGAGAAGAATATTCACCCACCGAGACTATGCAAACTCTATTCTTGCCATACTATAAACATTAACTAGTAGTACCTTCCTTGCCTTAAAGTGTCCTACAGCTATGCCCAATTTTTGGGAAGGGGGTTGAATGTATGCTCTGCTCATATTGGTTTTCACTTATAATCTCTTATTTGAGATTCAGGAGCAGAGCAGAAGCTGCACAGAAGGACAATTCCCTCCCAGCACCAAGGCAGCCACACGGTGAAGTGCTGAGGGACACAGTGGCAGGCAAACACTAAAAGCAAGAGATAATATATTAATATTTGATTCTCATGTGCAACTGTACTGACAGGTTTATGCAATATTAAACTCGACCCACACTACAGGGGTAGCTGCTGTCTCAAGATTCATTAAGAGGTAGAATTCAGGCTTACACATTCTATTAACTGCTGCAGAACCAAAATACTATCAAGGAGGAAGAAACACCACAAAGAACAGAAAGGTCTAAGCTGTCCTGTTTCACTTCACTTTTTGAAGTCACAAGCTTGCTCCCCAACATAAGCACAACTCAGCCGAAAAAAACAACAGAGCAAACTCCCAGTAATGAAACTCAGTAGATGTTACAAAAGAACAATATTTGTTCAGAGTGTGAATTAAATTGTTCTCAACCATTCTGCAATGTGAAAGGGCAAAGGGGAAGGCTGTCATTTCAAGGTTTGCACTTCACTCAGGAAGACAATACAGCACCTAGGTAGCTGTTTCCTACCACATCTTGAAGCACTGTATTTAAATACAGTGGTTACAGCATCTCTGAAGAACATGCCCAGAGCTGTTTGTCTTTAGACTATTTAAAACTGTTGAGGAGGACTGCGGAAAGGGAAACAAAAACAGAAAAACAACAACAGGAACAAAGGACAACAAAAAAAGAATCAATCCTTATTCCAGAAACACCTTTATCTCGTCACCTAGCATTTCCTCTTGTACCTAGGTTTAGCTCCTGTCTGTAGGTCAGAGCTGAGTCACTTTCCTGCCTGCCCCACAGCTACTCATGAGCTAAATTTTCAGTGTGACACCCTGTTTCCTATTGAAGATGCTCCAGAACTCAGAACTACTGCAAGGGAACAGCAGGCTCCAAAGGATACCTGCTACTGTACAAGAAGCTGAGAGACATCAGCTGACTCTCTGCAGTCCATTCAGGAGCTTCAGAGACCAGTGGGAAACTCCATTTTTAGATGGACTGAGTGAAAGGGTTGGTCCTGCACCATTCAGAAGAGTCAGACTACCTCTAACTACCAACCAGCTCTCCTTTGGAAAGCAAAGTATTTCACACATGCAAGGCACATGCCCTATTCCTCCCTCTCATCATCGTATATAAAGGGTAGAGATGAAAAGCCTGACATGTTTTGTTTCAGGGTTTTTTTCTGAAGAATCCTAATGTACACATTTCTCAGATGTCAGCTGTTGAAGCTAAACCAAGCCAGTTGAACAAGTCTTAAAAGTTCTTGCTGCAATTTAAAATATGATAGTTCTGTACATCAAAACAGAAGGGACGTGGTAGCAGCCAGTGAGAATAGGAGAGCCGCAGTTCCCTGGGACAGGACTGGCTTTCCACATCAAAACTCGCTCTTCGGATATTTAATTCAGTTACAAGTTGCAGACCGACTCCTGAGACAACATCTCTGGAATTTACTTCTCCAAGATCTCCTGTGCTTCTTCAATGGCAGAGCAGTGGAAAGCTCAAGCATCAAAGCCACCTCCTGAGCTGTGGCATGAGCTCAGTACAGGGACAGTATGATCTGCAATAAAACACTTCTTTCAAAACAGGTCACATGAAATATTCTAATGTCTTTGATTACTTCAATACAAGAAGTCTACACTGTGGCCTTAAGTTCCCCAGTAATTTCACCCTGAAACAGCCCCCACCGATGCAGTAACTTCATTATTTCCACGAAGCCTCAGCTTAGGAGTCCCTTGGGAGAAAAAGGAGGAGCAGTGCACCCAAAAGCAGCAGTAGCCACAAGCACAAGGCATTTCAGCGAGTGCCACGGGCGTTCCATTTGCCGGGGCCATAAGGAGTTCACGTCACAGGGCATTTGCCAGGAGTTTCATGATCGCTGGCATGCACAGCAAGGGTGCGTCTCACCATGGAAGCAACAAGCTGTTAAACCGTGTGACTCATCTCACAGCAACGTTTTCTGCCTTCCGAGAGGAGAGCAGCCTGCAATGAGCAACGCTGATAAGATGCATATTCAGAGGAATTCTATTTGGGCAAAAAGCTATTGACACATTCAAACCCGTATATACAGAAGCCTGCCCAAATGCTGACTAAAACACATGAACACACACACTGCAATATTGTAGTATTGTGATAAGACATTTTGCAGATGGTTGGGTTGATAGTAATTTGATCAATTTATATGGCTCAACTCAGAAATGCAAAAATGGCTTTTAGTCTCCATGATTTTTTATCCCTTTAAACAGAGTGCTCCAGAGGAAGAGCTTCCAGCCAAAAGGTAAGAAACAGTGTGTGCCTTGCTTAAATCACTGACTGCTTCCAATAAGTATCACCTCCTTCTTCTCCTGCTTCCAAGAGTCCCCTTTTACGCAAAAGATATGAGCTTCATTATCACTACCTAATAATCAAATTAAAAGGACGCTCAGGCAAATCAATGACACAGAGAGGAGATATCTTTAATTCAGTGGCTGAATGAAACAGCTGGAACACCTGGAGCAGGCAGCTGACCAGCCTAAGTGCTCTTAAGTGGCAGGGTCAGTTCATATGAAGGCAGCACTGGTCACACACCAGCAGCTCTGTTTGTTACTTTTTGCTAATGCCATCAGCAAGAGTCAGACACGAAGACTGCAAAGCCTTCAACAGCCCCCTCGCTTCAGCTGGTCCTGGGAGGATGTGGTTTGTTGTGTCTGAAGAATGAAATCTTGAGCTGCAGGCTGTGATCAGGGAGCAGCTACATGGAGCTAAGCTGCCCAAAGGCTATTTTCCCTTTTTTTTTTTTTTTTTCATTTCCCAAGACAGAAGAGTTGCAGCTTTAGATCTTTCAGGATTTTTTTCCAGTAACTGGAAATCCTCAGGCATTACCCCTGCATAAAGGCAGCTTTCTTACAGTAAAATATTTCCAGCAGACTGCTTTGTGGATGGCAGTCTCCACTCAAAATAGCATTTTCCACTTAAATAAACATGTCATTGGCTCCCAGAATGGCTGTAGATGCTACTGTACCCTGCCCTTTTCAACTTATTTTCATTTCTTAAACAGCAAGAATCAATACTGGTCAGATTAATGACTCATTACAGCATCACAAGCTATTTTCATTTTCAAATTACAAGCTCCTTTTCAAAACGCAAGAATTTATGTGCCACTGGAACTGAAGAGGTGAAAACTGAAATCAAGCTATCACTGAGATATGCTACAAAAGAAGTTAGATCCCTTAAAAATAAGATAAAGATTTTTTCATGCACTCTGCAGGTTTTAAGAATGTTTCTCTACAGTTCTCAGTGAGGCTCCAATTCCACTGTCATCATCCTCCTTCTCAGCTGCAAATATTGTCCTCACCTCTAAGGGGACATTGCATTTCATGCAGATCCTAGAGGAAACCTGGTAAGTGAGCATACAACAGGTAGCAAGTATTCCAGAGAAGGACAGGTCTTCTGTCACAGTTTAACCATCAAACTGCTTTAGGAACAGGAGAGTCTCCTCACACATGAATGCATTTACACACACAAAAATTATCTGTGCTCCAACAGCCTGGTCTTGTCCAGCTGGAGAGAAATCATCTTTTAACAACGCAGCATCACACCCAACAAGAGATGGAGGCTTCCTGGTTCCCTCACAGGGCTTTCAGCAGAAGAAGTTTGAAAGACAGGAAGTTACAGATCACCTCACTGAAACAGTTTTATCTCCCACATGGTGACGGCTGGCACCAGAGGAAACGGGTACCTGTAGGGCACTACAAGGTTTGCCTAAAGCAGGAATCAGCTCATTCTTCTGGGCCACTGCCTCCGAAAACTTCGGTTTTGAGAATGAACTCTGGCTATACCTGAAAGACATCAGCTGAAGAAAACCAAGAAACAACACATGATCTTTAATGATCAGAGCATCTTTAAATGTTAGGCATTCCTAACTTTACTACGTATTTCATAAGAAGCTTCTGATCTCCCAGCTATATTGTAGCTCCCTCCAAAAATCAACAAAAGCAACTCTCCATAACCTTATCCATGCAGCAGCAATCAAGATCTTAATGTATTAAAAAAAAAAAAAGAAAATAGAAAAACAAGTTCTACATGAGATAGACTGGACTTATCAATGATTAAGTAAACTCACAATTACCACACTGTTTAACAGCAATTACAGGACCAGAGGTAGAGAAATGTTATATTTAGCTTCCCCATAAAGAAGTGGGGAAAATGTTTCCTGTATGTTCTACTAGCAAGGAGCTTCCAAGCACAACATGACAGACACTCCCTAACACATTTCCAGGACTCTACTTCCTGCTCAAACTGTTCTCCTGGGATTAAGGAGGGGAAGTCCAATGGCTTAAGTTTTCATTTGCTTTAGCGTATTTTTTTCCCAAACTGTGTGTTTTAGAACAATATATACACAGTGTATCCTCTCTTTTTGGGTCAGTCGGTCCCTTCCAATAAAAGCATATTGTCTCCCTGAGGGTAGGGAAGACAAGTGAACTGTGAGAGCAGCCAGGGCCAGATTGCCTGCCCAGCTTCTTCACTTCTCAGGAAAGAGATATAATAAACAAAAGGAAAATAGCACTTTCCAGAAATTACAGATACAAATTTTTGGTAACTGTGCATAAAAATACTTTAAAAGGCCAAGTTTCAATAGATTATTTCCCAATACAGGTAATTATCCGCCAAGAACTGCCTTGAACAACAATACATCAGCATTAGCACCAAGGACCTCATGGCATCTTTGTATTTTACTGTAGCACAGTCCTGTCTGCCACCACTTTCTGTGAACATGGCACATCAGAAGACAACTGTTCTGCTCTAAGAATTGAAGATTGCAATCTTATTTCTCAAGAGCAACTGCATAACCAAAGGCCAAAACAAACAGCAAAAGTCTGGACAGACAATTAAAGGAATTTTACAAGTCATCAAGCAACCAGAGGGCTGTAAATGTATGATCAACACTTTGCATGAACTACCCTGAACTGAATGCTCATGAGATGCTCTGTGGCAATGAGAACAAGATAAAAACCTATAAATAAAAGCCATCCAATTTCAGTGATTCAGATCAGCTATTCCCCTGAATCCATAAGAACCAATTATAACAGTTTATAGGGCACACGTAATGCAAAAAATCCAGTTTGAGGACACCAATTTCACCCTTTCTCCTTGTCTGAGAAGTTTATCTCTGAAGTAAAAAGACATAAAGCAATTTAAAAAGAGAATCCATTTCTGTCCTCAAAATTCTTAGTGACCTGGAAACAGAATTAGACATAGCCATATGCTTGCACACTGACACGCTTTTCCCTTGCCCACAAGTTGAAGCAGCAAAGTTCCAGTAGTTACCAGATAATCTTTGCTCAGAAACACCCAGGACAGACCCTTATCCTACTCATAAAATTATTCAACAAGATAAGCTTTCATTTAAAGACGTAACTTGGAGATAGTCACCAGTTTGTATAGAAGGAAGTTACCATCAGTTTACAACAGATTGGTTGAAACGATTTGAGTTAAAACTGAAAGAATCAAGTCCTCCTGCTGCAGTTGACAGGAGTCCATGAGAATGGCAAGCATGGCAGGCCCACAGGACCGAAGCCTTCCTAAGGACTAAAAACGTCTCTGCCCTGCTCACAAACCCTCAGGAGCAGATGAAGGAGAATCATCTGAAATGATACCAAAGTTTTGATTAAGAAACAAGAAGTTTGTGGCAGAGGAGGAATACACACGAGCTCTAACAAAGGAGGGAGAAACAACCCACCCCAGATATCTAAGAGGCTAAAAGGGCAGCCAAGCCCTGAAGTGTGGTTAGGAAGTTGCAACAGGAAATGCAGAAGTGTTCAAACAACAGCAGTTAAGATCGTGATAAAAATCAAGTTCACTTTATACTGCAAGAAAGGTCTGAGAAAGCAGAAGTAATTATGAGGACCAAAACCAGGCCAGGGATATGTCACACACTTATTTCTGGATAGGGCACCAAGGCTGTAAGAACACTACTGGTACAGAACACACCCCCATATCATGGCATGGGAAAAAGAGAATACAGATATGTAAACCTAAAGCTGCATCCTCTGATTTATCAAGCTCCATGGGGAGTTGTTTTTATATTTAAAAACTAAGTAGTATCCAAATATCAGCACAGTTTCAATTTAATTTAATTGGTTGGGAAACAGCCTGGCTGTTCCAGATGGAAAAGTTTTAGAGAACACAACTAATTGTTCATATATATATAAAATATTTAACAAAGGGAAGGTCTATGCATCCAAGTGGGAGAAAGAAGGAAGATGCATCCAAATGGGAGAAAGAGGGAAGATGCCAAGAGAGACCCATCTATTCTCACTAGATGTATTCAATGCTATAAATGTATGGGAAAAGGAATAGTGGAAAGGGTAAAGAAGTCAGAGGGGGAAGAAATCTCCAAAGTAATGCAGCACATTAATATTTATAGCAGGTAAGTATAAGCGAAATTAATCTGTGTTGCTAAGTAAACATACCTTAGGAGAGACATGGGAATGAAAGAAGGGGAAAAAAAGAGGTAAGTGTTCTGACAGCTAAAATGCTGTCGGGGCAGGCAGGACCTGTCAAGTAGCTGATCTAGTTTCAGAAGAGGTTACCTAACACAGCAAGAAATATTTTCAGAGTAGTTGGCTTTCTCATTCCCCCCCACTGAGAATGGAAATAACTGGGATTTCAACTATTCTCTTCCTCCAAACATTGGCAAACCAGGCACAGCAGCAGTGTGATAATGCATGAGGTTTTTTAAGGATAAATGCTAACTTAGAACTAAGCGTACAGAAATGAAAGCGAAGCTACGCTATTTTCATTCTCATCCTTGACTACATTGGAAACGGCACATGGAGGTAGGCAGCAGCTTAAGGGGTTGACATGCAGGGGTTTATAATAGAGAAGTACAAACAACAAACAAAACAACAGCCTGTCCCAAGTTTAAAGTGCACAGAAAGGCAGAAGCCTTCAGAGCCGCCTGCCCAACCCAGGGCAGCGATGGGAACATCTGTCCTGCTGCACATCTCACTCAGGGATTTGGAAGCTGGCCGTTCTGTGTCTCTCCTGGGCTTGACACAGCCCTGTGAAGATCATGTGCACCGTTCGAAAAAAAGGGGGAGAAAACCACCTTAGCTGTCCGCAAAGGCAGAGCCGGGCACTGGGGATACCCAGAGGGTGCTGTCAGATGAGATCAGCTGAGCACGGCCGGAGCCCCAACCATGTCAGGTCGGTTTCACACATGCTTCCCGCCTCTCCCACGCATACAACGAACACAGAATAAACCGGGCAGATAATGAAGACAGCCCCGCGCCGCCCCATCCTTCAAAGAGGAGCTTGGTATGACCGGGACCCTGAGGTACCCTGAGGGCCGGGAAGGAGCTGCCCTGCTCCAGCCCGGGCCTGCTGAGGGCCACCGGGACCCCCGCCCGTCCCCTCAGTTGTCACCAGGCCACAGCCCAGGGGTGTGTGAGCCCCGTTCCCGGGCACCGCGGGCCCGCATCGCCCCCGGCCCGGGGCCCGGACACCGGCGGCACCGGGGGGGGTGAGGCGGAGGGGGTGTGGCGCATGCGCGCCGCCGCGCGCCGGACCCCAACGGCCGCCGAGCGCCGCGCTGCCCTCAGCGCCCGCCGGGACTCACCGAGGCGCAGGGGCTGGAGGTGGCGCTG
>VXAZ01007802.1:408677-537360 GCA_013399875.1 Gymnorhina tibicen
GGTATCCTCACCCCGGTCCCTGAGGGGGCTGCGATGGGCAGGGGGCTCCTGGTATCCTCACCCCGGTCCCTGAGGGGGCTGCGATGGGCAGGAGGGTCCCGGTATCCTCACCCCGGTCCCTGAGGGGGCTGCGGCGGGCAGGGGGCTCCTGGTATCCTCACCCCGGTCCCTGAGGGGGCTGCGATGGGCAGGGGGCTCCTGGTATCCTCACCCCGGTCCCTGAGGGGGCTGCGATGGGCAGGGGGGCTCGACATCCCCACCCCGGTCCCTGACGGGGTGCCCCGGCATTCTCCCCCCCTGCCGCTGAGGGGGTTTCGGCGTCGCCCCCGTGTCCCTCAGCCTCACGGGTGGCTTTCATTAAGGTATGGCAGCAGGGCACTGTCAGTGTGCCTCCTGGCTGGTGATGGTTTGTGGAATCCCATCCCGCTGGGAGCCGTGACAGCGAGTATGGCAACCCCTGGTGAAAGCTGGCATTAGTGGTGACATTACGTAGCTTTTCCTTGGGTTAGGCAGCAATAGTAACTCCATAATGAAAGCAGCGTATAACACCTCTTCGTACATCGAGGCGCACGGCCAAACACCAAAAACCGAGTCTAATGAGTACATTTTAAGCATTCAAACATTCCCAGATGCAGAAGTGTTTGGTGTTTGGGGGTCTGAAGCAAAGGGTCAAGCGCTATTAAACTTCTATTGCTTTGCAGTTTCTGCCCGGTGCCACCAAATTCATGGGAAGGAGGTAATTTGGATCAAGAATCTTCAAAATTCATGGGAAGGAGGTAAATGGGATCAAGAATTGTCTTGGACATCGAATGACAACATTACATATGATAGCCAGAAGCTGTTCTAAATGTTCAACAGAGCAAACTCTTTCTCAAGAGTGTGTACCAACCCATAGATTCCATTTAAGCACATGGCTGATAGTGCTCTGATCTGCTCCTCAGGCTGACAGCACTTTATCCCTGTAAATTTAAGCACTGGAGAAGCCACGTGGTCGCTCTTTATTCCCCATAAATGTTAAAATGATGATCAGGGAGGCTCCTGTAGCTGGGCTTGGCTGCAGTGGAGAATTCGGGCTCGCTAATGGGGCATTTTGCCTCCTGGTGGACAGGCGAGGATGGAGCACAGGGATGGAGGACAAGCTCCCTAAAACTGGACTAAACTGAGTTTACAGAGTGGGCTGCACAGCAAGCCAGGGTCTTGAACATGCAAATATAAGGCTGCTTCCAGGCTTGTAGCTCGTGTTCCTCATTGATACAGAGTCCTGATGGAAGACTAAAGCTCCCAGAGTGTTGTAGCAGTTCCCTCACCCGAGACTGGTCTTTCTTTCTGGGTTTTGACCAAGTCATGCAGGGATTACTATCAAGAAATTATTATTTAAACCAGGTTCCAAAGTAGACTTTTGTGTAATTTTCATATACCCTGTAGGTCTTCCAGGTATTTGAACAGCAAACGCTTTTAAAAAGCATTTACCACAAGTAAACAATGAGTTGCTATCTACAGTTCACTAAAAGTCCGACGTATCAGTTATTAGCCACAACAACCACAGATTGTGATAGTTCTCCAGCCTCTAGAAAGGTGTCATTTGCATGTGCAGTGTTATTTTAGCAGCAGTATTTAAATGTGGAGGAGGAAGCTATAAGGCAGAGGTATTGGGATTGAAAAGAGCAATTAGAGGGCAGGCTGTGGTCACAGCATCAGGGTTGGTACGAAAAACAGACTGGAAGCCTGTGGCCTTATTCTTTCCTGTGCTGGCAGCACTGTGGTCAGCACCTGCTGCTTCAGCCCAGAGTAGCATTTAAAAGAAGTGGAGCTGTACATGAGCTGGTTTTGTACACATTTCCAAAACTGACTATTTAATACACTGCAAACATTTCCCTGGCTAACACAACTTATTATTACTACATGTTAGGGCTTTTATTGCATAATCTTGGCATCAGCTGCAAAAGACAACAGAGTGCTCCCAAAATGTATCTTACACAGAAAAACAAAACAAAAAAAAGATAGAAGAGGCAATTCCTGCAAAACATCTGTGATGACATATTCAGCCCATTATTTTGTCAACAGTGCAAGTATTTGGTGGCATAATAAAAGGATACACTTTGCTTAGCAAAAGCATTAAGGGATAACAGCCAAGATAGATAGGGTGCAATTAAAGGTTTGCTTAACCCACGGGATTCCACTTCCAGAAAAATAAAAATAGAGGCGTTTTGATCCCTCCTTCTAAGTTCTAGTTGTACGTTCTTGTTTGGGGGTTGAAAAAAGTCACTTTTTTTTTTTTAATTTATGTTTCATTCTCAAAAAGTTTTGTAAGTTAATCATAATAGCAACAGAATTCTGAATTGCAGAGGGGAAAAACCAAGCCCACCTGGGAGAAGAGATAACAGGAATTAATCATGTGCAAACTGCTTTGAGGAAAAAGTGCACAATCCAGTTTAAAGCCTCATTTTAAATTACTCCTGTGCACTAATTTTCTGCTTCATTTTGTTAACATAATTGATGCTAGACTTCAACACATCTTGGAAATGCACTGCAATGAGCATATTTCCTTCTGATATGTTTCTCCAAATAAATAGCAAAGAAATGATTATTTATTACACTGTATTTTTCACATGAAAGCTGACCTCCTCTATTTCAAAGTTTCTTAAAGGCCGTCCTATGAAGTGGGGACTAATAGAGGACAGGGTACCTTGCAGCTGTTCCAATGACAAATACCACAGATAAAGTCACAGTTCAGTTTTCCTGCAGGTAGGCAATCCAAAGATTATGCCACTTGCAGTACAAAACACAAAGAAAGAAACAGCATTAAATAAACCTCATTTCTTGGCAGAAATTCCCATAAGTTTCTCAGCTGGAAGTCCTGCCTAACCCAAGGGAATCGCTGAACAGGCACCTGATTTACATTTGTGTAAATGAGTGCAGAATGCCTGTTGTAGATGTGTTTGTCTTCTGCCTTCTCCTTTCCCTGTCATATTACTGTTCAAAGAATATAGGAGAAATTATGAAAGGGGATTCATCAAATTCCTTTAGATTCAGGTTTAAAAGCAGTCTGACAAAATGGCACTGTGCACTCCCCCCTCGTTAGTGCTTTGTGTGCCTTTCCTGCAAGGCTGCTTCAAAGCAACACAAGAAAGAAAGCCTGAAAATGTTTAAATTGAGTTTGTAATTAATTTCTTTTTATGTCTCAGATCCTCACATCTGGTTAACATAGTCCTCCCTTCAGCTGGTAATGGACTTGAGACAGTTCTGGACTTTGTGAACCTTGAATCTGAAGGTAACCTGTCGCTGGCACCTGTGGATTCTCTCTCTATTTGTGCCCTTAATGTTCTCTGTTGCTATTCATAGTCCTTTTTTGATTTTATTTTATTTTCAGTCATGTGATGCAGTGTTCTAAGTTCAGTACAGAAGAGTCTGTTGGGCTGTGCCAAAGCCAAAAGACAACCTACAGCAATTCTGATCGTGGAAAGACATAGCAACCTTTGGGATTATTGCTTAGCAACTGCAAACACACAGAGGAGTAAAACTCACAGCCCAGCTCCACAGCAGGTCTGAGAAATCCCTAATTCACTTCAAGATTTTTAATGGTTGAGAACAGATGGGCATATATTAAATCCCTGTTGATTTGCAAAGCCACTTTGAATGCAGGAGGAATAAGATCTATTTTGATACCTGCTCCAAAGGTAAGAAAAACAGTTCTTCAAAGCTTCAGGAAACAAAGGAGAAGATGTTTTTAAATTTTAATTGTATTGAAAAGATCATGTATGAGGAGGGTATTGGGCTCTTTGTGATTGATGAGATAAATATGCTCTATAAAAAGTGTTGGAGAAAGGCAAAATTATTTCTGAGCAATAGAATGTCAAAGAGATTGGGCTTTGGTTTTGAAAGGACTTTTATAACTCAAACATCTTGAAAATACTTACCTGAACAAACTTCAGTCCTTCCTGGCTTTATCCCACCCATCAAAATTCTCTAACAGAATAACAATGAGACCCTAAGAATATTATTTATGAGATTCGGGTTTTGTACAGAAAACACAGAGATAATCTTTTTGTACCTGCAGGGATTACAGCAAGAATATTTTTCTCACAGGAAAGGAGCCAGGGAAGTGGCATCCTACTAAATAATGGAAAGCTTATCTTGCCTTCAGCTTGAACAAAGGCTTACAGGAAACTTTATATCACACTTCAAATTTCCTGGGTGTTTCTAGAGCTTGCCTCTGTGCTCCATGCTTATTGTTACTTGGGCTCCATTTGGGAATGCCATAGGCCCTGAGAGCTCTCTGTATTATTGTAAAATCATAGACTGATAGAATCATTAAGTTTGGAAAAGACCTCCAAGATCATCGAGTCCAACCTTTGAGCAAACACCGCATTGTCAACCTGACCAGAGCACTGAGTGTCACGTCCAGTTGTTTCTTGAACATTTCCAGGGATGGTGGCTCCACCCCTTCCAGTGCCTGACCACCCTTTCAGTGGAGAAATTCTTCCTTATGGGCCGAATTCTCAACTAATGTAAATCAGCACTGAAGGTGATGAACCAATGGAGCCTTATCCAAACTGGAGCTGTGTCTCTGTAATCCTCAACAAATTCCAAGTTTCATGTCCTGATTTTAGCATTCCTTTGTTGTTTATTTTTTTGTACGTTCTTCCATACCCTCTTAGTCTTCATCATCTGTACTGCATTAAAGCACTGGGCACAGTTCTCCATGCTCTGCTTCCATTCCTGGAGTTACGTGGATGCCGTGGAATTGAGACTGAACAGTCACACGGGTTGTTTAATGTTCTGTTTTGTTCAGAGATCCTTTATAAACATTTACTAATCCCCAACACCATCCCAACAAAAGGTTGAGAGCAGTGTAGAAAATATATTCATCATCTTTCAGAATCAGCCACCTCATAAAGCAGAGTACAGTTGTCATTTTAACGTTGCACAGAAACTGCAGAGGATTTCATAAAGGAGGTTTGAAAAATAATGTAAGTATTTGAAACTACAAGAACAGTTTGTTTTGGCACAACAAAACCAGCTGATTTGGAACGTGACCAGAACATTTGGTTAACACCCTGCTTTGAACCAAGGAGTCTGGTTTTACAGCTTATTGAAAGGAACTCACCTAAGCAAGGTACAATTCGACAGGGTGGACAGGTTTCCCTTTCTACCATTATAAATCCAGACTCCTTTCCAGCTCATGTCCTTTGGTGACAAAACCAACTACCAACCTAAAAGCCTCTGTGTGGGTCAGGTAGGCACCTTGAGCCAGAAATCCATCCCATTCCCAGCAGGAAAACATTCCCTTTGGAAAACATTTACTAGAAGATGCCAATAAGCCTATTGAGAAAACAAACCAACAAATTTAATGCTGTGAAGCATCCCACCTACCCGGGCAGTATTTGTACTCCAACAGTGGTAATGAACCAGAAGGTCAACATATTCATAATTACATTTGTGTGCCAGGAGGGCTGTAGATCACATTTATGCATTTCCTGGAAGGCTGAACTCGCTTCAGAACAGCTACAAATGCTTAAACAGGAAGAGCAATACTTATCAAGAGCAGTGCTATTGCTATGGATACTGAAAGGCCTCAGTGAAAAGCACTTTTAAATAAAAACTTGAAAAGGGTAGTGTGGCAACAAGTTCAGAGTGAAGTTTCATCTCTAATTTGGAAGGGTGTTAGATTATTTTTTAATATCACCCTTCCCTTGCCGTTGTTTAACACTGAGCTGGGGGATTTGCAGCATGCTGCTGATTTTTCATGCTTTGAATCAAGTGGTAGCCAGTCTTCTGCTCCATTCTGCACGGTAAATCCCATTCCAGGTGCAGACAGTTATGCATGGAGACCTGCAGGAACATTTTTCAAATTGTGCCTGTGAGCAGCTCAGTTTTGTCCTGATATTTCACGGAATGAATGTTTTGAGCAGTGAAATCCTTGAAATTGTAAAGGGGTTATTCTTTTACAGAATAATCTACAACACAAAGTGCTTGTGAACAACTTAATTACAGAGTTCATGGTATAGATTTCCCCTTTCTGTAGAAGCTCTGCTGACCCATGCACCTGTGTCCTTGTTACCTTAACAAAATGTCCAGGAGAAAAATAGTTGCCACAGTTGAAATTAAGTAGTCTGTGGGACAAGCTTCCTCACTGTTCTTCACAGCCTCAGAAAAGCCAAAGCAGGGGAAGCATGTAGAGGAATCTTGCTCCTGGGTATCTGGTATTTTCCATTACTTGCTTCCTTTGTCTCATATCCACTGGATTTCCTGGAGGCAGGGAATGGACCTAAACAGAAATAATACACTGGGGGTAAGAGGATTCCACGGGTTGGAACTGGGGGACAAGTTCCAAGCACTGTTCACCGCTTGTTTCTGAGTCTCTAAGTGACCTGGAATTAATCATTCTCCTTTTGTGTCTCAGTTTCTTCTGCCCTAAGAAAGGAACACACTAATTTAGTTGCTCTGTCTCCAAGGGCTGTAGTGATACATAATTAATCTTTATAAATCATTTACTGATCTTTGAAGTAAAGGGTCTGTATTTATTTAAGAGTACAAAGCAGCAGTAACAGAATAAAAAAGGAACATAGAAAAAAATACTAGTTTATGCCTAACAATAGATTCTATTCCTATGTCACCTGTTAGGGCACTGCTGCATCTTTTGGCATTATGTAACAGCTGCTTTTTTTTCTGTGTCACAGTGATTGACTGCTCAGCCAGAAGAATCAGCCCAATCTGCAAATCTACAAGATCCTGAACTTGGACATAAGGATAGGACTGCAAAAGAGATGGAAAGCAATCAGGGGGACGATGAACTGCCCTGTCCTAGTAATTACACTTCGTGGAAAGAGTGTTTTCATGAAAAGGTACAACAAAGGTGTCTGAGTCTGCAGGCGACAAAGATGAGGATGGTTCAAGCACAAAAAGCAGAAGAAGCAAAGGTGAGGAGGAGAGAACCCGGTGACTGGCTGGCCAGAGAGTGGTACAATGAGGAGAAGGAGACACGAGACACTCGCATCTATTTGCTCGACAATCTCCTCCCTACATTAGTCCCAGGAGTAGAAAATCTGTTAATGGAAGTGGAAAGAAAGCATGTGCTTGTATCAGACCAAGAACCAACCAGACTTAACCCCATTAATTATCTTGGAGAATATGTGATGAGACATAACCCTCAGTACAGTGTTCCTACAAAGCCAGGCCCGTACCTGAGAGAAATGAAGGTGGTCTCGGAGGAGCTCAAATCTTTGAGGCAAGGTACAACATCACAGAGGTGAGAGCACTGACAGTGTGGCTGGTCACAAGGCCAGAGCTGGTGTCTTGGTCTCTGTTTCACAAAAGGAATGGCGTCACTGCAGCCTGGCTGACAGAACCCTGAGCAAAACACACCTTGTGGAGTGCAGTGCCAGGGACAGTGTTTGTCTCATAAAAACTTGAGAAGCAGGACAAATGCCAGAACATGGCACACAAAATGAAACACTAGTTATTCCTGTTTAAGGCAATATTCTGCCCTTCACAAGGATGTAATTCTTCCTTAGACTCTATCTTAATTACACATGTGCAATGCAAACTGCTTCCAAACCAGTCTAGCTTAGTGACAGCAGCTCTTTGGGACAGGTGTTAGTATCAAAGGCCTAGAGACTCTTCAGATCATTTCTTCTTTAGTCTTCCAAACTTAATAAAAACATAACCTTTTTTCCTTCTTCAGGACGATTTCTCTTGACCAAGCCAACAACATTGTCCTGGCACGTTGTAGAAATTCCTTCTCCTGGGATTTTTATTTAGGCTTTCCTTTTATCTTCTGTTTTTCCTTTTAAAGTAGAAACTGTTTTGTATTTTGTTCTGTTGCTTATTTCTAGGCTGATTGCTTTAGTACAATACTTAATGAATATTGGAAGGGGGTTCCATGGCACCTTACAAAATGCTGAGGTTAGAATGTGAGAGCATTAGGTGAGCAATAATGCTTTGTTTTCATTGCTCTATTCAGGAAAATACAGATGCGAACTTTTCAGTTCATAGATGATCCAGAAGTGATTGTGATTAATGTCAAAATTACTCATTCACTACTAGATCACTTTATTCTGTATCTGTGTTTGTAGAATAATGACTTCTATTTGAATGACTGTCTCTTTATTTGCATAAATAGTGCATACAGCTTGGAAATTGGTTTCAGTGTCAGGAATTAGGGAAGTAAAATGTTGACATGTCTTATGCATAAACCTTAAATGAAGATAATTGAAGTTCCCAGTATTATAATGCTTAAAAGGATATGTTAAATCTCTCTATCTGAGCTTCTGTCTCCACATTTCCATTAAACATACTGCTGCAGTTTGCAGGAACATGCCTGGTGTGAATACAACAAAGCAGTGTGAGAAGTGAATTTCATACAGTCACTGGTAAAAGAATTTCAGTTTTATTTTCTATTTTTAAAATGTTGGTCCACTGAAACAAATGACCTGGGGAAATGTGTCTTTCAGTGAGTTTTTACTCAAGCACAGGCTGTTTGGGGGGAATGTTTAGGATGTCAGCCTTGCCACACCTTTGCTTTGGGAACAGTTTTACCATTCATATTGCTTCACAGAGGGACACCTGGATACAGGACCATATCTCAGTTATATTTTGAAAAAGAAATTGACTTAAAATACATAAAATTTCCTGGGGGTTTGGGTTGGGCTTTTGTTTGGTTCTGTTTTATGGGTTTATTTTCCTCTCCTAAAAAACTCTTGGGTTTCATTGTGAATCAGAGCTTATTTCTGGAGAGGACAGGTTTTCCTGTTGAATGCAAAGTGTTGGCTACCCATGACCTGTTATCTTGACCTTGGCTGTTAAGCCCATCTTTACATTTGGAGACAGGTTCTCAATTTGTAGCTCTCAGAGCTGATGCAAAGGAAGTGACTGTCAAGACTTAGAGAAATAAATATCTCCGTAGACAGCATTGCCAGGGGGGTTCTGTAATCACGGCTGTAGCAGGTTTTGCATATCCACTGGTAGTAGTATCATGGGATTTGCATTCACAGCAGCTCAGGATTTACATATTTGTGATGGCTGTATTGTGGGATTTGCACGGGATTCTTAAATCACAGCAACACAGGATTTTACCAGCACCACACACAGCAGTGAGGCTCCTCATGTGAGTCACTGGATTTCCAAACAGGAAACAAGTGTTACAAGAGCAATGCCAGTCTGTGCTCAACATCTCTCACATAAGCACCGGAAAGGTGAGGAATGAAATTCTGGCCCAGATGAAGGTGCCTTGGCATTACCTTCAGGAAAGGCAGGATTCACCACAGGTTCTCATCTAACACTTACCCGTCCTCAGTGAGCTCTCTTGGACTTCCTCCAGTTTCTCCTTAACTGCCACCTGACTGGGAGTCAAGGCAGGAAGGAGAACAGATGGGAGAAATTCCTTATGCACATGGACTGATACCTGAAACAGAGCCTTTGTCCAGGGATGGGAGTCCTTTAGGCTGAGTCACCCATCCCTGTGTGGGAGGCAGGCAGCTCTCTTCCTGAGGAAACATGTTTGGTTCTGCAGGGAGAAGTCACTTTGCTGCCATCTCATCTTTTCTGGAAATGTCTGATCCGAAATGAGCTCCCTTTGCAATGGGTGCCTGGTGCTGTTATCCTTGTTTTGCCGTTATTGTCTGAGGGGGAAACATTTCGTCCCACCCCAGGGACACAAGGCAGAGAATGCAGGTGCCCAGTTTTAGGACCCTAGAAATGACTGCAAAACTGCAGCCCAGTGCAGGTGCAGCACAGAACGTAACTTATGCTGGACACTGCCCAAATTAATCACCAGAGCACCTTGGCAGCTCCGAGTACAGCCCAGGCTCTGCTCCCAGCTTGCAGATAGCTTCAGAGGAGGAACTACCTCTACAAATGGTCTGGTTTTCTCTTTCTGCCTGCAGCATATATTGGAGAAAAATCTGTTTGTCCACTTAGGTTGGTACCTGCTGCATTCCTTCTCTCCTCTGGCTCTGGGAAGGAGTCAGAAGATGGGAAAATATTTTGCCCTTCCCCTACTGTCAAAGTGCCCGAGGCTGAGCTGCCTCAGCAGCACTTGTGCAATGCCCACCATCGATTAAAGAACCAAATGATTCATTAAGAAACCTCTGTGATAAATGGCCATGAAGAACGAGGACCTCGTGATAAAACTGACTGTGCTCAAAGTGTATTGCCGTGACATGTAAAGCAGGTCTTTCTGTTCATGAAAGAAAATATTGATGGGTCATAATTTGTAGGATGACCCCAGAGGAGCAGAATAGAGCAGGGACAGAATCAGCCCATTTCACAGCATGTGAAACACAGGGGGAAGAAGGGAGCAGGAATCGTTAGCTAAAATATAGTTTTTGGAGTTCTCAGGTACAAAAGAGGAGCAATTCCCCTTTCTCTGAGTAGCTACAGAGGCTGTGAAGGCCACAAAGATGAGCAGCTACTTCAGTGCAGCCTCCGTGAACAGGAGCTGTTCTCTCCAAGTGAACTGATCATTTGGCTTTAAGCATTTTGACCTTCCAAAAGGTTTTTTTTCCCCATTTCATAAATTAACAAAATCAAAAATCAAAGCAGATGAGTTCAGGGTCAATTTTATTCAGTTCTTTTGTTGTGTGAAATTGAGGATTGGGAAAAACATGGCTGGGTGATGAGAGAAGCAAAGAAAACAAAAGGAGGAAGAAAGGGAGCTACAGTCCAAACCTGCAAACTCTATGTGTTCAAAATGATGGAGAGGCTGAGGTATTATCCCTGTCCTAAGGCACTGAGGGCTCTATTGTGCGAGGCTGCTTCAGAAATTTCATTGAACATTGTTCTTTGGCAGTGAAGTGCTTGTGTGAAAAGGTACTTGGGTTTGGAGACAATGAAGACTGATGCAATTTTGTTGGTAAATCAACTGTAGCAAAATTATGCACCTGTCTCCCTGCTAGAATTGAAAGGAAATTGAAGGACATCTGCACAATAAATGATGAATGTCATTATAAATGTGAGGGTAAAATGTATCACTGTTGAAATTACACAAAACTAGGAGAGCTGCAAGGATGATTTTCCATTAAATGTCTTCCACATAGACAGGAATTTCAGCAAAAAGTTACTTCCTTTTGTTTTGCTCTTTAGGGTAGCCTTAATCAATCTTAAGTATGCTTATGATGGTATCTTTGTAATCCATTGTTCCCATGTCCTACAGGTTGGTCAAGAGGAAGGCTGAGGCAAAGAACAAACGTGAGGCAAGGGAGGAGATGGAGAGAAAGAAGGCTGAGGAGACAGCAAGGAGAAAGGAGGCCTTGGCAGCTCTGTTCAACGAGTGGACAGTGGAGGGCGGTTACAGAATCCCAGCAGCACTGGTAACTAGGGGAGATCCTGCTGTGGTTGTTCCAGACAGAAGGAAAAGGACATTTGTGCTAGTGCCATGTGTGCTGTCATGGCAGCATGGGGCACAAGGATGGGTGATGGCTC
This sequence comes from Gymnorhina tibicen, assembly GCA_013399875.1. NCBI lineage: Eukaryota > Metazoa > Chordata > Aves > Passeriformes > Artamidae > Gymnorhina > Gymnorhina tibicen. The sequence goes on from VXAZ01007802.1 coordinate 420,099, forward strand.
TGCCACCACAGGATCAGGGGACAGGGCATTGTCCACAAATCTTACCTATGTGTATGGCCCATATGTCTGATTATTCCGGGTTCTTTATTTTAGTAATTGTCTACTGTTGTCTGCATGACACAGGCCTCTGACTATGACCTTAATTTTCAGGTTCAGAGTGCCCTGAGGTTTTTTCCAGATGTCACTGATTCTGTTCCTGAAGATATGAGAAAAGGCAAGTTTTCAACGCGGCTTCCTTAGTTCTATTGCTGTGATCTGAATTCTGATGTGACCTGTGAGCAAGCAGCACATGGATTTTATACTAGAGGAAGAATCTCTAAGGGTAGTTACATCAGGGTGTGAACTACAAATCTTCAGATGGATTGGAAGGAGACTGAACCACCATGTAATTCATGAATATGATCGTGAAAAGTATAGAAAAAAGTTTAAGAAATCTTTCAGGGCGATAGAAAGACCAGATTCAGGCCCTTTCCACTTACATCCTTTATTAGCCAGACATTGCCATGTTCTTACTGCTGTTCTTAAGAATCACTGTACCAACCTCCTTCTTCACCTGCCCTATCAGACAGTATTGGAAATACTGGCATATGGGAGGTGTGGAACAAAGGTGGGATCAACAAAATTAACGTCTGACAGTGTTGTTACCTGCTATGGTTTCAGGGGAAATGCTGAGGTTTACCTAATGCTCCACCCAATAGCCCATCTCATCGAGCCGTTCCCTTGGCCAGTCCCAGGCACCCAGTGACACACAGCCCAGGGCCTCTCTACCAGAGCACTCAGCTCAGAAAGATTTCCATAATTCCTGCCCACTTTATATAGCTCACACTTGACCTCCCCAGATGATGATAATTGAATAGAGCCAGGAACACTGAAGTGGCAACACGAGCCTGCTGCCAGCCCTTTACATCGAGAGCCTGTAATGATCATCAGTGATAACAAATGTGCCTTTGCTGATTTGGGATGATAAACAGGGCACTCCAGAGAGTGTTTCTGTTGCTGCTGGAGTCACCTCTGCCTGGAGCTCGCCCTTGCTCAGCCCTGTCTGTATTACAGAATTGTTCCTCTGAGTAATCATCCGATATTGGTAGGACATTGTGTGACTGCCAAACACAGCCCTGTGCTCCTGCTGTGGAGCTGTGGTTCCCCAGTGCAAACAGACCCTGGGACATGAGATTGTGAAGGAATTTCCTGCCCAGATATTTGCTCTCCAGATGCTGGGGGTGCTCTTTGTACTGTTTCACTAATAGGCTCCATTTCTTAATTTATTTCATTAATAGCGTTCAATATATATTAACAGAATATTACACTCTGTTTTATAGTTTAATAAAGATAAGTAGTTTAGGAACATCTTAACCAACAAGAGATAAATGCATTCTATGATGAATTTTCTCATTACTCCTGATATATTTAGAAGAAAGAACAGAAAAATAATGCCAACAGAAATAGCATATCTGTGCTCAAAGAACTCATTCAGAAACCTATGTAGATGTTTGATGTCTCTTCTTAGTTCCATTATAGCAGCCCAGAAGCTGACCAAAACATACTTTTGAATATCATCATCAGTAAAAATATTCTTGTATTCTTGAGAAAATTACTATGATTTTCAGATTCCACTCTTGCAAAGCAGAATCCATGTCTCCAGAGTTCTAAGGCAGTTTTATGTTTGTTAAATCAAAAATCATTTCCTCCCTCACATAATTAGTTGTAAGTACTGTTAAAATCATTGCAATTTGCACCGACTTATGTCAAGAATAAATAAGACTCTACAGTTCTGAATAGCTAAATGCAGATTCTCAGCACGAGAAATGCAAGCAGATTTAGATGGTCTCTGTACAGTCAGATTCTTCAGCTACTGTGGGATAAACTCAAATAAATGTCATCCAACATGAGAAGAAAGTTAATGTAACAGCACAATGTGCAACAATATGTGTACAATATGCAAAATCACAACTGTTGCTTTCTAAACCAATATCTCTTCATTGTTTTACCAGCAACCCATGACAGGAAGATGAAAATGTTAAACACGTTGGAAAAAACAGTAATCCTAGATGAGTTCACAAAGGTGAGAAATGAAATAAGAGCAGCTGGTTCAGAATGTGGTGTTTATCACAAAGTATCAGCGTTTCCCTGGGGACAGCCCAGAGGAGAAAGTGAAGGGCTTCCCTTCTCCAGCATCCCAGGTAACTGCTTGTATCTGGACATTTCACGTTCCATCTCCATTCTCTGCTGTCACAACACTTCCATTCTGGCCAGCAGGAGGGAAGTGTTTTGCTTTCCTCGGAGCTGCAGCCTGTGCTGCTCTTTGGGAAGTTACTCTGGGAGCAGTGGTTCTTAGGACACCCCTCCCTGTCCCTTTCTAGAATGTCAAAGCCCTGAATCACTTGTGAATTCAAACTTTGCTTGGCTGCTCACGGGAGGTTTGGTGTCCCACTGCAACCATTAGCCTGAGGTAATTAGTAACATCCTCACAGTATTGTTATTTCTGACTAAGTTCCATTAACCAGAGAAGAACCAAACCATGAGGAACTGGGATGGGAAGTTTTGTCCTGAACTATCACTGGTCTGAACCATAAACAAACTGCAACAAGTCTCATAAATATTCATGAAGCATAACCAAGTCATTTTAAACTCAAAAGCTGTCATTGGGAAACATCAGAAGTGTGGTTTTAATTCATCAAAATCATAAATGTGGCTGGAAGTTTCACCCCATTACTCTACTGTTCCTCAAGCTGAAAACAGCCACATTGGTTCAAACTGTATTTATTGAAAGCTGTCCAGGCCAAGGCTTTGCCAGCAATTTCTACCTGCGACAGAGCAGGATTTTATGGCTGGGTAATTAAACCTGTGAAAAGGGGTGTTTAGAATAGGAATAATGGCAGAACCTCATTGCAGCAGTGCTAGTGGGTGCTGTTATAATAATTAAAACCAGAGTATAAAGCAGCTGTGCAGAGACTAATTCCAAGCAACCACGTGTGATTTTTTGTGCCTTCCTCCCTCTCAGGAGACTCACATGGTTTGGTATTTTGCACAGAGATGCATTTTTATGGTAACTTGTTGAAGGGTTTTTTAAGCATGAAATGAGATATTTTTGAATTTAACCTCAGAATTATTGCATCTAATTAAGAAGACTATTGTGGATAATGAGAGCCCAGAGAATTGCTTTTGTCACTGCAATGAAGCATCAGTCCATAACCCCTATGGTACATATATATAATCACTGAATGAATTCATGCTCCATTAGCATTAGAAAACTGTTTAAAATATACTTTGTGTACTCTTTATTTTAACTCAATTAAAGATATGACAATAGAGATCAGAAGCACAAAAGACATGGATTGTCAGGCAGTCTGATTTGCCAGGAATGTTCTCTCAGAATGTATTCTCTGATGCTTTTTCCAGTCCAGTTTTAATTGAGTCAAATGATGAGGCTTTCATCACTTCCCTTGGGAACTGTTCCATCATAAGGACAGGGCTGCTTCTAATCCTCAGCTACAATTTACCTTTGTTCACCCCTTTCCATCATCCACCAAACCCAGAAAGAGATGATCTTCCTTCACGCTGCTCATGGCCCTTTCCCATGTGGAAAGCATTGCTTTTAATGGACCTTAAAATTAAATAGCACTTTTTTTTCTTCCTTGAATTCAGTGCAGCTTTGGGTTACTTAAAGGCTGTTAGAAACTCAGTAGAGAGACCTCACACATCATTGTTTTGGGGGTTTGGGTTTTTTTTTTTTTTCAGAAATGCAGAACAGTGGCTGTTGTATTTTTACATCCTTCGTGACAACCTCATAGGGTCTTTTATATGAAAAGCATTTAAATCCCAGAGACCAGACCATAATAGTTTATTTCACAGGCTTTGTGCTCTAACACACAGAACCCCCAGCAGTCTGGCACAAAGCTATTGGCACCAAGGGAAATGCTCACATTGCCTTTGCAGGGTCAGAATCAGGCTTTAAAGGTGAGATTATTTTCCACGATTGCATGTGGCTTTCTTGATTTCTAGTGAGATCAGTAGGAACAAGAAGAACAGATCCATTGTTTTTGATGATAATGTGTTCACAAACTACACCAAGGTCTCTGGGTAGCAAGAAGGAGGTGTGCCAGCTTTCTTTGGAGAGGTGTCAAAACCTCTCGGTTAATAACAAATAAATGTATGTTAATTATGTGTACAGTAATTTACACATCAGCTAAGAAAAGCTTAAGACTGTGATGGTGCCTCCTGCCCACGTGGTGCTTGTAAACAGTGTCCTGTGAAGCTTTAGACACAGTATTAGTGCAGGAGCCTTTGGATGTGTCATCAAAGTGACACCCAAAATAACAAGTTGCTTGTCCCACCCACCTGATCCCAACAGCCTCACCTTTAAGGTTCCTCTGTCACAGGGCTCTTGGATCTAAGAACCCCAAGGAGCTGGTGGACACTCATAGCCCCAAATGTGCCACCTTCTTTCCAACCTACATCCTCTTTTCATGCTGAAAAGAAGAAAAAACCCACATTGCATTAGGAGCTCTGCTTTCCTACCAGCCACCCCTCAGGCCATTGCTTTTTTTCTGCTCTTCCTCTCTTTTCCACTTGTCCCATATATTTGGAAATTATGTAATATAGACATGAATAATAATAACATAAATTAATATTTCAGCTGGTTAACGCCTGTGTGGCATTTCAACAAGTCCAAGATGTTTTAGCACTTATGTCAGGTATCCATACTCTCAAAATTGTGGGATAATGGGAAACATTCTGTGCTTTGGAAATTCCTCCTTTTAACTGTATGGGCTCCCTGTTAGTGTGGCTGGCTCCAGAAACCCACTATAATAATTCAGCCCAGGCTCTGGGATTGTGGTTTGTTCTGATGGCCATTATTATTTATGTCATGCACACCACATTTTTAGAACCATATTGCTTTTGCTCATAAAAGCCACATGGCTATAAATCCAAAGTGTTAAAGTGTCTCCAAGGCTGGAACGTAAAATCAATCTCAAGTCAGTAGTATTCCCAGTGTCAGAGGAGCTGGGTGACAGCAGGCTCATTTTCAAAAGGATCTTTCATTTTTTTTTATTGTATCCAACTGGTCCTCTAAACATTGAAATTGTAGGCAATGCTCATTTTGTGGCATTTGAGAGCTGAGTGACTGTCAGTTCTGCACAATGTGATGGCTCAAAATGCCTCCTTGGGAGTACAGTCAGGAATACTAAATGCTGCAGAAAACCGTGGAGAACTTAAATCCTCCACAGGAAAGTTAAGCTTAAACTTAAACCACAACATTTCATAGGAGGGATCTGATCCAGCATCTCTGAACCACTGAGCTTGATAAGTGACCTCTGGACCAGGAAAGGAACTGTTCAGGATACATTTCTGCAGTGTCCCAGGCTTGTGTGGAGAATACTGTTTCTTCTGAAGGGGAGAACGAAGTAGGCACCAAGTCTGTGTTATGTTGGGAGATTCAATTACAAATTCCTAAATATTTCATTGCAGGCAATAGATTTTTAAGAGTTCAAATAACGGTGAAAATGCTTGAAGAAAGCTAACCATGTCCACTGCTGCTTTCTCTCCATAGCTTGTCCTTGCCTACACTGAATATGTTTCAAGAGACGAGTTCCAAGAAATCATGGAATATCTCTGTAAGTGTGCTGAGGACTTCCAAGAAGCAACAAAACACGATAGGCACAGGCAAATGTTTGTTGCCCTCTTCCAATATTGTGATTATGGAAAGGTAGGCAAAGCAGCTCTCAGCCTAATTTCAGTGTGGGCATGCTCCCAGTTTGGTGTTTCTCTGGGTCACTGCTTGCTTTTTCTTTTTCTCAACTCTAGATCCTCTCTTTGTGCTTACTCAGCAGTATTTTAGGGAACAATAGCTGCTGCACTGTTGTCAAATTCCTAGTTCTTAGACACAGAAACATCCAATAGCCTATTAACTGATGGCTAATTAGAAACTGAATTACCTAAACTGATGACTTGGGACTGAAGTTTGATGATTCTGGAGAAGAAATTAACCATGGCCTTTAATTCTAAAAAATTTCCTGCTTCCACAGCACATTCAGAATATTTGAGTGCTCATTTATCTGTTCAGCCACATTTCAGCAAAGATAATCTGATGTAGATTGACTTTAACAAATGTGCACATTACTTCAATAATTACATATATTGCATTAATTATGTTGCATTACTTTATAGATCTTAAGGGCTTCTATCAATAAATCTCATAGTTAAAATTTAAAATGCAAAATAATCCACCTTTATAGCCTCTCTGAGAACAGTGCTGTGAACTTCAGCCGCAGTTTATGGACAGGAAATTAAAATACAGTAAGTGAGTAACAGAGCTGGAAATGAAACTCAAAAGCCATAATTTGGTTTTCAGCAGCCCTAAGCTCTATCTATCTCAGTACACCTGCATCCCCATTAAAAAGCAAACAAAAAAGGTGCTAGACTTAGTAGAAAACCAGTAAATAGTGGGAACTGAAGAATCAATGGCATAAACTATCGCTAAAAACTTGGGCTTCATCCAAAAAGTGTGGTGCTTGTTATGAGTAGCCTCAGTTTGCCAGCTGCTGGCTACTACAGAGCAAGCAGTTGCCCTAACCTTAGTTTTCTCCCCTACATAAATTATATATTCCACCCAGCACTCCTCCAGTGATGCTTGCAGCGCCTACCCAGAGCGAACTGTGCTCTACAATGTCATGCTAATAATGTCATTACCGCCAAGAGAAAGGAATTACAGGGCTCGTTTCAACACCAATAGTGTGTTTTAGAGAATAGCAGGCAGGCTGCTGTTTCAGGGATGAGGGAAGAAATGTGTCTGCTTCCCGGCTAGGAGACATTTCACTTTCCTACGGCTCTGTCAAGAAGGGCTGTGAGGGATCCTCCTGGCTACAGGGATATATAAACCCGAGTCCTGTCTTTGCCACGGATTTCCAAAGGATCCCTTCTTTCCTTTCAAGTTGTCAAGTGACTTTCTTCCTATTATTTCTGTGGCAGTAATCACCATCTCCATGCTACTAATCCCAGTGGAATCTCAGAGGCAAAGAGCCAAAAATACTAACACAACAGGAGTGAGCAGCTATCAGCAATGACGATGACGCCACTGCTGCTGAAACCAAACTGATCAGAGCGCAGAGTTGTGGTTTCCAGGCTCCGAGGTAGCCCTGCCCTGCAAACTGAGTTCACTGAAGTGTCGTGTGGGCCACGCAGCTCTTTTAAACTTGGCCTGGTTTCTTTTGTCAAGTTCTACTGTACCCACAGGGGAGATAAAAATGCAAAGTAACCCAAGGACTTCTACCACTTGAATGTGATCCATTACCTGTAGAGCCCATTCTGCAAAGCAGAGCAAAGCAGTTGTTTCAGTTCCTAATTTCCATTTGTTTGGTAGCAGGCAGTTATTCCAGTCTGCATGGTGAGTGTGGCTGGCTGCCTCAATGAGCTGCAATTAGGGCCGGGGAGCTGAGAAAGCAGTGTTTAAATTACAGTCAAATTAGAAGGTATCCACATGATCATTATTATGATTTCAAATGCATGCATCCAGAAGGATGGCAGCTCAGCAAGGACAGCCTGGACTATACACTGCAGCAGAAACTTCCCAACAATCCCAAAACACTGTTGGATCACTGCTATAATACCCCAAAAGGCAATGGCTCTGTGAATTTTAAGCTTATTTTCTCTGTGCTCACTTGTATCAGTTTCTTTTATAACTGTGCATTAATTTCCAGAGATATTTTAAACCCGGGATTTTTAAATGGAATTGAATTTAGTCAGAGATTAGTTTTCAAGATAATGAAGTTTGAGACACTCCTGATTATCTTTCTTGCAGTACAGCAACGACAAAGTGTGCTTTCTCATGACCTTTTCTGAGTGTCTGTTCTTCCCTCTTGCTCACTAACAAGCTCACTGTGGGGTTCAGGATACACACATCACATTTCCAGAAAAACAATCAAGTGGTTAAACACTGACCTGTCCCTGATTAAATGGCAAGTCTGGTTTAGTCTGTGTTGCCAAAGGAATTAGTCATAGGTCACAGAACATTGCTGAAAACAGCTGAGAATCATCACCTGCCAATACCTAGGTGACAAAAAAATTAGGTCAACGTTTCAACTCCCTGGGTGCTAAAGCTGCCCCGAGTTTTGGGTGGCTGTACAAACACAGATGGTTTTCTGTTGTGGAGAGGGGAGGCTGTACCTGTCCTGCTCACAAGGTGCAGCGCGAAGGGCAGGTGGGCAGGAATCTGTCATCAGCCTCCTTAGTCACACACCAAGTGCAAAGAAAAGTCACCTTTTCTACTAAATTTAGGAACTGGGAAAAATAGCACAGCTGGGGAGAGGAGTTGGAAATGGTTTCTTGTTGTAGTGCTCCTCTCTTCTATAGATGGCTGTACTGTGACATGTTCCTCCCAGGGTAAGTTGTAAGGAAAAGTGTCCTGGAATAACAGGGAGCCCTGCTAAAATGGCAAATCTGTGTAAATTGGAAATGTTTAAATAAGTAAATAAACCCCTATTGATATCTGACAATTTCAGCTATTTTATCTATTTTTATATATTTGTATATTTTATATAAAAATAAAATTATTGGATCCAAATAACAAAAAGCTCTTCAAGAATTTGAGTTATCTAAATCCTCCAATTGTATTATTTTAATATGACAGAAAGATCATATTAATCCCAATCCCAAAGCAACATCCTTGTTTTCTTTTAAATAATACTTCATTCATCTATTCCCTTTTTAATAAAGTAAAATTATGCATTGGTACTGCAAAGTTCAGGGCAGCCAGCAGATGATTGTGACAAGTAACAGCTGAGGAAATTTGAACAGAAAATTAGGTGTGTGTAATGGAAATGCTGAATGGAGAACCCAAATATTCCACAGTGACCTGGTAACATCTTCAAAAATATTGTGTGTTTGTGCATCTCCTAAACAGATCAGAACTCGATCTGATATATTCAATTGAAAGACAAATAACAAGAAGAAATGTTTGCACAGGGGTGTGCAAGGTATTTGTATGTTAATGTCAGAAGATACCAGGAATGAGGACCTGCATCTTGTAAGTTTAGGGACAGAATTCTGTTGATGACATTTGTTGTTCCAAACCCACCCATGGCTAAAATTCAACCCTGATTTCCAGCATTTTTTTACCAGCAGGAATTAAATTACCAGAGTCTGAAACACTAAAATTGGACCAGATGGCTTCTTACATTTCAGTTCTGGTCCTTTCTTCAGAATTGGCAAAAAACTTTCAGTTCCCTGTAGAGGGAGGTGCTGCAGTACCAGAAAATGTGATGTGTTCGCTTAGTTCCAGCGTTAACTTCACCAGTAGGTGCAATGTGTATCTCTGAGTTGTTTCCAAATTCTCTGGTTTTAACTGTTGGTGCCATTAATTACAGTTTCAGGTTATAAACAATGCAGTCATCTTGAGCTAATTTCCAGAAAAGAACAGCAAAGTTCTTCCTTTATTTCTTTAGTCTAAGGGCAGGCAAAGTTCAAAAGGAATTAAAAGCCTAGTGAATTTTACATTTTGCAGTTTTTAATCTAAGAACAAAATGTGAAAAGGAAATCAATAATTCAGATGGAAAGCTACTCACTACAAATAATGAACATAAGTAAATCTGTTTCCTAATTAACTACTTTATTTCGCTAATGGGAGGGAGATTACAAAGGTGGCAGGACTTAAATAATGACAACAGGAATACATCATAAAATGGAAAACTTGCAATAATTTAGGTTTGCTTTACTTTTTAAACCCCACAGTTTCCTGATTGGAAATGACCCATTTCATTGCCTTTTCCTGGGTTTGTCGTCTGTGTACACTCACCCTGAGCAACAAGGATTTAATAAACTCTGCACCTTCCTCTGCCCTGAACTGCTCATACCTCCCTCACCTCTGTGGTCAAATGTCTATGAATTTTTAAAGGAAATTAGGGAGGTTGTCATAATAGCTCAGATTTTTGGACTAATTATGTTTCCAGGCCAATACATCACGCTTCAAAGGAGATGATGGGGCACAGAACCAAACTACAGTGTGCAGTCACTAAGGTAATACAGCACAGCCCATAATACATGAAAATTGTTCCACGGTGCAGTCAGGCAATCAATATCTGTCCTGAGAGTATGAAATGTTGAAGCTTTGATCTTTACACAAAGAACTCCTTTGGCAGAACAGTTACAATTATCTCACTGTAATTTGTCAAGGACATGGAAGAGGAAGAGCCTGCAAAGTAATATGTGTGGGGAGTTCCAGCTCAGACCAGAAGAAATTTTTGCCTCTATGAAATAAATCAACTTCTTTGAAATTTGTAGTGATGTTCTGGTAATGGATAATTATCAGTCACAGGTAATTCTTGGCTAATGGTGCCTTTGTAGTGCTGCAAATGTTGATGTAAGTCTCAAGAACCACAGGAAAAACCCAATAATTGTAATTCTTTTGTCTAGGTTGGTGTCTTGGATAGACAAAAAATACTGGCCCTGCTGAGACACTTCTATGACAGAAGCCCCATGACTGACAAGTGGGAATTCTGGAACCCCAGACAGTGTGAGCACATGGGATGTTTCAGCTGTGGTTAAAACAATGGGAGTCCACACAAGGTTGGATAGTTAGATATGTTTATAAGTGTTACCAGAAATGAACAGAGCCCAAAAAAGGACCCAAATGAGTGCTGTGATCTATACACCAGAATTTGCAAACACGTTTTGCAAACTGTGATGCAATGTTCAGAAATGTTTCAGAATCCAAAAGTTTTCCTTGGTACAAAATTCTGACGTTCTTTTTGGGAAATAGAATTAAAGAAAGACCCTTTCTGAAACAATTGTTCTTTCTTCCTGGGCAATATTAGAAGTTAATTTGCACTAAAATACCTCCAGGCACACAGAAAAGATAGAGAAAAAATGCAGGGAATCATCTGCATGGAAGTAAAATATTTTAAAGATATTGGACATTCATTCACTGCTGAGAGCAAATTCAAGGTGAATTACATCCTATTTCTTAGTGTAGAGAATGAGGAAACATTTATTTCAAAAGAAAAGTGGTGTAATACATAGCCAGAAGTGCAGATCTCTGCAGGCAAAGACATTATTCTGAAGTTTTGTGTTCCTGAGATGTGTCCTTGCAGAAGATACTTTCTGGTAGTTTGTATTTACTCGGCAATACCTTTTTTCTTTAAATTTTCTTATGCAATACTGGACAACATAAAACCATCAGCTCACCCATATTTTTTCTATTTTAGGGCCAATAATTAAGCTGCAAGATATTGATCTTATGGATTTCTGGGGAGGCCTTGGTGACCAGGAGGTTTGTGAGGAACTCAGTGAAAGTTTGGTCTGGTCTCAAACGGAAATTTCTGAGGGAGAGATTTTAGGAAACGAACCTGTAGATGATGATGGGCAAGGGACTGACAGAATGAGCACCAGTGTTACAGAAGGGTTTGATGAAGAAATGGGCATGAGTGAAGCTGAGACTGGAGGAATTTCTGAGGCGGAAAATGAAGCAGCAGAGCCAAGTGGTGAAGTGAGCATGGAAGGTGAGGATGCCGTGTCAGCAGTGGAAAGCACTGGCCTTGAAGCTACTGATTTGGATGGAGATACCATACCCAGTGAGAAATCCATCTCCCTTGAAGACACCAAAACTGAGAGGGAAGCTGAGCCTGGAACTGCAGACAGACAGGACGAAGCTCTCCCAGGATCAGCCTCTGCTGAGAACAGTCTCAGTGCAGATGGAGAACCTGGATCTGAAAAACCGGTGGAGGAAGAGGAATCCAGCCTGGGTAGAGAGCCTGAGACAGAAACAAAAATGGAAGGAGATCATACCTCAGACAGAGAACTTGGATCAGAACGCCAAGTTAGTCAAGAGGACATTGCAACTGCAGAGACAACACCTGAAGCTACAACCACGGCCTCAGGAGACAGAGCCCTGACAGACACGGATGTCACTGGTTCCGAACAGGACGCTCCAGCTGCAGAGGCTGTGAAAGAAATCCCTGCAAGCAACGAGAGCCAGTCTGACCAACAGATGAGCTCAGAGACAAGACTGCAGGATGAGGGCCTTCTGCACGACCAGGGTAAAGGTAAAGTGTTCTCCTTTTTTCTGACAGACCTTAATCATTTTTAATGTATATATTTGGACTGGTTTAACTATAGGGTGTGTTAAATCCATTTCAAAACCCTGTGAGTGATTTCTGAGTAGAGAAGACCATAAGCTTTGCTATCTTCTCAGCATGGTGTTTTCTGCCAAGGTTTCAGAGCTTATTACCCTCACAGGATGGCAGGTGAGTCACTTTGCTGGTGATCTGTATTCAAGGCGCTGAGCAGACACTTTAATTCAAGTAGGGACTTTGTGAAGCAGCAGCATTTTTATAATAAGGAGAAACTTTATGTTCTGTTTCACTCTGTAATATTACTATAGCAAGACAGGAACCTGGGCACATTAAATCTAGAAATTACTTAAATAATTTTTAGACTGTGACTACCTGTAGGGAGATGTGCTATGAGATCATCTAGCAGGAACCTTTTATTTTAATCTCTCACTGTGTTTCCAAAGGATGATCATTCTTCATTGTCCACAAAGGCCTTTGTTCTAGGAAGGCTGTGATCAGACGACTGTGTGCTTCAAAGAGGTATTTTCTTTAACGTCCTAGAAAGGCCAACCTCCTTGCTAGCACTTGTGTCTCACAGTTTAGAACACTGCAAGAACTGGGTCTACATTGTCCGAGCAATTTAGGGACAGATTCATTATGTAAAGGGTTGTAAAGCTGATGGTACAGCCCCCTGGTACCTGCAGCTTCCTGTTGCAACTCTAAGCGCATAGCACTACCCTGTCACTCAGCCAGTCCCTGGTGCATCCTGTTTGTTTGGGACATGCAGTCCCTCAGTGAGGCCTTTGTCTCAGACAGCCCCCTGCTGAGTAACAGCAATTCCAGCTCACCTGCAGTCAGGGTTTGACCTGGCTGTGCATGGCATCCATGCCAGACTGGATCTGCAGAGCTGCTATTAGAACAGTGTAAGCAGATTAAGGCCTTTACTCAGCATGGAGTCAGTCTGAATTGAGCCGTAATTTCCCTGGATAGGAAGTGCAGGATTGAGGACTGTGTTGATAGCTGCCACGTGGCTGGCTTTAGGGTAGCATTTGGCTTCCTGTGACACACGGTGTTTTCTGCCTTTCAGACTCAGGTCCCAGCGTGGCAGAGATTCAGAACCATCAGGATTCTTATACTGAGAGTTCCTTTGCTGCAAGCTGCCTCACTCTGCCACAGTTTGTACAGCTCATGGACAATTTTGTTGGTGAAGACATTTCTCTGCCTACTGTGAAGAGGCTTACTGCATTTATCAAAGGAGAATACAAACAGACAAAAGAGGAAAGAATGAAACAACTAGAAAAAGTAAATATCGATAGGTTTTGCTGATCCCATGTCCAAACAAAAACCAAGCAAATGCCCACAGACACTTAGCAAAGTCAACTGTTAATCTCATGCTGGCAGAGCTCTCCACTTGCAGCCTTGCATCCTCTGTTTCTTCAGGAGACCTTTTGCCCCTTTTTTTTTCATATAGATGCTCCCTCCCTAGCCCTCAGCTCTGGAAGTGATGACAGACTCATCCTGTAAGAGGTTTTCTGTCTGTCCTAGAGCTGGACTCAGTGACACAACAGTTGATAGTTAATTGTGAAAGAGCGCAAAACATTCCATTCTGCTTATTCACCTTTATAATAGCCAAGAACCTGATCTCTGACCTACTGCACTGGCATGTACACAGGAGATTGTGGATGTTTGGGGAGGATTTTAAAACAAGCGTGTTTGGGTTTGCTATGTGCATGGCTGGATGTGTGCACAGGCTTCTTTGTGTTTAAGTTACGAGGTGCTCTTGCCATGTGTTGAAAAAAAAATTCTCCTTCCTCATGCCCAGCATCAGGGTGCCTCATATCACTTCAGGTCTGTTTTGTGGTGCATTTCTCTAGCTGTGTTTTCCTCAGACCTCTTTCTGGTTTCCCTCTGTGCTGCTGACCTAATTTGGATGAGATATTGGATCTGACGGCTCCATAGTCCTCACTGAACACAGCACATACTGCCAGTATTTTGGCATTTGAGAGAATTCCACTCCAGCCAGTTATCCCTCTATGCTGGGTTTAAAGGACAAATGGTAACATGTATTTGCTTGGAGCCCACACTCTTCAGGGCAGCACCAGCAAAATAACAGTGTACAGAAATATGAACTGTCACATCTCGGGGTGTCACTGACAGGGCTGTGGTTAGCTCTTGCTGGGAAGACATTTGTGTTCTGGGACACTTGCACTTACCTGAGCTGACCTCACCTTAAATCCAGCACAGGCTTCATTTGTTCACTGTGAAATAAATCTCTGCAGTGCTAGTTCTGCCTGGTAAACTGAACTGTCACCCGTGTTTAGTGTTTCTCAGTATCTCCCAGGTGTAATGATTCATCTCCAGCTCTGAGCCATGTACGTACAGATTCAGCCTGGCCCATAGGAGTGATGTGATTGGCAGAGTGTCCACACTTGGGTGGTGTCCAGCATCATTGCCCAGGAGTTACCAAATCAGCATCATTGTCCAGGAGTTATCAAACACCAACTGTTCCTCTGTTGCAGGTTCACCGCATGTCTCACGTGGCCCAAAGGAAACAGCTTTTGGAGGCACTTTTTGAAAAGTGGGACAGCAATGCATGTGGGTATCTGGACCTGGAAGAGGTGGTTGCTGTTCTGAGCAGATTCAAGGGAGGCATGGGAAGAGTGGCCTTGATAAAGGGTAAGGAAAAGTCTCTGCTCTGTGAGAACAACACAGGAGGCCTTCAACCATTCCGTGACAGGGCTAATGAGGTTGTCACAAGCATTAGTTTGGTTTTGCTTTTGCAAGCAGTCATAAGCATGCACACTATGAGGTGTAAAATGGAAAGGAACAGTTACCCAGACCTATTTGTTAATGCATTGCTCCATCTCCTCCTGTGCAAGATTCCCAGGCAGAGCAGCCCAACGTTTTCATGACACTGGGATGTGTTGAAAAATTATTTCAGCAATGTATACACGTGATATGGCAGTGAAAAAACACACATAAAGCCTGAGGATGTGTTTGCACTTTTAGTCCAGTCCATCTGTGTTATCCAGCTATTTTTAATAGATACATTTTACTGTGCTTCCTGCAGGAATGTACCTCACAGGAGAGAACAGCTTTCCTTATGGGTCTCAAATAGCCCGTAGTTATCCACGCTGTCGCATAGCTCTCATGAATTACAGAGCAGCTTTGAGTCTCAGTTCTCTGTTGGTTTATTTCACTGCATAAACTTAGCAAATTTGGTCCTTGATAGAAAAGCCTTGGGTCCAGCAGAAGTGCTGCAGGTTCACCTGAACCTGTCTGGCAGCCTCATGCATATTAACATATGGGCATAAAGTGCTCTGAAACACTGTATTAACAATTAAGAACATGTCTGCATGTGTGCTTGGGTGGAGAGGAGTGTTTTTTTCATCTCCATGCTCACCTTCATGCTGCTTATTCTGCTGCAAATCAGTAAAAATAGCTCACTTTGGCAACCACCAAAATCTCTTTATCCTTTAGCTCACTGGAGGCAGCTGGTGGGGTGGGGAGCACACCAGCATGTCACAGTTAATCATCTCCAGGCTGTCCAGCCAGGACAAACTGGCAGTTCACTGCTCTGTTGTACTCAAAGCATGACAGAACATACCATGGAAGTATGGAAGGACACAGTTCCTTCCATGAAGGGCTCAAAAACTAAAGGACAAATAAATAGAAAGGGAGCGTAGCAAAATCAATACCACCTACCAGCAACGTCAACTATATCTAGCAGCCTCAACCTAATCTCTCAAGGATGTGGAACAAGAAGGTTTGGGGAAAGGGTTCACAGACATTGTACTTCTCCTGGATGGAAACACAGAGTAAAAAGTGAGTAGAATCATTTGATTGTCCTTGCAAGTGAAAAGTGTAACATTACATATAATGGGAAAATAATTCATTATGCTGTGGCTCAATAGTGAAGGAAGTGATCATACCACATTCAACTTCATGTATATTTCTTTCTTCATCCCTGTCTTCAAAGTGAGGAGAAAGTGGAGGTGAAAATCCAAACATTTTACGCAATCTAAAAATTCTCCATCCTAGTTCTGTCAGAAAATCAGAAATTAAATTAGAATACTGAATGTTCCTTAGATGATGGGCTGGATAAGGCAGCGTTAACAGTCAGCTCCACCATGACTGGAGCCAAGTTAGTACTTGCTACTCGTACAGCTGAAATCAATGATAATGATGATAGAATGGTTTGGATTGGAAGGCACCTGTAAAGATCATCTAGTCCAGCACCCTGCCATGAGCAGGGACATATTCGGGTCCAAGAGGATCTGAAATCAGGATGCAGAGAAAATGATGGAAGCATCAGCCACAGAGACCCCGCGAACCCCGGGCTCCCGGAGCCAGGCAGCGCCTGCACGTTCCTCAGGCTGTGCAAGAGCACCCCCGTGAGCCCAGAGCCGGGGCTGGGCAGAGCCTGCGCCGCGCTGGGACAGCTCTGACAGACGGGCCGCGGAGTTAACCAGCACCTGGAGAGAAACCAGGGCAGTGCGGGGTTCTTTCTCATAGGAAAGAAAGCAGGCATCTAGAGAAAAGAAAGTGTCCAGTCTGGAAACTGGAGATTACCTGCCAGTGTGACCACTTCCACGTAGGAGATAGCTGAAAGAAACCTAGAATGATGGGCTGGATGGACTCCACCCAAAGCCAGTTTAGGTCTTGATTCATATTTTGCAAAACTGATTAATCAACTAGATTTTCCCTGTCTTATTTTCTGGTTTTTTTTCTACTAGCAAAGAGACAGCTTTGCTCCCAATACCCACAGCTCAGCAGAGGGGGGAAGCTATCCCCAAAGGCATTCCAGACTTTCCTTGAGTTAATTGCTTCAGAGTTCACTGGCAATGAGGATGAAACTATTGATAACTTGGTGAGATTCCTGACCACAAAGGTGGAGAAAAGTCACACCGAGAGCTTGCAAAGCTCATCCAGGAGGAAGTGGCTGCAGGATATCCAGCAAGCGGCTGAGACCAGCGGAACAAGCATGGAACCAGTGTACAAAGCAGTGTTTAAGGCCCTGTCCCAGGTAGGCATCCTTGCTCTGCCAGTACAGAAGGAATCTCATGCACAATTTTGTCTCACAGAAGAGCTGACTCAGATCAGATCTGGAAATCCACATTAGTGGTCTTGGAGCTTCTGAAATGAAACACACCAGAGTCAGTTTGGGACAAAGATGGTTAATTTGTAGTGGAAATAGCTTCATTTTTATTTTACAGCTGCAACTTTAGCTGTTTGTCCTCACTATTAAAGCCCTCCTCAAAGCCAAATTTTTCTTGTAGCTGAACTGTTCTTGCAGTATTGTCTAGGTTTGTAAATGTGGCAATTCTGCCACTTGTTTGTTTTTTTCTTAAAGGAATCTCCTATTGGAGAAGAAATCTACAGGACTTTTGCTTAGGCACAAATTATAGTTAGGGATTATTTTTCTGTTTACTCCTCCCCATTAGCAACAGGGAAAAGGAAATCAGTTTTCCTTGCCAGTCAAAATACTGAGTGTTTGTGCTTGTCTGAGAGTGCACTGGGCAGAGTGAGGAACACAGCAGAGAGAGTGTGTGAGCCACAGCAGAGGCACAGCCACGTCATGGGCTTGGTGACACAAACTCAGTGACCCAGAGCAGCATCTCAGCAAAAATTAAACAAGTGCTAATTCCATGAAATAAGTGCCAGTGGCTCATGTACAGATTGTAATGGGAAACATTTGGTTGCTAGGACATGGAAGCCCATGGGGATAACAAGAGGATCAGTGCATATATTGCCCTTCTGGAGGAGAACCAGCTCTCCTCAGAGCAGGGACAGGTTCTCCTGCGCTACGTGGCCTGTACCGCAGACGATGCTCCCTATGTCCTAAACCAGGTACTGCACAGAGACATGAAAGGAGTAAGGTAAGAAAAGCTGCAAATAACTGTTCCTTTTCCTCTAAACTGCTTGGAATGTACAGGGCGGTGTTTGGGATGCACTGGAAACTGAGGTTGATGGAGTACTCTAGAGATGAAATCTCCCAAGAGACTGCTGTGGAACGATCCAGTATCCTATACGTGTCCTTATACTCTGCGTGGTCTGCTTAGAACTGCTCTGTTTGGGATTTCACTCCTTTCATTGGGGAGATTAGCTCACAGTCTAATAAATCTCATCCTTTAGCAAATGTCTGTGGCATTGGGCCTACATTTTCTTCTTTAAAAATTAATTCCCTTACTCCAGTTTATATCCACAGGATATTTTTGAGAACAATGCCTTTCTTTCCCTAGTGTTTATGCTATAAACAGCTTTCATGCTTCTTCACTTGTCATTTCCAAAAGCCAGACATATTTGTCTCTTTAAACATTGCTGCCTCTAACCTATTAAATGTAACTGCTGCTTGCTTCTGTGTTTCTTTTCATTCTATTCATTAACTGATGTTTTTAAAATGTCCTCAGGATGAAAAATGCCTGTTTATTACCACTGCCTTTGGGATGCAAGTGGTAAATGTGGTATTGCTGAGTGTGGTCAGGGTATGGAGCTCACACCTTCCTTCTCTGATGCCAAAAACCAAGGAGAGATCAAAGCTGCAGTATTTACTGTTTCACTAAAGGTTTTCTGCCCCTCCTGACAAGCCTCCTCATAAATTTATATTTCAGCTTTGCAGCCATTGACCAGGGACAGCCAATCTATGTTCCAAAAGTTCAGCTCCACGGAAACATTCACTTCTGGAACTCTGACCGCCCTGTGGAGGAGAAGAAAGGTTCACTCCTGGTGCTGCCCCTGCACGATGCTCATCGGAGAGTTTTTGGCATTCTAGGACTTGACACTCTTCAGGACCAGTGTGAGAAATCCATCTTCCTGACCCATGAGATCACTTTCTATGAGGTGGGCACCATCAGAAAGCAGTTTGTTACTCCAGCCTGCAAAAAACTTGTGAATTTTGTGTTTGTTCTGAGTAAACGTAAGATGTACAACTAAAAAAATATCTGTGAGTCCCCTCCTGCAGTATATGGTGAAAGTGGTGTAAGGAGAGCACCTTATCAGTATCTTGCTGATTAGCATCTTATCTGAAATTTATTACGAGGTATCACTTCATCAATAATTTATTTAATCTCCTCCTGACTAGGAAGTTAATTGACCTTTTGTGCAAAGTCCAAAGATAGCAGCTTTTATTTCCTGAGGCTCTCAATCTCATATTTGTGTTCATTTCTATAAAATGACATGAAACCTTACTTTTTACGTGGTGGAATAATAGTAAGCGGCAGCCGTCCGGAGTTCTTTGGGATGGTCTCTGGGATCAGCCTCACTGTGGATGCCTCATCTGGGCAGCAGGGAGCGCAGCAAGCCAACCTTACCAGCCCATTTGGCTGTTTCCACTAAAAATCAGCTCTGTCTGGTTAAGGATTTGGCCGTGACCGCGTACTCAGTACTTCAGAGCATTATTTGATAAGAGACATTTCACAGCCACTTTTCCGCTTTACAAATTCTGATTAAAGCAATTTTTTACAACATGAACATTTCCCCAGCTTTTTTCTCCCAAATCATGTGGAATTGTCTGGCTCACTTGGTGGATTCTGCTTTCACAGGGAGTTTGCCATGCATTCAGCAAAGCCTACCACCACATCTGCATGCGGGAAAATGTCCTACAAGTGGCTGTCACTGCTCTGGACTGGTTGTATCCCAGGACACCCAGCATCCACACTGTCACAACCTATCTGGTGGCACCTGGCAAAGACAAGGTACTGCAGAGAAAAGGTCTGTAATCATCAGGGGCTGAAAGGCTGCTTTAGAGAGGACGTGCCATCTCCAGCTGCCTGTGCTTTCCCAGTGGTTTTATCATTAAAGCTGAAGCCTGCACAAGATTCTTGTGCCTGCCTGTGCAACAAAAGGACTACAAAGGTAGAAGGGGAAGATTCCCTCTGTAAAGGAGATCTCTCTTCATTCTTTTCATCCTCCCATGTAAAAGAATTCAAGAGCACTGCTAGTATAACCCTTTCTCCATAGGAAAGGGGAATATTCTCCTTCAGTGCTCACTGCTGCATAGCAACCAATAGAGCAGAACCCCACACCCATCCATCCATCCACAGCTTTGCGGTCTGGGACTTCCACAGAGGGAAATGCTTCTCTTTGGAGATTCTCTGCATGTCAAAATTACAGTATTTTATAGGGACAAGAGAATGTTCCAGCTAATGTATTACCTCTTTGTTCTGAACTTATGTCAGCAGCCAAGACATAAATACAGCTCAGGAAGTGACTGGTTCCCAATTAGCCAGCTTGTAAAGGCAGCCCCACTCTGCGCAGGTCATATTCCAGTTGTTCAGCAGGCACTTCAGCCCTGGGAAGTTTGTCACTTCATGTACCAGCGAGTTAAGAAGACGAAAAGTTTTTGCAATATTTAGGACTGATTCCATGTCATCCCAAAGTCTGTATGACATCTGCAGCCATAATTCAGCTGCTTCCTCTGATAAGCATGGTTTATGTTGGCAGCATTCTGTTGTCATTCCAGGCTCGGCACTGTTCCCTTGTTAGCTGCCTGATAGCCAGGTCACTCGCTCCCCTCTGTGCTTTTCATGTGTCAAGGCACACTGACACAAACATGACATGAGAAAGGACTGCAATAGGATGGGGAAAAGAATGGAAATCTCTAGGCCTGTGGGTGTTCCTCAGTGTGGAGCCTGGGGTGGATTAAATAGTCTGGCTGAGGGAGGTCCAGGGCACATTCTTCATGCATCTCTGGGAATAAAACTGAGTGTTGTTGGGAGATGTCTTTAAACCATCCCATTGATCTTGAATGTACATAGGAGTTTCCTGTAAGAAAGAAACCATTTCCTCCCTCTCCAAGCTTCAAAATATCTGTTGTTTTCTTGGATGCAGCTAAACCTCTCTTTTCTCTCTGGCAGAACTATGCTCTGTGCAGGATGATCACTACAGATAACACGGGACAAAAGGAAATCCACAGCTCTCCTGTTGTTCTCCTCAGAGAGGAAAACCTCCTCAGGTAGGCTGCAGCACCTGCAATGGGACTGGTCCCCTCTGCTCCTTGACTCAGCCTGCATCAGGCTGACCCCCATTACATGAAGCCCCTGGTAGTGCAGCCCTGAGAGAGTGTCTGGCTGCAGCTCTCTCACTATGGAGGCTTCTCTTGCGTGTGCACATGGCACTGAACTTTGAAGGGCTGAGGAGTATTTTCTCTTTGACTTCAGGCTGCAAAAACTTAACTTCTGACTTAATGCTTACCAGCTGAGCTGCCAAGGTTTGCAGGATTGCAGCCTACACGGAACCATTTTGCTCTTAGAATAATCTGTATTTTTTCCTGGCCGTATTAGTCTCATTTCCTTCAATTCTCTGTTTCCTTCCACTGCCAAGATCCTCACAGACCTGTCTTTTAAAGCATATCATCCTTGTCAAAGTTGCTTGAACAGCCATTTGCTGTTCCAGCAGCTGGTTTTACTTTTTATAAAACTCTCTAGAACAAACGTCAATGCAGTTAGAAACAGCAAACTGCTTTTAAAGCAAGACTCGTTAAAGTCTCATGATTTTCAGCAATCACCTTGGCTAAGCAATACTGGGTTCCCAATGCTACTTTTTCCTTTGTGTACATGCCTTGAATGATACTTAGAGCTGTGCAAATTTCAGTTCAAGGAAACAAACTATGATTTAGTAATGTAATAATTTTATTTTAACAACAAGAGATGAATGGCATCTTACTTAAATACGCTAAGTAAATCACCACAACAAACCAGGCTGGTAAAGCCTAGCACATTTCATTTCAGAGATTACCTGTTCAAGTGCACGGACAGTTCAGAGGTCATTCTCACTTCTATCTATGGAGAACACCACATTGCAGTACCTCTCCACGACCTATCAAGACAAACTCTCGGCATATTTGATATCAGCATTGGACAGCACAAGAAATTACCACCTGAGGAACAGAAAGACCTGCAGAAAATGCTAAAGATGGCCCAAGCTGCCTGCTCGGAGATCCTGCAGAGGTCTCTAGAGGAAACAGAACCAACACATGTGCTGGGTATTGTACACACAGATGTGAGATAGTTTTTTGAAGTGAAATTAGGAATCTCAGTAAAACTATATTAAAAGTATCATTCCTACAAGTGTGGAAAGACAAATACAAATCCTTGGTATATATAAACTACTCCCAAGCAAGTCTCAGTGCTTAGCAGAGTAGAGTTAAACAGAATGGGCCATTTTTAACTCGGCTCACAGGGTATTTTGTGCTGATATCACAGGTGTGAAGCAGGACCTAGTTGCCCTCAGGGATCTAGCACGTAGATTGTCAGTCAATAATGTCAGTCTTGAGCAGCAGATGTTTCTGAGCAGCTTCTTGAGAGGTTTGTTTTTGACTGCAGAGGCAGAACGTGTGGCAAATGTGAGGCATGCAGGGATTCTGTTCCACCGGTTCATGCTGCAGGAGCTGCGTGAGTGTGTCCAGAAACTCGATGCTGAGAGCTTTGCTGGAATAAAGAGCTTTGCAGAACCCCCAGCTCTGGTACACGACGTAGTTAAGGCTGTGCTGTTGCTTTTGCATCCAGACTGGAAGGGCTCAGAGGAGACTGAGAGCTGGAGTCAGTGTAAACTGGTGAGAATTCAAATTGTTGAGAGTTTGTTTTCTATTCTTCCTCCTCCAAGAAGATACACTGGAATTTGCCAAGGGGGAAATGACAGTGAAATAATTCATTACCTATAGATTTCCTATATGTTTCTCATCTATCTTTCATTCTGTAAGCTTTTCACAAACACCCTAATCTTTTTGTTCTCTGCATTGCAGAAACTTGATGACAATTTGATTCAGGAGATTTATTGCTTTGATCCAACTGCTTCATCTGTGCCAGTTGAAGCAGAGCTGCTGCTGGACCTCATCACTGGTAAATGTCATAAACTCATTGTGAGGTTAACAGGCACGGTTCAACAATGAAACCGTGTCAATGGCAATGTTCAGCTGAGTGCTTTTAAGGGCCTTACTTCAGAAATTAACTTTGATTTCACAATAGATTAAACAACAGATAAAGGGTCCTAAATATCTGCAGTGGTTTTGGTCAAGAGAAATCAACCTGTTAAATTTAGATTCAAAATTCACTGCACTCAGGAAAGGGGAGCAGATCAGCCTTGAAACCTTCCAGAACAAGTGATCTCATTGTAAACCTCCCGATAAGCATGAAGAATGAGGGTTCTTTTGGCAAGCAAATCTGCTTCAGACCTCTGTGCCCTGCCCTAGGGACTGACCCAGCTCCAAACAGGAACACACAGTCTGAGCCCTCCTCTTCGTAAACACCATCTGCCAAGTGCTTAATGTACTCACAGGCCATAGACAGGGGCTGTTTTTCAGTCTGTCTTTCTCTCCTTTAATGAACATGAGCTTTTTTTGGTGTCAGAGAAGAGAGAAGTCAAGAGGCTGTTATTATTATTTGCAATATCTCTGCATGAGAAATTACTTGTTCTCGTTGAGATCTCTCTTTTCATGATCTAATACCGGTCTGAGAGGCCTGTTAAAACCCAAATGTGGACAAGAGTTATTACTTTAGCTGGGGATATTTATCAACAGTACCCTGCCTGCTGATAAAGAGTAAACACTTGAGGCAGTCACAGTTCCTTTTCATGTGTTCTCCTCATATATATTAAACTAATTCACTGGAAAGAACAAAACAGGCCTAGAGCATCCAGTTTTCCTACAGTTAGGGATGCAGGTTTAATTAGATTAAAGAATGTAGCTTTGGAAACTGCTGGTGTGCTAGGAAAGCTTGGTTTCCCAGGATGGAACCTATTCTGAGAGAGCAGTGTCAGATCAGGGGTGCGAATGCAGGTATAACTCACAATCATGGGAATTCCTTTAAAACGAACATCGGGTAATGTCCATGTGTTCCATATGTATGTGCTGGTTTAGCATTAAAATATAGCAGGGCACTTTGTACAACAGGGCACCCACCACAAAACCAGATAAATTACAGTAGAAAGTCAGCCCTTGACAGGTCACTGTCACAATATAGCCGCGTGCTTTTCAAAGCATCACCATTCCTGGCATTGCTGGACTCAGGGTAAACTCTGCTGAGGGGATGATCTTCTGTTCTTGCAGCAACGCTGCTCACGGTTTTGACTTTGCCTGTTGTATTTACAGCTGGTTTTTCGTTCCAGGTGTCCCTCAAGGAGCAGCGTGGCAGCAGGGCTCTGCTCCAGCCGAATACCTGTACCAGTGGCTTCGCACCTGCCTGGCGCTCGTGGAGATCACAAAGAGCTAACACGCTGAAAAAAACCCATCCTTAGCCCCTTTTGGCAACCAGTTCTAGCGTGCCTCCAATTAAATCTCTTGATTTCTCATCTAACCCTCTTGATTCTGGTGTTTCACATCTTTTAATAAATTAACTGTTGATTTTCTATTTTTTATGCACAGCCGCTAGTATGTGTTGTTAAAATGGCTGAAGTCTGTTAAGGATTATTAGTTAAAATGATAGGGAGTCTGTTAAGGATTATGAAGAAAAAGCAACAGAAACATTAAAGGAAAGAATTTTGCCCGTATAGCTACTGAATTTTAAAGGCTTAATCAAAGTTTTAGGGTTTTTTTTAAAATTGATTCTGATGAAAAAGAGAGGCAGGGACATCTTTATGGCTCCCAAGCTACAATGCTCATAAATGATACAGCAAAAATTTTCAAGGCTCAGTCTCCTTAAATGACTTTTTAGGAATAATTTTAAATAAAGGTTGTTAATCAGCATTTTGTAACATTCTTCTGAACACATTGCAGAAAAGCCCAACACTATTAATATAACACAAAAAGCTTTCTTATTGGGATAAAGCTCGAGATTACAGCAACTGCACTGTCTGCAGCGAGATTTCATCTTTCCAATAACGTCCCTTTTGGCAGAATCACTTTTTAAATAACATTTTGGGAAATTAAACTCCTCGTTCAGTCTTTATCTGGAAACAAGCCACAGGTCGGTGATGGCTGGCGGGGGGAGAGGAGGGGACACTGCGGCTCCTCAGCCCCGGCCCCGGGAGCGGCGACCACCGGTGGCTCCGGGAGCGTCTCGGGGGCTTTTCCCCCTCAGGGGCTTTTCCCTCCCCAGGGACATTTCCCGCCGCTGCCCTGAGGCACTCCCGGCTCCCCCCGCTGCTCCCCTCAGGGAGCCTCCGCCATCGCCCTTCTCCGATCAGCACTTTCGCCCCCTCGACAGCGAGCCGTTAAAAAAAAATCCCCCGCCGCCTCCAGCCCACTCCTCCNAAGCAGTGAGTGCCGGCAGGGCCAGGGCGGGCGGGCCCCGCTGGGGCTGTGGGGCAGCGGGGCAGCGGTCGGGGGGGATTTTGGGGCTGGCGCTGAGGGCGGGGGCGAGCGCTGGAAAACCCTTGCCCAGGGACTCGCCTGTCCCAGGTGTCCGCCGCGCGGCCTCGCTGTGTTGGCCTGGCTTTAAAACTGTGTTTATTAAAAACAAAACTCAAACAGCGGGCAGGCGCTTGAGGGTGCGACGGTGTTGCCCGGGGTTATTTTTCACTCTTAGGGAGGAGAATCTCCTCGGTGTTCCCTCACACCTCCCACCCTCGAGCAGCGGCCCCTGCAGCGGCCGGGCCAGCGGCTCCTGCTCGGCCTCCGCAGCCGGGCCAGACGGAGCTGAGGGGCGGGTTCAGGGCTCGCGGAAGCAAACAGCGGTCGCAGGGATGGTGTGGTACCCCCAGAACGGTGGGGTGTTCCAGTCAGTTCAGCCATACACGCTGTGTCGGACTGCTGACTCAGTGATGCATTCAGGGAAAGGCAGGTGGGCAAGAAATCTCCGATTTAGAGGCTGCTCAGCACCAAAAGGAAGTGGGTTTAGCACAGAGATGGACTTTGTCAGCAGAAGAGTTGTTTGTGTGTGGTTATCAATCTCAGCGCGACATAGTCTGACTGTAAATCTTGTCCTTTGCCATAGCTGCACCTGTGGTTTACATCACCAGCAAAACATGAAATTACTGCACTGCAAACACAGCCATGGAATAGTGCCTGGTATAGACTAAGGCAAAATCCCTTCAGATTAAACAGTAATTTCTTACTTCTCTGCGAGAGAAAAGAAAATCATTTGGAGAGCTCTGGACAAGAGGGATTTGTGTCTTGATTTAGGACAATCATTGCATCCAGAAACTTTGCATGGCAAAAGACAGCTCTGGGAGAAGCTGGCAGGTGTGCTCTGCTGCAAAGGCTGCTCACATACAACTTTGATAGATTATGTTGATGCTGATCTTTTACTTTTCTAATTGTAAATGGCAGATTTTTGGTTTGGAATGTACTGTGTTGTAAGTGATGCTAAAGGTAACTTTTAATTTTTTTTTTTCCTCTAGATATGGGCTTATTATGCCCAAAAAGTTGCCACAGAAAAATCTTGTTTCAAAGAAGCTCTCGGTGTTTGCAGAGGAGTCTGATGAAGAGGTCAGTTCAACAATTTTCTTCCATAATTTGCCCCATATTCTGCAAATTTATTTGTCTCCAACCTTGAATGGCTGCATCAGATTTTGGCAGTGTCATTAGGATATGTGTCATCATTTTGGATTTGGGTGTGAAATATGGTCTGTTTTTTCTTTAGCACACATTACATGGAAGTGATGATTTTTTTGTTACTTTCTGTCAAGTCTTCCAGAAGGTCAGCACATGTGACAACCTGTTTGCCAGAGTAAACTGTAGCTTGTAAAGAGGTTTGTTGGCTGTCACTGGTGATTGTCTGCAAATAGAAAGCCCAGTAGTAATCAACAGGCCTCACTCAGATATTAACTTTAAAGTGTGGTAGATAAGTGTGTTTAATCCTTTAGCTCATTCCACCCAAATTTGATGTAATTGGTTTTATGACGTTCATATTGTGAACAAAAGCAAAGCTGTACAACCGGAAAGTTCTAAAGCGAAAGAAGATGCATGAAATTTGCATGACAGTGTTCTTTTCTGTAATCTTTAATTTTTAATTTAAGTATTACGTTCAAAATATTCGCTCTGTACCTACCCCAGTAGAGGGCACTGTGCACTGTGTAAATCCCACCTGGGTGTGCTGCTGGAACCACGGGAAGTGTCCAGGAACAGGCTGGGATGTGGGCTGGGCTGGAGCCCTTACAGAAACCTGTGCTACAAAAATGTTCCTTCCTCTCTGGAGCTTCTCTCCATGCTTGCTCTTCTGTGTGGTTGAGAAAAGCAGTGCTAATAAAGCATCGAGTAATTTTGGTCAGTTTCTGACTCAACAAAATATTACTTTTTAAAATTTATTTTTATCTTAACGAGCTAGAAGTTGTTAATTTTATGTCATAGAAAGCCTGAATTTAGCAATTCCCAGCTCCTGTGTACCTGGTTCCTTTGCAGAACCCAGACTATTGCTGTTGAAAGTGTCTGAGCTCCCATTTTACAGGGCATGAAAGGGCTGAGGACCTTCCTAGTGATATCCACTCAACCCTCAACATGAAACTGCCTCGGTGCAGCTTACAGGAAACAGGAAAGGAATGTGTTTTAAATCCCATCTCTTTTCTCACTTAGCTGTGATCCTCAGAGGTGCTTCCCTCCACTGTGGCTGGAGAGAGAGGCTTTCCTTTAGGTACAGCTACTGGAGAGGGTAATGGAGCACTTTCCCTTTAGGTGGGATTTGGTGTCTTTCTCTGCGCGAAGGATCTGACCCCACATTTTCCAGATCCCAGGAATAAGCCTCATTTAATTTGTTGTCATTAAACATTAGGTAGGTCTGGGAACCTTCCTGGGGGCTGTCTTGTATTTTTTCACTTCTTCCTTTTCTCTTAATATCTAAACATTGAAACAAAATAATGAATGCTAATAATTCTAGTAAAAATAATATATGATGCTGTCTGCCAACTTTTAGCTTAACAGCTCAAGTATCCTCCCTTTCAGAAAAGCTGACAGATTCACTGTCAGAGTCTGTTATAAAAGCTCTTAAAAGTTGTTGTGCTCATCAGTATGGTACATACCCAGCAAAAAGTAATAATCTCATAACTGCCTTTATCAAAGAAGATTGGGTTTTTTTTAAAAATCAGAATTACTTTATTAGTTCAGTAATAATTTCAGAGCTTTTCAAGATAAGGAGCAGCATTTGGGAGGGGTTTCATTTCCTGTCTGCTACCTTATCAGTCAGAACTACATCTCAAATGTCTGGAGATTATGTATTTTTAACTGAACTCTAATAAAGTTTGTGCTGGGAAATCTGCACACCTGACTTGGTCTGTGATTATATATTAGATACCAAACTTTTGCTCCCGTTGTTTTTAACATTACTATGCATTTTTCACTCAGATTTTGCCTCTATCCTTGCTGAAGGAATTTGGATTTTTTTTCCCTGTGGTTAAGTACATTAATGGATGGTAGTTGCTGAAGATGGTCTTTGTGTTAGTTCATAAGAAACAGAGCATCTGAGATGGAAATTTTTTTGAAATACAGTCTTGACTGGGAAAAGATGGCTTGTCAGTATTCCCTGTGTGTTGTTTATTGTTCTGTTTTACCTTTGGAGTTTAGTTGAAATTACCTCTGTGGTACAGCAGATAAAATTTCTGTTTCTTGATTGCACCAGAATTACCCAGTGTATGTTCCTGCACTGTACCAGTCTTTCAAAACTGATTTGTTAAGACAGGATTTGCAACTTTGCAAAGGAAGAGTCTGACTAAAAAGGATTTTCTGAGTAACTGATGTTGGTGCTGACCAGAGTTTTTGCAACAGTTTCCACGCAAAGTAAGACTAAGCAGACTAAAGGGGTTCCTAGAGAAGTTTTCTGAGAAGGAGGAAGTGGAAAGGAGTAACTCAAGAGTTGTGTGTAAAATCAAGAATAATTCAGAGAAGTAAGGTGATGTTGCCATTTCACATAATATGAGCAGCAGGTTATGTTATGGAATTACCAAGTAACTGGTTTAAACTAAACAAAAGGAAGTTGTGTAGTTAAGGTGTGGAACTCTTTGCCACGGGATACTGTGGCATGGCCAAAAATATAAACGGGTTCAGGAATGGTTTAGTCAAATTAAAGAATGCTCTTGGTGTCAAACAGTGGTTCAGGTGCATCCTTGAGTTCAGGAAGTCCTTGATCTGGTTTCTGGAAACTAGGATGGAGTGCCGAGGAAAGCTAATTCTGTGTACACGACTTGTTTTTCATGTTCATTCTTTTGATCTTCTGCTAGTAGCCATGACTCATGTCATGTGTGAATTGAGAGGAATCTGCTGCCTGATGTGATTTTTATTTTTCTGCTCCATGAAGACTGGAGTCTCATGTGCAGGTTGCAGTTGGATTGTACAGTTCTCTGTGAGGGCAGGCCATAAGGATTCACTCCTAAATCCACATACATGAGGGTGTAAGTAGCTCATTTTAGAGTGAGAAAGAGGTAAGAAATGGAGATAACCATGAGAAATATTAGCAGATTGGGGTAATTTATTGCTTTTTTTTTTTTTTTAATAACCTTTTCAGTTGTGTACAAGCTCTCTTCCATGGTCTGGTAGCAGTGGTAGACTAGAGAGCCTCATTTCTCAAAGTTCCTTGATTTGCATGGATTCTATGTCCTTTCACAGGATAGGGTTAAAACGTTTTCTCCTTCCAGAAAATATTGAACTATAAGCTTTGTGCTTCAGAAGAATAGCTTGACTAGAGGGAGGGAAAAAGTATGAGACAGATTGCTGAGCTTATAGGGCCTTTAATAAATGGGCAGTTGATAAGTAAAACAATACAAAAGGACAGGAAGTTCTCATCTATCAGAGCTCACAGCACAACAGGAAATTGTCCACCATAAACCACTGGGGAAGGTGTTTGTTTTCCGTAAACTTACTGCCACTCTAGAGAAATGGCAGATGGACTTCTTTACCATCATGTGTCCAATAATGAGGATTATATATTACTTTAGTGTTTACATGATCTTTGTAGATCAGTGCATTTATTCCATGGAGGCAGACAAGGAAAACATTCTAAGCAGTGTTTCAAATATTTTGGTGGAATAAAGCTTATTCTGTAATTGTAACTGCAGAATGTGTTTTGTCTTTTACTGAGCCCCTGCTTTCTGGAATAGTGCAGGGGAGATTCTTCACTGTTGAGGTACCTTTCTGTTAAACCAGTGTAAGAGTTTCCCACAGAAGAAACCTTCAATGATGGCCCTCAGTATGTCAAACAAAGGACCATCTTCTTTCCCAAGAACCAGAAGGAAATTGAGGTCTTCCGTGTAATTCCGATGTGTGTTCTATGGTAATTTTAAATGGCTGTTTATGGTTTATACTGACTGATTTATAGCCTTTTCAAAAGAAAGCATATATCATAAAATTAAGTACAGGGTTGTAAACTTTCTGAGCATCAGTTCTTCGGAACTTAGGAGTTATTCAGTACTGAAAGCAGAGGTAAACACAAGATGAATGAAGCCAGGATTCTTGTAGGTTTTAAACTAAATAATCCACTATCTACTTCCCCCAGTCAACCAACCAACCAGCCAGCTACATAAATAAATAAGAGACTATATCCAATTCTAGTCCAAATAATCAGCAAGCTGCAGCAGACAGGGTGTAGTCCCTGATACCACGGTCAGCTCTGTGCATTGTTCATGTCTGCCAAGCTCAGCTTCCTAGAGCCCGAAGCCTGGGCTGCTTCCTTACCTGGTTGTCTGCACCTGGGTAATAGCAAGCAGCTGCTTTCTAGTGCTGAGCACAGAATCAGTGCAGGGTTTTTCCCATGAAGTGCACATCACGCTTTCCCTTTATTAGCCACAAGGTTTAACATTTGGAAAGCAGAGATGGATTTAATCTAAGTCTGCATTTAGCAATTACAGCACCAGAAAAAGTGAGAATATGTGCACTTCTGAGTTCCTCTTTTTCCTTGTCTGTGAGTCCTTTGCTTTGAGGGAGCTAGGAAGGAATATTTTGAATGTTCTGTGTTTCAGGGGGGTTTGATTGTAGCATTATTTATGAAAGTCATGTGTTTGTGGGAGGTGAGCAAAGGTGTAGAGTATCTAGAGATCAGTGAATTCTGTTGTATGATACCATATGTACTTCTCCAAATAATGACAGTGTTACCTTAGCACCTTCTCTTGCTGAGTCTAGAATTACTTGGTACTCCTCTGAGATACTACCTTTCTGGCATTTAAAACAAATAAAAGCCACAGAGAAGTTTGCAAGTACTTTTATTAGTTATAGTTTCCATAGCAGAAAAGAATCCCTTAGAGGTTAACACTGCCTGTACCTGTTCATTAGTCCCATCCTGGGTGGGTGACAGAGCCCCCAAAGATATCAGGTGTTCCTGTGGTCTTTGTGAGAATGCCAGCTGGGTAAAGGGACAGAAATGGATGAGAATTTGTGATTTTAGTCTTTCGCAGTGCCGAGGAGGAACTGGGTGCTCAGCACAGGGCCAGTGTCTGCTCACACAGCACTGCCCACTTGCCAAATCAAGCAGGCACCTCTGAGGAGGGGAGAGGGGAGAGACAGAGTGCGCAGAGTCACGTATAGTGAAACTCCATCCCTGCACAGCTTGTTCCCCGTTTCTGAAATTACCCAGTGAAAAGAAAAGATTTGCACTGTTTACAGTCTGTCCTGTAGAAAATTGTGGAAAAGCACTTGGTGTTTTTCCTTGTTGACACATCTGTTAAAGTTTTAATAGGATGAGAAAGAGGGGTCACGACATGTTATTATTTTATTTTAAACATCAAATGCATTTAAAAGCCTTCATGTTCAGGGGATCTGTTTGAATTTAGATGGTGCTAATTCTGTTTGATTTCAGAAGATCTTAGTCCGTGCTGCCAAGCTCCCTGCTACTCGGTTTTCATTTTTTAATTTTATTACGAACAAATTACAGAATCTCTTTGCCTTTTTAAAATGTGACACAGAGCATGTATTAGTCAAAGTTGCAAAACTTGGGAAGCTGCCAAAATGCAAGAGGATTTTTTCTTCCTATTTCTGCTTTTTAAGATTAAGAGATACTTAATTGCATAAACAAGTGTACAAGTCCTGCCATTATAGTGGATCTGTTTAACAAACACTATTACCTACTGGCTGAGAAAAGATAGATATGTAGTTTAGGTCAAAACTAATTAAAAGAAAAAAGTAAATAAAATGCAAAGCATTTTTGTAAAAGACAGTATGATTAGAAGTCATATTTCCAGTAGGGATCTGTTTCTTCTTAGGAAAGATTAGTATTGCTGTTTTCTAGCATGTTAATCTTGAGAAAATAAACAGTAACATTTGAAGTACATGCTGTTTAGCTGTGTTCTTATTTCTGAAAATACACAACTAATGATATAGATCAGACTTGAAATAAATACCAAATCCTTTCAGATTTTTGTATTTAACTATGAATACAGTTTTTCTTTTTTCATGTGATTGTCAACTGCTCTGCTTGTGACTGCTACATCTCTGATGGACATGCAGGAAGAATTCAGTATTTTCTGAATCACACATGCCTGTAATTGGACTATTATACAGTTATTTGTTAAAATGGTAGAAAAATAATATTATCTGTGTTATTGTTACAAAATAATGTAATTACTTTTGTTTCTGCAATGCTTCCTTCCTACAGCCAACTGTTGGGGAAAGTCTTCAAAGAGAAGCATTGAAAAAGCAAGCAATGAAACAGGTAAGGGACTATTTTAAATTTACTCTCAGTGTTCTGATGGGTAAGTTTATACTATAGATCTGTTTAAATTAAAATATAGGAATTAAATATTTGAAAATAGTAAAGATTTAATTATTATTATTTTGATATCTTTTCTTCTCCTCCTCCCTTTTTTTGTTTTAGACTAAATTGGAGATTCAGAAGGCTTTAGAAGAAGATGCTACGGTGTATGAATATGACAGTATTTATGACAAAATGCAGCAGAAGAGCAAAGCAAGCAGTGCCAAAATGTTAGCTGGAAACGATGACAAAAAGGTCGATACCTGAGAATGTTCAACTCTCTCTGTTCAACTCTGTCTGCTTTGGGTAACCATGACTGGTTAACTTGTAAACTTCAAAGCATTGCTGAATTACCCTGACAAGTGATACTTTCACTGTTACTTATTCTATTTCGTTTGAAGGCTCTTGTCAGGTTCTGGGTATGAAAGGAAGCCTCCCACTCCTTAAAAGAAGGGCTAGGCTGCTACAGAACAGAAGATAGAGGGATGAAAAATCAAAACCCATTTATTTTCATTTAGAGTAAAAATCATCCTAGTCAAAGATGGGATGACTGTTTTGATTGAATACAGCAACCTCTCTTGGTACTGGGAAACGTGCCATGTTAGGGATCTGAAAGGGAATGGCAGTTTATTTTGGATAGCTATCAGTCAGGGGGAGAACACTTTAGAGTAGCTTCTGACAATTTTCTTCCATTACCAACTTAATTCAACATCTCCATCAATCCCAATTTGTGTTTTCTCAGCCACCTAAATTACCTCTCAGCACGGTAACTTTTTCCCCTTCTACCTCAGCCCAGATACATCCACAATATCCTCAAAGCAGCCGAGATTAGAAAGAAGGAACAAGAAAGACGAATGGAAAGAAAAATTCAGAGAGAGCGTGAAATGGAAGGAGGGGCGTTTGCACACAAAGAGGCTTTTGTGACTTCAGCGTATAAAAAGAAGCTGCAAGAAAGAGCTGAGGAGGAGGAGAGAGAAAGAAGAGAATCAGCTCTCGAGGGTGAGATTCATAGTGAAATAATTGTCCTGAAAAAGGCATAGGGCCTTCCACATGATTTACGATGTATTTATCTGATGGTCTCTCTGTGAGGCTTGAGATAATTAAAATCAAAGAGGACCAGGTTAGCAGATGCTGAATGAAATCCACCTTGGTCTATTATTTTCCTCTGCACGTGTTACAAATGGAACAGAGGAAGCTCCTCTGTTTGTGGGTCAGTACTATTTGGGTTGGTACTTTCAATTTTTGAGGGAGGGTCGGTTGTTGAAGGAAGACTCGTAAGCCTGGGGTACAGTGATGTTTCCAGTCCTTGCCTCAGACATTCTGATCAGCATCAGGAGTAGATGTAAAGCACAGGATATAGGATCATAAGATAAATTGGGTTGGAGTGGACCTCTGAAGGTCACCTGTTCCAGCCTTCTGCTCCAAGCATGGTCTGCTTGTGAGGTCAGATCAGGTAACTGAGATTTATGTCTTTAGGTTTGAAAATTTCCCGGATGGAGATTGCAGTTGTGGTGTTGTCTACCAGTTGTGAGTTGTGTGTGGTGAGTATTTGTGGCACAGTAAATCCAACCTCCCTTTCTTTCTCTCAGCATACCTGGATGTGACCAAACAGAGGGATCTCAGTGGATTTTACAGACATCTTTTAAACCAGAGTGTGGGGGAAGAAGAGATGCCTAAATGCAGCTTCCGTGAAGCCAGGTAGGATGTGATTCCAGCAGCGTTTCAGGCATAAAAACCAGCATCTGGCTGTTTGTGATTCCATACTCACTGGAGGATTAGACAGAACTGAAACAGTGGTAAGGTAAACTGGTAATTTCATACAGCTGATTAATTGAATAATTTGGTGAATAACTTATGATCATTAGTGACACAGAAATGAAACAAGCAGGACAGGGATGCTGTCTAAAAGGTATTAAGAGGACAGTTACGCTTCTAATCCTGCCTGCTATTATTCTAACCTACATTTTCTCTGGTGTACATAATATTTAGCAATCTGTATTAAGTTACACATTTTGAATCACAAAGAAGACAAAAACTAAAATAATGAGCATAGCAGTAAGTCATAGGAAATGAATATGCTATGAATTTCCTGTAAAGAATGTAAGTCTCTTAACTTTGTACTTAATCCACATTTAGTTGCATAAAAACTGAGTGTTGATGCTGTGCTAAAAGGAAATGAATCAAATACATAGGAAATCCAGTGGGAGTATTTTAAAATCTCAATATGTGCACATTCCAGAGCAAAGTAATGAGATGAGACTGAATTATTTAGCAATTTAAAATGGTAACATTCTGCCCTGTGGATAAATGGGATGAAGGGGATGTTTCTTGTATGCAGCAATTGATCATTTGAGACCATTAATTCAGGTTAAACCTCGTTTGATAGAGGTTTTAAGCATGGATGTCGCTAGCTGAGTGCTTGCCATCACAAAGGAAGTGCAGCTTTCATCAAGACATCTTCTAGATCTGAGATTGGCTTGTTAGAAAGTAAATTCTTAGCCTAAATGAAGAAAGTGATCACTGAAGTTACTCAGTTATCTGAAGCAAGGGAGTTCTCCATGACGTCTTCAGGATGATGTGATTTTGTACTGTGTAGAGAGCATTTGAAATGATGGGTTTTTAATCCTGCAAATTAGGGAAATTTTCTTCAGTGGCACATAAAATTAGTTCAGGGGAAACAAATAGTCCTGTGGATGGTGTTCCCAGCAAGGCTCTCAAATAAACTCAGGTGTATATTTTAATTTTGTTCTTTATCCTGGTGGTACAACAGGATACAGAGAGAAAACAGCTCCATTTTTAGATCTCAGAAGTGTCCCTAAAGTGATCCACCTTTGACTTGTTGTTTTAATTAATTGTACTAAGTAGATTACCAAACTTTTCAGTGCAATTTTTAGTCATTGTTTATAGGCTGCGTGCCTTCAAGCATTCAGCAGCCATAGAATCTAACTGGTGGTGTGCTGACTCATGAGAGTGCCCCACAGGCTGTTACTGGAGCTGTGTGATTAAATGGAAGAGACGTGGCTTGTGTGAGTGAACATGTATTTCCTCATCAGCCAGAGGAGAATGACAAAGCATAATCCCCTCCATGGGTCAGCATTTTGCATTTAGGAATATTTGAGCTGTTAAAAGTTACTAGTTTCTGTCTAGTCACAAGTGAGATCTTCAGAAATACTGGATCAGAAAAACCATGTTCCTCCCTCTGTCAACAAAACACACAACCTGCTTCTTATCTGGATAATTCTTTGATCTGAGTAGAGGACTAAACATATAGGAGAACCTGTAACTTGCCAGCAGGCTTCAACAGGAGCACAAATCAATGTCTTTTTCCTTAGATGGAGGCTGCACATACTTCACCATAGTCACTCTTCTAGATAAATTCCTCAGCTCACATTCACCCGTGAACCAGATGTGGATACTTTGTGCTGGATTCCTGGAACCTGAGCCACAGCCAGATTTGCTTTCTTAGACTTTCCAGCAGCAGCTTTTGCCTAAGTCCTTACCAGAAGTCAGTTCGTAGAAAAGTCCAAGATTTCAGGCTTTTTAATGTTGTTTTTCTTTTCTAACGTAAAAAATGTAGGCTAAAGGAAGAAAAACCTGACAGTCAGGATGAACCCAGCGAAAGGAACCCGTCGGAAAGACAAAGAGTGAAGCCCTCCAAGAAAGAGAATAATCCAGATGCTGATACCGACCTAGGAACTGATAGTAGTGATGATGACAAGAGACACAAGCATAGTAAAGTAAATTCGAAAAAGAAGAAAAGAAGGGAGAACTCTGTAAGCAGTGAAGAGGAGGTTAAACATCACAAAAGCCAGAGGCACTCCAGGTCACCAAGCTCATCAAGTGTGGAGGAAGAGCCACACACCAAAGGCCAAACAAGTCATCAGAGGGGAGAGAGCAGGCCAGGCAGAAGGGGAAATGATGAACAGTACAGGGAAAAGGATTATGAGAGGAGTAGGACCCATGAAAAGGATCACCAAAGGGAAAGAGAAGATCGACATAGGCATGGGGATCACACTAATAGAGATCACCACAGAAGGAGGGAAGATCAAGATGATAAACAAAGGGGGAAGGAAAGAAAAGAGAGGGAGGGACATGGCAGAGAATGGAGGAGGGCAAAGGAGAGAGAGGAGAAGGGCTCAGAGAAGGAACGAGAGAAAGACAGAACAAGAAATGATAAAGACAGATATAATGACAGAGAGAAGGAGAGAGGAGAGAAATACAGAGAAAGGGAAGATCATATGAAGGAGAGGAGAGAGAAATACGGCAGTGATGAAAAGAAATACAGAGAGAGGAGGGAAAGTACTCCTACATCTTTAGAAAAAGATGGAGAGACTGATTTGGGAAAAGAGAGAAAGGGAAAAGACAGAGAGGTGGATGAGAAGGGAAGCTCCAGCTCTGGAATTTTGTCTGAGCAGAAACGTAAAGCTGGAGAAGAAGGGCAGAAAGAGGAGAAAGAACAAGCACAGAAAGCACCTGAGAGCATGAGCAAATTTGCCAAAAGGAGCAACGAGGAGACGGTGATGTCAGCACGGGACCGGTACCTGGCCCGGCAGATGGCCCGGGTCAGCACCAAACCTTACATCGAGAAGGAGGAGGATTGATGTCCCTGGGCTGGGCACAAGCACCTGGGCTGTCAACCAAGAGGAAAGGCCACTGCTGTGCAGACTCTTGGACAGGAAAGGTTTTCCTAGCTATTTATTCCTGGCTTTCCTTTGAGAAGTTGTGTGTCCCTTAAAAGAGCAACTTTTGGAATGGATTCATGGGTCTCTTGACACACACCCTTAGTCAATACAGTTGAAATGTTAAATGTGGCTGACTGTCCACCCTGCCCTTCGGTAGCATGTCCTTGGTACTTAAAGATTTTGGACAGACCTGGGAGTGTTAAACGATTCAAGGTGAGAATACATCCCCTGAGCAGGGGGAGCCAAACAGTGAGCTCTGCTGATCTCAGCCCTTAGGAGGAGTCATTGTTGCCCACTGGTGCTCTCAAAAATGGGAAGCAAACCTGTTAAAGTGGGTGAAAAAGCAAGAAAACCAACCTGAATAATGATCCAGGAGA
The DNA here is from genome assembly GCA_013399875.1 of Gymnorhina tibicen. Taxonomy (NCBI): domain Eukaryota; kingdom Metazoa; phylum Chordata; class Aves; order Passeriformes; family Artamidae; genus Gymnorhina; species Gymnorhina tibicen. The sequence continues at coordinate 457,742 of VXAZ01007802.1, forward strand.
TTTCTGTATGTAGTGTGGAGTTTTGTAAGCTATGTGCATATTGAGATACGAATTTTGTATTATGTGTGGGTTTTGGTCTGGGGACCTGATGTACAGAAACAGTTTAATAAAGTGTAAGATACATATTGGATCTCATGTGTGGGTCTTTTTTAATGTGTAGGTTATTTTACTGCATCTTTGTTGCATGGAGTAAGGCAGATGAGTCTGGTTACATGTATTACAGTTGTATCTGCTTGTTAAGTGATATTTTAGATTTGTCAGTCTTCTGTTTGAAGGTTCATATTCAAGAATAAAAATTACCTTCAAGCTAGGTAAGTAGGATGTCTGACAGTGGTCATGGGTTTTAGAATACATTTTCAACACTTTTAAAATTGTTTCTTTCACTTTGTTTTGTAGTAAGTTTATCACTTTTGTGCTAGAGTAAGGTGAACTTCCATATTTTTAAAAAAATATTTTGAGATTGGTGTTTCCCTAATAATTTGTTCAGCAGACTTAGAAAATGTGAGTAAAATTAAATGCAAATGCTGCCGCTTTACAAAGGCTTGGAATGAGTTTTATATGTCAGCTAATCAAGTAGTTAAGCACATACTTCAGTGTGGAGCAGTTTGGTTTTGCTGTTCTGTGTAAACAAGTGTAATGAGCTCTGGTTCTGCTGGAATGGAATGAAAGAGTGTTTAGCAGTGGGCCAGGGTTCAAACACTGAAGGAAATCCTCTGCTTTTTGTCAGAGGCCTTGTTGGCGTCATGAACTGGACTAGATATTCTGCTTTTCCTTAGAATTGAGATTTTTATCTTTGCTCTTCCCAGAAGAGAGCGGCACAAGAGACATCTGCAGATGGTTTATTAATATTAAATTTATTACAATAACAGTTTACAGTACAAGGCACATACTGATGACTTACAATCAGCTTGCAACACTTGTAACTAAACAGCTGCATAAATTAATATAGGTGCATCATGTACAAGTTGGAGGGAATACTTAGTTCTGTACAGCTAAAACTCCAGTTTGTTTAATTCTCTTTAAAAGGCAAAGATAGTCCTAATTTACCAGTTTCATGACTTCCTTTTCACTGTTCAGAACAGAGGGTAGGATATCCTTGTGATAGATGAGTGGGACGTGAGCTGAAGGGAAGGAATTTTTTTGCCTCAAAACACTTTGTAACTGCAGTGCAGCTCATTTGGTATCAGTGTAAGTAGTTTTTATACAAAACCAGTGTTTAAGGTATGGCTACTTGCTGAGCTACCTGATAAATATTGGTTACTTTATGTATTTTCAGATGGGTATGTAAAAGGAAAAAAAAAACTGTATAAACAAATTAAGTCAATTTCTCAATATTTCAACCACTCAGCTAAATAGAAATACTAAAAAATGAGCGTAGCATAATAAGATATTCAAACCAGTACACCATGTAACAAAAAAGTAATGAGGACTGAACTGCCTTTCAAGTTCAGCATTTATAGAATGGAAACATGGATGTATTTTATCTTTGTATTATTCAGGAAAAGAAAAACCTTTTAAATCTACATTGCTTTTTGTATCTTCAGTTAATTCTAAGAATTCTCATCCTCTCAGTATCTCAGGACTCAGAGCACGTTGTTCTCGTGTTTCAGCTGTCGCAGGGCTTGCATTACTGTCAGGGCTTCCTGGCTGACTTAATTCACTAGAAAATGTGACATTTCTTGGGAAGTCTCTCTGAAACCTCCCAGAGAGGCAATGTCTGTCCTATGTCAGTGTCTTAAGAATTAAAAATTTTTTTTTGTTAGCTGAACACCTGTCTGAAGAGGGAGGAAACTGGGGTAGGGTTTTCTTCTTTATTTCCCACACTTTGCTGCTGGATACATACAAATACCTCATTCATCTTACATTGACATTTTATGTGTATTTTTTTCAATTAATGAACTCAAAAAATTCAATTTTTGGAAGTAGGTTTCAAAAACACTTATAGGATAATGTTTTTCTAATGGCAATTAAAGAACATATTCCCTTTTAAGAAATAGTTCAGGAGTCTGTAGTTCTCAAAGAACAGTCCTCGTCCCTCTTAAGATACTTCCTTATTGGAAGTTGGGCTTGAGACTTAAATGAACTCAGAAGTCATTAGCCAAAGTGGAAGAGGAAGTGGAAGAGGCCTTTCTCCAGGTACACATAAGGGGAAAACTTTGGCAGAGGTGATGAAAATGTTTTCAGAAGGCAAACACAGCATCCCTGCTCTCCTCTCACCTGGCAAGTGCTTCATAACCCAGGTGAACTCCGATGGGTTCCTTAACGCACCCTGCTCTGGGTGCACAGGGAACCTTGGCAAGTTTAGCAAAGGGATACAAAAGAGACTTTTATCCTCTATTTTATTTTACTTTTCATCATAATCTACGTGCCAGAGTTAAAATACAACTCAAGTTTGTACATGAATGACGCCCGCTTGGGTTTATCTGCACTTCCACTGCAGCAGAACTCGTGTCCTCCGAGGGACAGGGCAGGTGCAGCCAGGCTGAAGGGCAGCTGGATGTGGGGAGCACCACGTGTGTCTGTGTCACGTGAAGAGCTTAGTATGGACACGGGAGTTAATTGCGTGTCAGTGCCTTGAAATTTAATATAAATTGTTCTGATGAGAATCAATCCTGCTGAATTCTGCTCAACTTCTTGCTAAGAAAAAAAAAATCCTCTCCTTTTCTTCAGCATGAAAACCCAATGCAGTCACATTAGAATATGAGCTACTAAAGCTTCAAAGTAGGTTTAGATAGTTGTAAATGTACTTTTGTCTGCCAGCCAAAAGGATTATTCTAAATTTTACCTCTGTACTAGGAAAGAGTAGGAAAAACTACAGACTCCAGCAAATTTTAGGTGTGAAATTAACCAAAAAAAAAAAAAAAGGGAAGTGAAGCAGAGAAACAGATCTTTAAGATTCCATTTTTAAGATTCAATTTTTTGGCATCAGAACTCAAAAAGATTCATTGTTGGTCTGTAGTTTCTTTAGGTCTGCCAGGACAATGATTGGTTATGGAAACAGTACAGTAAGTGCTGGCAACTTTAAGTGCTTGTCAAGTAACTCATGATGAGTTTTTGTGGCTCGAGTGGATCTAAAGGAAAGTGAAGCCTAAAACATCAGAAGAAATGCTTTTGTAGTATTTTTAATGCAACAAACAGTAGAAATTGTTACCACCTACAAAACAGAGGAAATGAAAAGGGGGCCAGTGCTACCAGCTGTGTGTGCTGATGTGCTGCTCGGCATTTTTCCTCTCCCTCTGTCTACTCCACCACAAACCTAGGGAACTTCCTAATTTTGTTTTCCTGGTTTATAAACCCTGCTTTACTCGAGTAATGTATGGCTATCAGAAATATTTGTGCATTTTCCCACGGAGTTGAAGCAATTGGAGAACCTTAGAAGCGAACACGACATTGCCCGGTACGAACGATCACGCGGAGGGAGATACAGGAGCACTGCCACACACTGGGGATCTACACCTAATCCTGCCGTGCCTTGCTCGTCCTGGAGGGGCTGCTGCAGGCACTCGGTGCCACTCCTGGAGCAGGGATGTTCCCTCGTGTTCCGGAGTGAGTGCTCAGTTCAGCCTGCTTGGAAGTGCACAGTAGATGTCATTGAATTGCTTGGATAAATTGCTTGGAGGCATCACCTTTCTGAGTGTTGTCAGTGGTGCAGCCTCTGTGGAAAACTCCGTTTGTTGTCTCAGCTGGGAAGGCGATTCTTTGGGGGAGAGGGTGGGGAAAGTGACATTTTATGCTCCTCTTCCCTCCCCCCAGAACCAGGGTAGCTTATACTGCGTTCAGGCGGATGTCTCCAAAGGGAATTTCTGTAGCTGTTTCTGGAGTAATGCTTTTCAGAATACGCTGTTGGAAAGAAATCATTATTAGAAATGGATTCATTTTAGAGGTAATACATAACATGACAGCCATTTATAATAACATATGATTTGACTTTGAGTTGCACCTCTTGAACTACTACTTAAGAATGTTTCAGGCCTCTGTTAACACTAAGAAGATGTGAAGTGCTATAGAAGTACACAGCAGGATTTTTAAATTATTTGTAACATAATTGGAATCAAAGCTTGGTAGATGTCATATTAATGCTGTAGGACTTTGCAGTTTACTTGGATACCCTAAGCCAACTAAACATATTCTTTATGAACTGGTATTTATTCGAACTTAAAAAAAATCCCAGTATTGTCATTTCAGGCTGCCACAGATTTATTGGAGAGAAATCTTACTAAATGTGGGAGAGAAAAACAAGCTTTTCTTACAGATACACCCCAGGAAACCAGCCTTTCACTGCCTCATTTGCTTGATGGGGGATTTTGAGTGTCTGGGGTGAGTTTTAGAAAGACTCCAGTTCATCAGAGCTTAAAAAATTACTTGATAAAACATTTTATAAGCATTTGTCTCAGTAAGAACGGGGAGATTTGTGAGAATGGGAAGAAGACAATTCAGCTGGCCAGGAACAGAACAGATAAGTCCCAGGAAAAAAAAAAAACCTACTCATGATATTTTTAGGAATCACCTCCTTCCTATCAGTCAAACAGAAGCAACAGAACATCAGGGATACCTCCTTAAGTGTCCCTGGGGTGATGACCAACCGATAGACCATGTAGATGGGAATGAAGATGATGGAGGAGGTTCCTATGCAGTAACCCACGACTGTGGTCCAGTAGGGATAATCATAATCAAAAAGCCTCAGCTCAGGAGGGTTGGACAGAAAGCTGCAGGTGACAAACTGAAAGAGAAAAGGGGAAAAGTGTAAATACATGGATTTTGACGGCGCACACTGTGGGGAACTCTGTGTTCCAGCGTAGCACTGAAATAAATAGAAAATGAGTAGGACTCAAGATTAACAATATGTTGATACTGAAAAAATCCTAAATTACATTAGTGTAGCTTTAAAACAAAAAATCAACAACAAATCACAAAACAAAGACCAAAAGGATGCTTCGATATTCTGCACACTGCACTGCTCTCTGTCAGAACAGGAAGAGGAAAAAATGTCATCTCAGTTACTGCTGTTGGATCATTTTCCTGAGCATATCATTCATGGCTGAAAAATTTCTTAGGAAACAACAAATACTTTTAGTTGAATATTACAGGAAAAATATTTGTGACTGTCCTTGGAAGGATTTCTGACTTTTGTCCAGAGTATCATCAGAAGCTCAGGATTACCAGCAAAACTTCCTTACAGAAATGACATCCTACATCCTGAGCTTTCCTTATTTTAGTTAGTTTCCACAGGGAATACAAATAGCTCTGCCTGGTAACCACATACCCAGGGCTGTGTGCCTCTCTGTTTATTTTGCTGGTTTAGGATCACAAAGAGGACAGAAGTAGAAAAATTACTGTGGTGTGACATTTTTATTTATAGACTTCCCTTTCTAGGGCAATAAAACGAAAGTCTCTTAATTATGCCTTGATCATTACAAGTGCTTTGAATTCACTCTGTAGGTTTTAAATCTACATTCTGTGCTTCATAAACTCCGTCTTGACCTGCTCTGCTCCCACTAAGGCCAGTCAGAATAAAAGATAGCATGAACTAATTTTGAATCAGGAAATGAACACTTTATGTTCAAATGGTATTAGTAACACTGCCAAGCCAAACATTGGGACATATTTCCAATTCTGAATTATAGATTTATAATGGTTGTAATTAACTGCTGTAAATTTTAAGTGGAATATTCTAAAGTTGCCTGTCAGCAGCTGCTGAGACAGTATTTCCTTATCTTGGTTTTCCTCCTCTGACAGTACGTTTCATCAGCTTTTATTGCTTCATTTTGCTGAGGTAAACAAAAAGCAACAAAACAAAGTAAATTTGTTTAGCAGAGGGTGTGGGGGGGAGTTATTCAGAACCCAGACTTATTCAGCTAACTCAACTACAAAAATCCTTAAAACTGTGGTTTAGTAACAAGACCTTGCAGCATTGTATTGGGTTTTTCACTAATTGAGCCTTTTTGGTTTAACAAAAATTGTTACTAAAGAACTTCACAAGAGAATTCTGGAATTAAGCTTTTAGAAGTCTAAGGAGCTGCATTGTTCAGTGGTAATTTTCTTGTGGTGGAAAGAAAAAGCTCTAAAGAAAGCTCACCAGGAGGAAGAGGGGACTAATTGCAACCCAGCAAACTCGCCAGTACCAGCCTGGGGCAGAGCCCAGCATTTCTTTCACATCGTTGCAAAACTGGGTGATGCCTGTGGAGACAAGTGGGAGGAGAGGGATGACAGCAGATCTAGGTTTTTCTTAAGTAGATGCTCAACACTTTTTTATGCCCAGAAAGTAAATTCAGAATCTATCCCAGAAGACTATTTTGTTCCTTTAACTCTTTATTTTATTAAAGTCTTAATTATTCTGAATTATACCTCCTGTTACTTTTAGATGTCTGTGTACTTCTATCAGAATTAATACTAAATCTCACTGGTTTAGTTATCAGTGAGTTTGTAAAAAGCTTTTGTAAACTTTTTTCTGGAGACATGGGTGATCTTGTCTGCAGAAACTGGGGCAGTGCAGAGCTGCAGGAGCTCAGGAGCTGGGGTCAGGGGTGTTTGGATGTACCATAGAACCAGGACACAGCCACTGCTTCCAGGAACACGACGGTCAGGACAGCTGGACCGGTGGCGTATTCTTCAAACAGCTTCACCACATACGCTCCTCCCTGGAAAAGAGATCAAACTGTCACTGTCCCCAGTGTCAGTGTCCCCATCCCCAGTGATGGATCCTTGCTGCTGTTTGGTACTGCCTTTGGCTGGAGCAGAGCATTCACAAGTGGGAAATTCACCCAGTTCTGTCACTTTGCAGCTGTTCCTGCCAGGGAAATCCTGGTGAGCTGCTCATCCTCTGTGGACATCCCTCACCTGGGGGGCTGCCATGCAGGGAAGCTAAAATGTGCTGGCAGTTCTGGCTGGATTTTAGTGAACAAATGGGATTTTACAGGATGGCTTTTTGCATGCCCTCTTCTTTCTCCAACAGGGATCATAGCTACTGAACAGGAAATAAATAAAGTGTTACCCTGCTTTCTTTCCATTTGGGATCTAGAACCATGAAGGAGGAGACCTCTTGCAGAGGAGCTCAGCATCCTTGTACAGCAAACACTTCACATGAGAAGGAAGTTACACATAAATGAGCAAGTGGAGTGAAACATGACAGGAAAGCCAAGTATTTCTTTTCCCTTACGATCACTCATTATTCAAAAATTGCTTGTTGTGAGAATGAAATGTTAAGGTAACAAGGGAACTGTTTGGTGTGACTAATGATAATTTCTGCCTTGAAACAATGAGGAAGATCCAGGAAATCCATTACTAGAATTTTTTTTTAAGTTCAAAATACATTTTAAACATTGTGAAGATTATAGTAACTATCCATGTTGTTTTAAAACATGGAGCTTTTGGGAACAAGAAGTAAACAACATAAAAAATGTGGCTGGTTGTCTGCTGACTGATGAGCAGCATTGTTTGTGATGTGTAGCACATAATGAGTTGCAGTAGGATCATTTTGCCACATTATTTCCTTGTGAAATATTGTTCACATTTATTCCAAGTAATAGATTTCTAATGCATAAAGAAAACAGGCTGGAGATTCAATCTGATTTCTTGAAACTGTCGTCAAAAAATTACTACCCTCTCCAAGGTGTCATTGGCAGGAAACTGCCAGTGAGGAAGGCTGAGAGTGGGTGAAATACTCACAAATGTCAGGGTTGCCAGCGACCCCAAAAAGCAAATGATGGTCAGACCAAGGACAAACAACTCCCTGCGTTTGCCCCAGATGTGCGGGAATTCATCCAGGACTCCAGTAATCACTCCCTCTAGTCCTGCAAACTGAAAAGCATGGAAAAATCACTGGAAAATAGAGGGCAGTGTTACCTGCTTCAAAGTTTCTGTGCTTAAGGGAGCTTTGCAGCATTGAAACATCGGTGCTTTGTTCTGCTGCAGAGTTGGTGTGGGGTTTTTTAGACAACTCTCTCCTCATTACTTTTTTAAACTCTTTAGGGTGGGGATTTAGTGTTCATGTATTTATGGGAATGCATTGTCATCCAAAGGCAGTCCTGTGCTACAGGCACCAGGATGTGGAGAAGTGGGAGGTGTTTCAGTAGGACTAGGACTGTGAAACCAGCTGAGTTCAGCCCTGCTGGAAGGAGCTGATTCTCCACCTGTAAAACCAGACTCACATGACAGTTTTTTAGTATTATCTCCAGTTCCCACCTTTTAAATCCAATGTGTGTGAAAAATCTCCAAATTTTCATAATTGCTTTGTAAGTTTACAAGCAAGAAAGGAGCCTGGAAGGCTGCATTCAACCAGGAGTGTGTGAATCAAGTGCTTTGCTTGTATTTCAGGGTCTTATTAATTGTCACAGTAAGACAGTGACAAATCATTTGATTATATTTAAACCTATTCAGATAAAAACTGGAGTAACAGTTGCTGCCTTACAGAAGGCACCTGGAGCTGCCAATCCTGCTGCAAACCCCTCAGTGCCAGTGCAGTGTTTGTAATTGTGTTTCTGTGGTGCCCGAGGGGGTCAGGCTGTACCCCGAGGAGCTCCCACCCTGGCTACTCACCGTGCTGTCTAATCCCAGCGTGAGCAGCATCAGGAAGAAGATGATGGCAAAGAAGGTGGAAGCAGGCATGTTTGCAATGGCCTCTGCGTACGTGATGAAGAGCAGGCTGGGTCCTGGATCAGAGAGTTGGGATCATTGTTAGCCAGTACTGCTGAGGGAAGGACAGGCTGGTGCACGGTGTCTCCCAGGGGAAAACTTCTCCCCCCAGGCTGTTCTGGCACGTGCAGTTACCACCACATCTGTGAAGCTGCAATCTGACTTTTATATGTGGTATTTACGCACTAATTTTTTTAGCTGTACTGTATAATGGTGCCCTTATAAATTCAGTATCCTGAATAATATACTAAATATTTCACATAATTTGGGCTGCTCTCAATCGAGAAGATAATACACAAATATATTCTACCTTAGAAGCAGTTTGAGATGTGTATAAAACATTAACCTACCAGTGTCTTTGGCAACCTCTGACACGTGTTCGTTCCTCATCTCAGCCATGTATCCCAGCACGGTGAAGATCACAAACCCAGACACAAAGCTGGTCAAGCAGTTCACGGTGCTGGTGACCAGAGCATCTCTGCAACAGAAGACCTAACTCACATCAGGGAATCTGCATCTGCTTGAGAGGGTTTAAAACCTCTTGGTCTACAATCTGGACTGACTCCTAGAAAAACTAGGGGAATACAAGGGAAAAAACAAGCAGCAGATTTGAAAGAAAGAGGGAAAAACCCCAAAACCCATGACTACTTTTTCTTCTCAAATCCAAACAGATGCTGTAACATCAGCCTGACACTGGAATGAATGCTGGCTGTACCCTGGGGTTTTAAAAGAACAGGAATTACTACATGAATATTAAAGAATTGAGAATTTTATTTTACAAGTTAGAAATAGATTTTTTTTTTAAGGTAACAAGGAAACAACCATGAATTGCCTTTCTGCTCAAGACTATAAAATCATTTCCCTACTGACTACTGAGATTAAATAATTACAGTGTGATGGTTTGGGAGGGGTTTAGTCCATTTTGTTGTGCCAAGTTTCTACACCTTAGACCTCTTGCTGTAATTGGTAAAAATTATCTTACTTTAAGGTAGGGAACCAAGGAGAAATGCTTTAGATTGCAGGTTCTTGCAGTAAGGATTTCTGTTCTGTTACACTTCTGTCTGATTTCTATGTACACAGGTCTGACAATTCAGTGCCCTTCATCAGCACCCTGTTTCTTTTTCATAAATACCCACAGTTATACTTTTAAACTCGATTTTAGTTATAGAATAAGGTAGAACTCACTGGTAGCAGTTGTTGTGGAATTTGTTGTAGCTGGCATAAGCCAACAGGACCCCAAAACCTGGTCCCAGGGAGAAAAAAATCTGAGCTGCTGCATCCACCCAAACCTGAAAAATATTGAAGGCCAAGAAAAAATGACATGAAACAGATCGAATGAGTTTGGCATATTCAGAATGTCACTTAGGTCTACAAAAGGGTGTTTCACTGGTCTGCCTATGTCCTAGTCCTGGTCTAACAGACACTCTGTTAAGAGAGATGTTGAACTATGAATGTTTACTGTAGATCTGTTGTGGCTGTTGCACTTCTGACAGCATCTTAGATTAATTCAGTGAATTGCCTGTAATCAGTTCAACATAAGTTTTGCAGTGTATAGAGAATTTTTTTATCCATGATTTTGCAGTCTTCCAAGTCTTCCTTCAAACTTTGTGTGCTGTGGAATAGTCCTGTGTTTGGCAGTGTGTCCTCCAGGCATGTAGACTTTTCCTAGATTTCTGGAAATACATTTGACAGTGTGGATGCAGTTCTGGTTCTTGGAGCTCAGTTCAGCTTTGTTGTAGCTGTGACAGATGCAAGTGTGATGATCTTGTTATGAAAAGCGTGTTGTACTTGAAAAGTGGCCACAGCCCTAACGACTAATGTTCTAAAGTACAATATCAGCTCTCTTTCTGAAGGTGAAAGTCCTCATTCATTTATTCCCTTCTGATTGAAACACGGAGTTCATTACAACTCATTTCTAATATTCTCTCCCATCGCGTGAGGCCATCCTGTATCATCCAGACAGAGCTCTGTCATCACCCAGCACACAGATTGCAATCTGCTGTCCTCACTCCAGATACATCCAATACAATATCAATGCCCTTTATTGCTTTTTCAGAAGATGTGGTTCCTTATTGGAGATGCTGCTTTATCAGAGACTGGTGTCTTTTCATTTCCTCTTCATTCAAAACTCTCCATATCAGCTGGGCAGCAGCAGACTTGCAAACATTGGAATTTTTTAATCTTCATGTTTGTAGTATTTATTGCTTTGGGGTTTTTCCATCACCCTCCTCACCAGACACTTTCACGGGCAGTGAAGTGAGCACAGCTTTGAGCCTGATGGATTGCCTGTCACCCACAGAGTTCAAGGCTGGATCAGATACTGGAGGGCCTGGGGTTTGTTGGTTAGCTCAGTTTGTCCTCATTCCTGCTATCCTTTCAAATTTTGGTGGTGTGTGCAGGCCTGACTGATTTATTCCTCCTCCACAGGCACTTACATGAGTTACTGAGTCAGGGTTTAGTTGGTGTCTGTGGGCTCATCTGCCAAAGCTTGTTACAGGATGGAGATAGAAGTTTCTGCTCCAGTAACCTGCACTATTTAAACAGGGGCAGCTGTGGACACTGTAGGTCTGTACTGGTTGCCTTAAGCCAAAAAACTGCAGCTCCACTACTTGTTAGGGTTTAATAAATTCAGTTTTCTCAGTGTGATTCATTTTGTTGCAGTGTAGGAGCACTCACAGCTTCTCACTCAGTGTCAGCCTGGTCACCATTTTCCTGGTGAAAAAGTGTTTGGTCACTTGTTTTCTTCTAATCATATCACTCATTCTGTTCAGCCACTGTATGAGAACTCTGCTTTTAGTTCAAAAGGGTGGACTCTAAATTAAGGGTGGACTCTAATCTTTAAAATTCTTTATTATTATGGAAAGAGCATGAAGTCATGGCTTTTAAGTGAAGTGAAGGCTTCTAAGTCCATGCTAAGACATCTGTTCAGTCATGCTCTATGTATCTTTGCTGATGCAGACACTGATAGGCTGAAAGCAAATCTCTACTCTTCTATAAAGTTTTTTACCTCAGTGGCCAGGAGTTTCTGCCAGTCAGGTTTCAAGTAGTAGAGGACACCTCTCCAAGCCCCAGGCAAAGTTGCACCTCTCACTAGCAGGATGAAGAGGATGATGTAAGGGAACGTGGCAGTCACCCAAACCACCTGGAGGGAACATAGTGAGAGAGCGTTTGCCGTGGGTAGAAAGTTAACAGGGATAATAAGAATTAGTTAATCATATTGTATCTCTCAGCATTTGTAGCATCTTCACGTGAGCTTCTCTGCAGGTCTGTAAACAGGCAGTTTGCACATCTGTCCCCTTTCCTTGGCAGGGTTGTTCCTGCCCAGAGAGCAGTGGTGTCACTTATTTTTGTCCTTGATTGCTTGGATAAGAGCAGCAGTCACTGTACAGCCAGTGCTCCCCAAATACATCAGCCCATAATCCCTGTCATGCAAACAACGTGAGATAATCCCCTGACATTTAACTGGCTCAGGCAGAACTGCCTCTAGACTGCACTGTACCAACGTGATGTGTCTTGCTTTTACATCACCTTGCCAGATGTTTTGACTCCTTTCCAGATGCTGAAGTACACAATGGTGAAGATTAACAACAAGCAGAGGGTCAGTTGCCAGCTAATGCCCCCCAGGTCATCCAGCCCATTGGACCTGTGCACCTGCAGAACCTGGCGGCTGCAAGAGGAAAGAAAAACACAGTAGAGATTATTTTTTAACAAATGCTCATATTAAATGTGCATTTAACAGTCAATACTGTGGTCTGAGCATTACAAGGAATCCTGAGGCCTTGATAAGCAGCCTTCAAAGTCATGACATTTTGGATTAATTTTATTTTAATTAGAAGTTTGATATTAACAGCACACCAGTGAGGATAAGTGACAACAGAGAGCGACTGGAAAGCTCCTAAAACACAGAGCACCCCCCATACACCCTAAGCTTACATCCCCCTACAAGAACTCAGTGATTTCAAGAGGGTACCATCAACAATCAGCCCTGCTGCCCTCTGAGGAAAAGCTCGCTGGTGTTCCAGCAGTCTGGCTAACACCACCATCCTCACTTACATGCACTTACGTATAAAATTCTTCTGCAGGAGAGGTGGAGTGCAGGGACCAGCTGACGTTGTCCTTGCTGAAGTAGTTGGTGCAGTTTCTTGTGTTCCAGGGATTTGTGCAGCTGGTCCAGGGCAGCTCCGCCGTGAAGGAGGAGATGAGGTAGTAAAAAGCCCAAGCCATGATGGTGTTGTAGTAGGAGGCTACATAAAGATCTATGATACAGATGGCAAAGCCAATTCCTGGAGAGGCAAGAAATAATTGCATTCAGTCAGTGTAAGTTTTAGGCAAAAAAAAAGAAAAGGAATCGGTTATCACATCAGCTACCATTAGTAACTGTCTAAGGCAGCTCTGCAGGAGGAACACACACCCTCCCAACTGTTTACAACACTGGCATTTCTTGTGACTTCAGAAATACTCTGATTCCAGCACAGCAGCCTTAATCAAGACAGAACATGCTTATAAAGGGGGCTTTTCCATGTGTTCCTAAATTTCTGCAATTTAGAAATAGGCATCTTGCAGTCTCAGTAAATAAAAAGACAAGACCAGAGCTATAACACTGGGAACAAGAGTAAATGAGTATATAGAACAGTTTCTTTTATTCTTTATATTTTTAGGCTTGGTCAGCCTCTATCTAATCAATTTGAGTTGCATCCTGTATGTGTATACAAGAGTACACACACATGTGCAGGTGTAGATGGAGTTTTAGGAAAGCTTTCTTTGTAAAGCCAAAATCTTGTGTAGAACAAGCCTTACTTGGCTTTATGAGATTTTCTCTCTTCCCCCCAGAATTTCACCTTTGTAGGAAAATTTTCCAGTTATTCAGAAAGTTCCATTTCCCTTTGTTACCTTTGAATATAGGACATATTTTTCTCCAAATGGAAATACACCCATTCCTGTGGTACTGTCCTAGTGCTAGTTCCATATAGAAGAGGGGAATCCCTCCGAAGATGGCCATGATTGTGTAAGGAATGAGGAACGCTCCTGCAAGAGAGAAAGCAGATGACTGTAACTGTTTCATAGACTTCTCTTCCAACAGCACTCCATAAACAAGAGTTCCTTTTATCCCACAGGGAAAATGCATATCCCCTCCCTAGCCAACACACTGCTGAATTACCATGGGATTTCTCTTAAGAGTAACTACTTAGCAGTGTGAAAAAGAAGCAACACTCAGGGCAAACTTCTCACATTTCTGTAACACGGGATTCACCAAGACTCCACTGGCTGCAATAGGTACAGCTGTGAGATGGGCTACAGATAAAATAATTAATTTCTCCAGTAAAATGCCTTTGTTACATCAGAGAGACAAAAGTCCTTTTCAAGATCTCCTTGATTAGATTTTAGATTTATATTTTGGCCCTTACGTCAGTGAGTCAAAGACCCAGCTTTCCTCAGAAGTTGGTTTAGACATGTTGGTTTATCAGATTTTAAAATGCTCCTTGAGAAAGGGATTAAGTCGTTTGTGTTGGAGTGTGGGTCTGCACCTACCTGATTCTCAGCTTCTAGTTGTGCTGTGCTAAATAGCTTTTCTGTCATTATCCCATCCCAATATTTAGGTTTTCCAGTAAATAATTTCTCCTTGGTCATTTGTTATACATGATAATTTAAAAGCCACTAAATCATCCATTTCTAAACCAAGAAATTCAGCATTAAGGAACAGTGAACAGGACTGGGCACTGACCTCCTCCGTTTTGATAGCAGATATAAGGAAATCTCCACACATTTCCCAGATCCACTGCGTATCCAATGACAGAGAGGAGAAAGTCAATTTTTTTACTCCAGGTCTCTCTGTCCTCCAGCTCCATCAGCTGCTGCTGAGCTTCGGCCCCACAGGTGGTGGATGTGGTGGTGGTGGTGGTGGTGGTGGCTGCTGGGGCCGTGCCCTGGGCATCCTCCACCTCTCCGTTGCAGGGCACTGAGCTCTGAACCCCTGAATAACCATTTGAGATCTGAGCTGCCTCCCCTTTATCCCCCTGGCTGGGGTGGACTTTGTTGCCGTCCTCCACCAGCCGTAGGGCAGATTTAGGGTTCCTGACCAGAAGTCCGTTCTCTTTACAATCTTCTCCTTTGCTACAGTCTGGGACATCTTTCTTGGAAGTCAGGGGCTCTGTCTCATTGCTTGTGGCCTTTTTTTCCATTTTTTCTGAGATTTGTTCTGGTCACTTGCAGACAGGCAGCACCACAGGGTCCCCTCGTGGTTTGTCTTCCCACGCCTTTCTTCCCAGCACTTTTAGAATTCCTCTTCCATACTTAAATCCATCAGATTGAAGGCACAAGCACCATCTAAGAAACAAAAAACAGTTGAAAATCCATTACAGGCTTTACTGGTGCTGGCAACTTTTCATGTTACAGCCAGTAGGTTCTGAGATTAAAGTACAGAGGTAATTAACCATCACAGCATGCAATGTGAATCATGGAGCAGATAATCTGGGATTTTGTCCAGAGAAAGGCAGGAAGAAATCATCTTCTTTGACAGCAGAACCTGGTGTACCTGGATTACATCCTCTCAGGAGGATCTGCTGGACTTTGTGCATTGCTGGACACCTCACACACATTCATAGTCCTGCTGTCTTCTGGTGTCACCTTCTCCCTCTGAACGCTGTTGGACTCCCAGTTTGCAAACTGAGGGCAGAGTTTAGTGTGACTTTTATTTTCATTTTCCTAAGTTCATCCTGCGACTCATACACTCATCTTGTTGCAATTTCTAGATTCACCCGGCATGAAGGGAAAAGAATTCATTAAACAAATATGAGATAACCACGGGTATAAAAATTACATTTCATGACCACCTTTCTTCAGAAATCCCAGTGTCTGCTCCGTTTAGCAGCAGATGTAGAAGACTTAAATGAAACTTTAGAAAAGTATTTAAATCTCAGTGGTTTTGTATCAACTAACTGTTGAGGCTCAGTCAACACTAATAACAAGCAGAAGAGATCATAAAGTTCAATCTGATTCTTTTGAATAAGAACTAACATGTGAGTCTAAAGGACAAAACTTGTCCTCGGTTTTGTCTGTCTCCCTGGGCAAATAAAAGCATCTTTCATTCTGTTTGGATCCACTGACACTGTGGTTCCAGCCCTGGGAAGGCTGGTGGGCACTACTCCTGTGCTCCTGCCCACTGCCAGCAGAAAACACCGGGCACTGGGAGGATCCCTGGCTTCTCTGCCCTCTTCATATGTGCTAAAAACAGAATCCAAGGCAAATAAACCATCCTGAAATAAAGTATAACACAATTAACTTTTCCTTCAGAACAAAGAGAACAGAGAAGGAGTTGTGATTCTGTGAGCAGCTCATGTTTTGTTTTCTGCTGATTTGTTCGGGTAATGTAAACACCCAGCTGCCTTTACCCAACAAAACCTTGGAACAGGAGCTGATCCCCTGTGCTGTAAATGCCCCAGGGCAATAACCCTGCTTTATTGCTAGCAAAGAGTCACACAATCTACACCATGCCACCACAGATTAAATTATTACAATTACATCTATTTTTTCCTTTTCAAAACATTTTATCACAGTAGTAACTGTCATTGTCACGTCCTAGCAGAAAAAATTAGCATTATTTTGCTTTTAACTGCAGGAAAAACTAAAGCAGAGAAGGAATATGATTTGCTTATTTTAGAATTTGCCGATTATCAGAGCTATTAAAACTCAAGTTTTTCCCAGCTTTCCACCTTTTGCAAAGACAGTTTGTTAAACCTTTTCTAAACATTTCTCAGTGCAAGCAGAAAGAGAAGGAAAGTTATTGAGCTGCAGAGCAAACAGGAGGATGGTCTCGAGATAAAAGTCACTTGAAGATGTTGTTTAGAACCTTCAGAAATCTTTAGTTCTCCAGGCTTACATTCTGTCTCTACCCAAATAATCTCTTCCATCATACAGCAAGCAGTGCATCATTAATGTGAATTTGTTCAAGAGCAAGTACTTTGCTGCCGTTAATTAACCATCCACAAAGACTGAAACATCTTCAGAGTTCCAGAGAAAAACACCAGGGCAAAGAACAGGAGGTTCTGTTTTACCTGCAGGGCTGCAAAACCTGAATGCCTTTGGAGTCCAAAACCTTCCAAATGTCCCAAAAGAGGTTATGGAGATGGAAACAGCCCTGGTGGCCACACACAAATCCAAGGAAAGGCCACAGCCAATCCTCCCCTTGTACAGAGCATGGTAAATACCAGGTGGGAATATGGAAAAGTAACCTGAGCCCTTCTGGACTTTACTCCTCTCACTCATAAATGGGAACGCAGTAAAGGATGTTGATTTAACTGCATTATCTCATGGGACTGATTTTTCCATACCTGAGGCTTAAACTCTCAGTTTAAAGTTGTAAACCACTTTATTTCTGCACATTTTTTCAGTGCTTTCTTTACTGAGGGGAGGTCAACGATTTTTGCTAACTCCCAAGATCTGTGACAACCAGGATCGTTGTCCATCCAGACCTAAACTCCTTCTCCTGTTCTTCTGGAGACTACAGGAAAAAAAATACCACATTATTTGAACTATTTCTGTAGAATTTTCAGTAGTTCGAGCCTCAGATACGCAGAATTACATGTGAATTTTCAGGGGCTTCAGCTGAAAGTTGAACAATTTCTTTCTGGAAAAGGAATTACAGCTCATCAGCTGTCCTGGGAAATCTCTGAAGTGATGGAGTCCACGGCTACACAGTGGAGTTCACAGGGGCACGGTTGGCACATGAAAACAACAGTACCAGATTATTTCATTACACTGTACAAAACTGTGGGAGAATGTGCTTTTTTCTTTGCTTTGCTACAAATCCAAGGAAAAAAAATACTGGAAGGCTGTTCCACTACAGCCTTCTGTGACCACTACAAAGAGTGTAAAGAGCTGCAGAGAGAGCTCTTGGGGTTGGGAAAATACGCTCGGACACCAGGGAAGATTTCCAGGGGGTAATGACCCCAACAGGGAAGGATTTTGCCCACCTCAGCCTCCCTTTCTTCTCTGCACAGGTCCCTAATTCAGGTGCTTGGATGATGACAGCAATGATCCCAGGAATAACAGTTTATTACCTGTTTTCAATCTGAGCTGTCGCAAAGGTTGCTGTTACATAGCTGCACCTTGGCTCCTTATCACCCCCAGTTAGCTGCAGGAGAAAAAGGGGAGATAAAAAAGGGAAGAAGATGGAGCTCTGTGCTTTCGTTTCCTTTTGATCTGTGTTTGGTAGACGTGACTTTGCTCCCCTGGGAGGCCCTGGTGCCTCTGCAGCAGCGCCGAGCAGGGGTTGTTCTGCAGGGCAGCTCCGTCCAGGAGCACGTGGAAGGTGCCAGCCCTGGCAATGTCACCGTCCCTGTGCAAAGGGTGACTAAAGAGGAGTGACCCTGGAGCACGCAGCGTGTCCTCCACAGCTCCTCCAGCTTTGTTGGGAACACTGGGATGCATAATTGAAGACATGTGTTTCCACACGCTGGGCTGCAGCCACCAACGCAGTTCACATCAGCCAAACATTAATTAAATTATATTTATTTATCTCCCACACGGAGCTGAGCTTGAACCAACACTGTAGATGTAAAATCCCTGCATATTCCTTGATGCACAAATCCGGCTCTTTCACCTCTACCAGAGCAATCCTCGAGGAGCATCCCTGGCCTGGGGCCCGGTTCCTCCTGCTCAACTGAGGGAGCATCCCCTGTTTATTTCTGGAGGCTCGCAGTGACCTCTCGTGGCAGTGTGGGAATCCCTCGCCTTTCATGCTGTGCCAGGGAGTAAACAAGTCTTTCCAGCACAACAACAAAGCGATTTTCCTGCTCTCGGCACTTTTTAAAGGAAGAATTGACATTTAATGTGTCTGGCAGAGTAAAGCGATTGGGTTGAGGTGCAGCAAAGAGCAGATGCTTCAAGGGAGGCAAATCTGGAGCCACCGGGAGGTTGCTGTGTTTGGGGTGGGGCTGCACTGCCTTCCCCAGCACTCGCCCAGCCCCTGTGCCTCCCATTTGAACTCTCACAGTCGCAAAATTTGCTAATTTGTATATATTTCACTTCACACAAATGGTGCTCTTATTTCGTGTGCTGATTTTACGAAAGTGGAGAAGCAGCACTCGCCAGGCCACAGCTGCATTCCTGCAGGAAAACTCGGGTCCCGCCTTCCCTCCCACTGCTCCTCCATCCTCCTGCTTCCATCCCTTCACATGCAGGCACTTGCAGGGAACTGAAGCACTTTGAACCTCAAAAAGAAGAGTCAGCCCAGGGTGTTGGCAAACAGAACCAAACACTGGGATGCTTCCTGTTAACTTGACCTAAATCTCACGTTTATCACAAAGAATTTGAGATGGTTAAAGTTACAGCTGCCTGACTCACATGACACCTCGCAGCTCACACAGGCAGTTGTGCGTAAATGGAAGGAGCCCAAGGATGTTACTTTTATCTCAAATATCAAGCGAGAAGTTTGTATGACAAGATAGGAATCGTTCACCCCAGGCAGGAGAGGGCTGTGCTGTTTGCCTGGACCTGTTCTCACCTCTGAGCCACAAATGACCCAGAGAAGCTTCGTATTTTTCCTCCGAGTTTGCACAGTTCAGGGGCAACCCTTAAATCAAAGCATTATGGAATAGATGTCCCCACACTGTGAGGACTTGTTAAAGAATAAGCATTTCAGCCGATTAAATTGCATTGCACTCAATTATGATAAATTTTACCTGCTGTGTGTCATACACAAGTCATATTTAGCTTCCCAATGCAAAAAAAAAAAAAAATATAGTGCTTTTTTATGTTGAATGTGTTCACTTTTACTGATTTGTTTAAAAAATGAGTACCCAGAATGTCCTATTAGCTCGTTAGCAAGTGTGACAGTTTGTATTTCAGATTTCAAAACCTGATATTCATAAATACTTGGGAGCCACAGAATTGGGGCATTAGGTGTAAAGCAGATCTAAGCTGATATCTAGACCATGCCTCCACAATAGAAAATTGATTTATTTGGGGGATTTTTTTTAGAAATTCTTTTCTAGTTGAAGAGAATCAAAGTTGGAGTTTGATAAAGCATGGTCTAAACCCACCGAAATTAATGGCCCAGTGAATTGTCACAGGTTTGATCCCAGTGCCAGTGATTTTAAACGTTACTCAGTTGGGTACTTTGGCACAGCTCTGTAACCTGGGAGTGTCTTAAGAGGAAACTTGCAGCATGCAGGTGACAAAATGGACCCTTTGTATGGATATTTGCTGGGCTCCAAGGGCTCCCTCACATTCCTGCTAAAGCAGAGTGACCTCAGCAAGTCGTGCTGGTGGGACAATGGCCCTCCTGGGCGAGTAAAAGGCTGCTTCCCAAAGAGTGGCACAAGGAGAGGTTAACTCCTGTATTCCCAGATAAGGTAAAATGGGAAAAGAGTGCCTCGGAAAGCAGCAGTTTTGGGGAAATATAAACCTGCACTGGGAGTTTTACGTCACAATCTTGTCCCTGTTTCAGTCTGAAATTAAAAATTCATCAGGAAAGAGAGATTTTTACCTTTAAAATTCTGTCGAGAAGACAGACACTGTACTGTAGTGGGAATGCTGCCAAACTGGTGTCAGTCATCTAAAGAACAGGGAGGAGGGGAAATGCATTTTTTGGCTCGAGACTGTCTGTGTGTAGTGCAAGGAAACAGATAAGCTTGGAGGGAATGATATTGCTTTCGTATTCTTCCTCAAATTATTTATATAAACCTAAAGGAAGGGCCATAACACAGCAAACTTCACTAAATAAATGGAGCACCATCCCTTAGTAACAGATGATGTTTCTCTGAAGGAGATTTTTTAATGGCTATCTCCAAATTACAGCCCTCAATTCGGGCTCCAAGTTCTACTCAAGTTCTTTACGGAACATCCCACGGGCAGGGTTCATGGTGTTCTCTCAGTGCTCTGAGGTACAGAGCTGCAAACACACAGGTTGGGAAAAGAGTTCAAACGTGAGCATCAGGAAGGAGATCAGGACACACAATTAATATTTCTTTAGGCTTTGCTACTAATGAAAACTCAGCAGTTAATATTTCCATGGAGGAAAGCAGGAAAGAACTTACACACACGGCACATTTCCATGTGTAGGAATAATTTTGGGGGGTTATTAAATTCCAGGTTTGGGGCAGTTTTTCTTAATTTAACCATCTGAAATTCATCACACCCTGTCCGATTAGAAAACGGTTACAACAGTCACTTGCTATATGAGAAGTTTGCAAAGTATTCTCCAAGAAAATTATGGTTAATTCACCATCAAAATCACCAGAAGATGCAGCCCAAGTGTTTGAGCCCTTCCCTGGTAAATGTCTGACAACCCACATTAAAAAAATGCCACAACATTTTCAAGAATCCAAATCCATTAAATGCCTGATCCCTTTTCCCCCAGGCTTTCTTAACATATCAAAACATGTTTTCCTTGCCTATTTATATATTCAGTTGCACTGCATTCCTTAATTAAACTCCATATTTCTTAGCAAACTAACCCAGCAAGCCAGTTGGTTTCAGTAAACGTGATTGACTATAAATACACAGGACATGCTCTTCAGACTCATTACTTGCAATAAATCTGGCCCATTGAGTTCAATAATTTACTGTGCTGGAACCATTTACCTTTTAAAATATAACTTGATATGGTTAATAAAACTCACTTCACCCTTTCAAAATAAATAACAGCTTCAATTGCCTATTTTTTCTTGTTTTCCTTTGGATTCTGCTGCCTTCCTTCATTTTTCCATATAGTTCAATGCTTTTTTGTAAGCTTTAAATAACTTTACATCTGTAATGCAGTTATGTGGACTGCCAAAACTCTTAAGTTTAAATTGTCAGAACATGTTCTGCTACAGGCATTTGACTCCCAACATTCATAACTGCTGGACAAGCGCCTGAACATGACAGACTAGAGCATGTAGCAGCAGAATAGAAATAAAAGGCACTGAAAGTTTTAAAAACCCAAGGAAAACTAAAACTAAAATCACTGTACCTTTTTTGCCCCCAAAGCTTTGTTAGATGCACAATGTTTTAGAAATTGTCAAAGACCTTAAAGTTGATTTAAAACCAAGCAAAATCTAGAGTAAAGATTTTAGCCTGTCATTAGTATTTCACATTTTATAACCGAAGTGGAAAGAGGCAACGAGGAGGGAAAGTTAATGAAACTCCAGCGCCTGCTGCTGCAGGGGGTCAGCTCTGAGGAGCAGCTGTCTCTGAGTCTGTCTGAATTTCATAAAAGTACTCCAGACATTGCTGTGTAAAGACAAAATTATAAAGTACCTGTGTTTGGGGTCGGTCCGAAGCGCTGCTCTTGGAGAGATCCAAGCTCGAGTCCCCTTCACCCACATTTACTTCAGCCTGGGGAGCTCAGCATGTGGGCAACTCAGCATCCTGGGGAGGTTTTTGTACACCAGTCCCCCTCACATGGTCTGATTTCCAGATAATCTGCTGCCAAAGAGCTCTTTAAGAATTTTTGCGTCACTTTAGTCAAATAAACTTTATGTTTCACCAGGGCTGCAGCTCAGTTTTCCTCCTAGAGGTGGGTGGCTACATTTGCCTGCTCTGATCCGTTCGGGGGAGCAGGATCCAATGAAGGCAGAGCCAGAAGGAAGGGAAGCTTTCCTGGTAAGGGACAGCTTTGTTACAGCTCTAAATAACAGGATGGGGATGAGGATGGACACAAGAAAGTTTTGAGGGAGTCAGTGAATTACAAATTTATAGGTGGCTCTGCAGTAATAGGAAGGACTGGGATATTATCACAATAAAAGGGCTTGAAAAGAATAATTTCTATTGCTGAATAGTTGCATTATTTTAAGAAAGAAGTAAGGTTTAGCTTTGCTTTAAACCTTGAAGCACAAATTCTTTACAAGCGTTTTGCTGCCTCGATAAGCTCAACAAGTAATTTCCTTTCTTCCTACCACTACTCCAAATACCTCACTCCACCTCTGACACGTTCTTTTCTCCAGTATTTTTCATCCAGGATTTCTTCATTCCTGCCCTTCATGACTCGTTTGTAAAAAGTCATAAATCACAGGTCAATGCCGTAGTTTAGGTGGCAGATTTAGGGAAAAAAAAAAAAAAGGTGGAGAAGCAGAATAGGGGCAAGTAAGAGTAGCTGATTGTTGGAGCAGCAGCAGCTTTGCTGGAAGCAGTTGCCAGTTTACACAGATTTCTTCCAAACAATTGCAAAGAAAATAAACTGGAAACTGAAGAGCCGTAATTTGCACTTTTTCCTTTGCTGTCCCTGGTCCCTGACAGAGCCGGAGCTGGGCAGGGCGAGGCACCTGCACCATCTCAAGGAGAGCTCAGGCATTGCAGTTACACGCACGAGGGACACGTATTGAAATCAGTTTTGTTTCCCATGAACTCCCCTGGGCACTGTGTTAAGGCTGTTTTGTCAAATTGAGCTTTTTTCCTTCAGCTGCTTTAGAAATTCATTGATCTTTTAGTGCAATAGCAGTATCTGCCTCCTGTCTGGGTGCTGGATTTCCCTCCTGTGTCCTGCTTTCCAAAATAATCAGGATTGGACATGCCAACCTCCACGTCGCTGCAGACAGGAAAACCCCCGCCAGAGTGTCCTTGCCTGTAATATTCCTCCACAACCTTCCCTCTGTTCTGTCCTGTTCCAGAGGGTTTGCAAGGACAGATTCTGCCATTCCTCACTCACTAAACCTTTCTGGAGGTCAAAGCACGGTGTTTTAATGTGTAATTATCCGGCTGTGGATCAGACCCTGTGCTCTGGAGAGCAGGATTTTTTTCCTTCCTGGAAGGATGGATGGCACAAGGAATCTGCACTTTTGCTTTCCGTACAGATTTCCAGCTCATTACTGCTGCAAGACTGGAAGGGATTTTCCAAACTCCCTTTTTCTACCCTCTTACAAGAAATAAATTCTCTCTACTGAGAGCCCCTCCTCTCTTTACATAATTATATCTTGGGTTTTTTAAAAATTTGAGAGGGATCACGACCTTTGTCTGAGGTTTTTCTCCATCTCAGACTCTGCTTAGAGTAGGTTCTTCTATGCCTGATCTGGGCCTTTTTGTTCAGGTGTTTTTTTCATTAATGCCTTCTGCAGCAGTTACTGGGTTTGGGGTTTGTTTTGTTGGGTTTTTTTGGGTTTAATTTCTTGCCAAACAGTCTGGAGCCTTTGGGGCATAACAGAAATAACAGACTGGAGATTTTCAGGCAAAACCCTCAACTTTATGACCTCTTATTTATCTCATAAGTGAAAAACTTCCAGGGGCTGTACTGAGCCAGCTCCAGAATCTCATTAAATCTTCTGGGCATTGGTGGGTGAAATTCTGATGATTTAGGGAAAGTATGAAAAAAAGAGAAGGAAAATGGACTTTACACAAGACACATGGATAAAGCAGCTGCAGATTGCAGCACAAGGATGGGAATCATCACTCAAATGACCTCGTAACAGTAGTACCAACTCTACTATGAGATCAGTAATAGCTCTGCAAGAGTCTCTGATTCACTGCCAATAAAAGGATTGGAAAATTTTTCCAAGTAACACAAACCAAACAAATCCTGCAATATTTGTTTGTTCCCATCTTTCCTTAGTTAGCAATCAGACTACATTTAGAAGCTATTACAATTGGCTTTGTGATAAAAGAAATTCGGATTGCCCTTCCCTGCTATTTTCCACACTGACAGTGCTGGGATGCACATCTGGGAGTTGGATGAGTTTTGGAGAGGTTTTGTTATTTCCACTACAACTGTTTTAAGAGCACATTCCAATGGAGAAATCTGATTCCTAGAACCCACAAACCACCACTACACATAAGCTCTCCTCAGTTTCTTCATTAGGAATTGTTATTTTCTGCCATTTGATTAAATCTGAGAGAGTTGACTTTCACAACATTATCTGCCAGTATTTGCCACCTGTCAGGGGAACTGGCTTTGAATTCTCACATGAAAACTACATGGTTTTGTTGACAAACTGGAAAAGGAAACTATTAGTCAGCTGGTTCCTCAGCAATCTAAAGGTTAAGGCTTTGTAAAGGATATATATAGAGAGAGATACATATATATATAAACTAAGGGAGAAATCAACATTGAAATACAGTGGGCACAAATTGGTTTTCTGTTCTAACCAAAGCATCATTTTAGCAGTTGTATGTTAATTATTTTGTTGTCTGGATTTACAGCTCATAAGACATGGAGCTTTCTGTGCTGAGTGACAACCTGCAGCAAGCCAGGCTTATTCCCACATTATTTCAATTCCATCCCTTGGAAAGAGTTTAATTTTTTATCCTCTCTGAACCATTTCCTGCGAACTGACAGGGGTTAAGTGGCCTGTTCCTCCATCACACACTCTGGAGAAGTGCTGCAACAATTCACTGGGAACAATCCCTGGCTGTGGACTGTCTCCCACACACCTGGGAAGAGACTGAGGCTCTTCTTGGATCCAGCTGTGCCTCATGAGAGCTTCCTCAGGCTCAGGAGGGAGCACATGGCAGCTCAATCATCACTCAGCTGTCTCCAGCCTTATCTGAGGGCTGCTGATCTCATCAGTGAGTTTTCCCTCGGGACAAAAGGGCAGAGTGATGCAGTAAAAGTCACATCAGCAGGGGATGAAAAGTCACAATGTTCATGGGGAATCATTTTATCCACAGATTTTACCCACATTTCAAAGTACAGGATAAAAACACCCCCACCTACCTGTAAGGTGTGAGGGTCTGGTTCATGGGTAACAACCAGTCCTTAACCAATGTTTCCATGGCTGTTCTCCCACAGGCAGGGGAATATCCTTGACTTGGTGTCACCAGCCACCTCAGCCACAAACCTCAGAACACTTTGCTCAACTGCCCCCAGAGTCCTCTCAGTAGGAAAAAACACAGCTCTCACCTTGGCATCTGCATTCCCCCTCCCCTTCCCCATTCCACCTTGGAAAGAACTTATAAAAATCGCAGGGCATAAGGGCAGAAGTGTTGCTGCCAGATTGGCTTCACGCCCTGTAACGTGTTTCAGCCATGTGGATTTTCTGTGCTTATTTGAAGGAAAGGAAAAAACCACAATACTATTGTATAAAGTGCACAGGGAAGTATCTGGGCAAGAACTGGGGAGATAAGCACAGGCTGGACAACACTTTAAAATACTGAAACAAACAAAACCTGGCTTGGAATCAGTTTTATCAAGCTCAATCCTCATCAGTGCTACCACCAGCAACAAAAATGTCAGTTAAACTCTAGAGAAAAAGTTAATTCTCCTTGGCTGCTATCACACTCATAGATAGCACAGAGGAAACAGAAGAACTGGTGTTAAAGTCGTAAGTAGAAAGATCTTGAAGGACTAAAATTACTGACCTTTTGGAAGAGGAAAAAGCCCCCAAAACAGCACATGCATTAGTCATAAAGAAAATATTGTGCATAGCAAGGCTTTCCAAGGGATCTGGCTCCGTGTCAGAGCCACCAGGGAGTACAAGAACTGTTTGCTTGCCTTCACTCAAGTGACAGCATGAAGTGGACTGTGCAGGAGACCCCAGGAGGGTCCCTGGAGAATCATCTGGTCCATCCCCCTGCCCAAAGGAGGATCAGCTCCACCAGAGCCATTTCTGACATTTCTGTAACCTGTTGTTAAAGGTCTGTGATGGAGGCACCACACCCTCCCTGCAGGTCACCAGCATCTTCCCATTCCATCAGCTCCATGCACCTCTTTAAAAAAAGAAACCAGAACTGTCCCAGTCACTTTAGAAAGTGTTTATTCAAAAGCTTCATAGCACCATCTTGTTTTTTAAAACAACCAAATAAAATGCAGCAATTAAAACGTTGGTTTTTCTGTTGAGCATGACACTAACTCCAACCTGTGAACATATTTATGGTTGTTCTTGCTAAAATAACTGAAAAATAGCGCTCCTGTGCACACAGACATAGCACTGGCCCTTGGGGGGGTTATCCAGTCCCAGCTCAATAATGGAAGAATAGAACCAAGTGGAACTGGATACCTCAAGGAAACAGTTCCCCTTCCCCAATTCTGCTGGAAGAGAAAATTTTCTTAAGGTCATTTTTAGCAGTTCCAATTAATATGTCCCCTCCAAAACTTCAGCAAAACTAAAAATGCAAATATATAAAATATTTTTGGGGAGTTCTTTTTTTAGGACAAATCAGACCATAATTGGTTAATTTTCTCAATATGTTTGGTCTAACAATCACCTAGCTATTAATTCTAAAGGGCCTTTAATGCCCATTTTTTCTAGGGAAAACACCATTCAAAATAATTTTACTACATTACTATGCCGATTCGCATTAAAAATTTAGGGTAAAATCAAACTGCCATTGACAGCACTTATCATTCTGAGGTTTTTTTTTCCCCCTTTTCCCTTTTGAGTTTTGGAGCAGCCTGTCTGGGAGCTTGGATCAGTAAAGCGCTATTTCCCAAGGATCCTTAACTTACATTTCAGGAATAGGGACCAGGCCGAGGGCTCGGTCACTTTTTCGTTTGGCTATGGCTTCCAACCACTGGAATTCTCTATTGCAGCTACTTCTGATGGCCATGAGGAGGCAAATGCTCTGTGCTTCACTTGGCCAAAGCCCCCATGGGGTCCCAGGCTGGCAGAACAATCGGCTCCTGCTGCATCACGGCCAGGATCTCCTCGGGCACGTGCTTCTTGTCCACCACCACCTCGTACACGTACTCGGAGAACCAGTCATCCGTCATGATCAGGTAACCTGGGGGCACACGGAGCATCACAGCACTGAGCCACTGCAGGAAAGCAGCCACAGACGAGTCTCACCCACGAATGATGCATTTAACAGGGCCTGGTCACGCTGGTTATCTCTCAAAACACACACCAAAAAAATATCTCGAGGAAGTTAACATACAGGATGTACTTTGTGTGCACTGAAAGGTCAAGCAAGAAGCCCACTAGGAAAAACAAGACCCAGAATATCGTAATTTATGTTTGCTCTGTTAAAATGGGCACTGAGAATACGCAAGGGAATTACAAAGCCTTCAAGGCTTTTAAGGCAGAACGTAAAATTATTTGAATCTATTTGAGGCCTTAGAATTTTCCAGGTGAATATCAATCTGTTTTAAGCAAACTTTCTTGGTTTAGTTTTTGCAGTAAAAGGCAGCCACTGCTTTCCTCAAAGCCATTTAAATCACACTGAGGCTGAACCAAATCCTAATTTTCTCCCTTAATATGAAAATGACAGCGAACACCCTTTGAACTGGGAGTGAGGGAAATCACTTCAGAGGTTTTAGCAGAGAGCTGCCATTGGAAACAAACTATTCCAGGTGAACTGGGAATAAGAGTGGCTGGGAGAAAGGAAGCATTTAGCAGACAGATGAGAAGGCTTTATGTAATAAAGTTCCTCGTGTCCTTATACAGTATCATCACACAATCAAATGAAACAAGAAAATGTCCAAAGAATATGGACAATAAATGCATCTATCTCCACCATCTTGTTTCTAAAGCAAGAGATCAGATAATCCCATAAATTAAAACCCCTATCAACTGTAACCTGAGCTAGAAGCCATTTTGGAAACACTGCCAAAGGGAGCCGCCTTGATTATCCTCTCTTCAGGATATGAGTTCTTGGGACACACAAAAACCTCTCACTCCCAAGAGCCAACAAGTAATTGCACCCTGAGAGGATTAATGAACTCTGCCTCTGACATCCTGTCCCTCGGAGCCGATTGGGATCGCGGCGTCTGAGCGAGGAGGAAGCGCCGAGCACGACTCCAGAACATGCAAATAACTCAGGTCACTCTTTGGGGAGGCCTGGGCAGTGCAGACCCATACACACACATCCTACAGACACCTGGAAAACCCCTGAACGTCCCCAAAAGGCCTTGGAGAAGCCACATTGTGCTTGTGCTGTAACTCTTGGGGAGAGCAAAGGAACAGGGTACTTTTGGGATGAGAGATGCACACACAGACTCTGGGGGCCTGCAGGTAAATCCTTCAAATGCCTTCCTGCAGGAGAGCAACGGCCAATACAAGACATGAAAAGCCCAAAGGGAGCTGACTTCTAGCTGGAGATGTATCCTAAAAAAGCTCTTTTCATGCCAAAACAAGCAGATGGAGCCTTAGTAGTCTCCTCTTCCTTGCTTTTAAAGAAAGATATCCGATGGGATAAGCTGAGTTCAAAGTTAGGTAATAATGTCCTGTGTGTCTCCAGAACAAAGGAGTACTCAGAATAATTAGACTTGCCTGTGTGGCTGAAAAAGTGCCAATAAAACAGAAAGGAAATATTTGACTGGGAAGTGACTTTTTTACCTCAGAAAACAAGCAGTGTTTGTCAGCAGCTGTGTTCATTCCTTGAGCAAAGACACACAGGGTTCCACAAACATTTATACAATACATATAAATGTAATTACTGAATATTTAGGAGAGGCAAAGCTGGGCTGGTTCACAGGGGCTCCCTTTCTCCAGGACAAGCACTACCACAAGATTTCAGTTCTGCCCCCTCTGGAGTGTGAACATATAACTGACTCCATCCCATAATTCCCAAACCAGGAGTCCCAATCTTTCCAGTCTTGCACCATTCCAGTCAGGGGAAACAGGTGGCACCTGGCACCTTGAACTGTACTTGGAACAACAGGGAACCCCACATGAAAACACACAGTTCTTTCCACCCCGAAAAAGTCATTTGTTTGCTCATTTTTTAATGACTCAAGACCAGTCTCTGGTGTTTTGTTGCAGGCTGGACCCTTGATCACCCTGTCCAAGAAATCCTGGGAGCTGGGGCTTACTCGTATCCCCCACACCCAACTGGGCCTCAGCTGGGATGTGCCAAGTTTAGCATCATTCTTGGCTGGCTCCTCACTGATGTGGACTCTGGTTTCTTGTGCTGGACTTACCCAAGTACAGCTTTCCAATTCCTTAACAAGGCAGATAAGATAATCTTAACTCTTATCAGAGGGAGACACAGACTCAGTGGCACAGCAAGACAGCTCAGACAAACTTTGAGTCCTCACCCTCCTACACCAGCTATTACTGGACACTGAAGAATGGAAAATCAGGGCAGGAAGGAGAAGAAACCCCATCAAGTTGAGTCACAGTCCCTGAAGGGATTTAAATGATGTGTAGATGTGACATTTGGCAGCATGGTTCAGTGGGGACTTGGTACTGCTGGGTTAACGACTGGACTCTTTTGGACCTTAAAAGGCCTTTTCCAACCTAAATAATTCTGTGACTCTCAGTTACTTCTTCTAGTGTTTGGAAGGAGCCCTGGAGGACACATCCAATTGCCTTTTGCTCCAGAGCAGCTTGTTTGGTCATACCCAAGAAAATCATTCAGGGATTCACCTCCCGGAAAAAAAGCAGTCTGAGATAGAGCCAAGCTTCCTACTTCTGATGAAATTTTCTGCCAAGGCACTTTTCTAGGCAACTCCCTGAGCAAAACAAAGTCAGGGAGCACAACTTTCCAGAGACCGTGATGTCCCCTGGTACAGATAAGGGACAGTGACTCAGCCTGCAAAGTCCACACAGATGGCATGGGGACAAGGTAGGGCAGGGTTTATTCAAGCCACTCTGGGGTCCTTTTTTATTTCGAAGGAACAACCAGCTCCTCTTACATGGCTCTAGAACTCACTCTGAGCAGTGTGTGTGCATTTGGATGCTGCAGCACAGAAGTGCCACAGCCCAGTCCCAGCCCAACAAGCACCGCTTGCAGCAGTGTCAGGGCTCAGCTGCTGCCCTGTGCTTTCGATGTTACCTCAGCATTGATTTGGCTTCTTTACTGAATCCAGCATTCCAAAGAACATTTTACTGCTGTCATATTGCTGAGCCTTGAAGGCTGAACGTCAACAGTTTTGCTGTTTTGTCAAGACTGAAGATTTTTATTGGAATACTTTGCTTCGAATGGATACAGTTAACTTAGAACAGAAGCTACTGCAAGACCAAGAGGCCACAGCATAAATTAAGACATTTTCCAAGAATATTCTATGTTTTCCTCTGAGTTGCTCATGTTGTCAAAAAGCTTTTAAATAAGACCACATCCTAAAACAGAGTTCTCCAAAAATAGTCTATTCCCAGAAGAAAACCAAGACATCCTGGGAAAGTTCTACCACACCAAATTTTACAAGCACAACATTTGGGATTAACATGCAGCGGAAAAATGTGGCCCGCAATGACTGTTATTCCCTGGGACATAGAGTCTGGCCTGGCACACTCACCACTGAGGCTGTACCACAGCTGAGCCCACATCCAGCCTGTCTTGCTCAGGAGATGACAAATCATGGAGTTCCCCTCCACTCCACGTAGGAAAAGCTGCCTGAGCTTGGCAGGGCAAAGCAGGGATGCTCTGACACCACCAGCCCCACTCACCAAGGGCTGGGGAGCTCAGAGCTGCTGCTCAGACCAGCAGAGAAACACCCTGTGGTCGTTCCCAGTTTCCACGAGCAGGGAAGCAATTTCCTAAACCAGCTCCGAGCTGTGACTCGGGGTTGTGTCCACGCTCCTGCCAGGTGCCACACCAGGCTGGCACAGGGCCCTGGCACAGCCCTCAGAGCCTTCCCAAAGTGCCCCAACAGGGCAGCTGGGACAGCAGCAACAGGAGAACAAGTTCATGGAGAACCCCCAGCACAAGCAGAAGCACAATGAGGACTGGATTTTGTGTCCCAGAGTGCCTGTCACAGCAGCTGCAAACCTCGGGGATAATGGCTGGGAATTTACTTGGGATCAACAGCAAGCTGATATCAAGGCTTAAGAGTATCAGCAGCTTCCCTGCAATAAACTGAACAACCTTATCAAAAATTGATAATGAAGGAGTTAAACTTTGATAAAATACAAGCTTTTGATAGTCTATCTGTATCTTCCCATGCCTTCCATAATCAAACCAGTTTGGTTATTGGTTTGTCCCTTCCACATCCTTATTTCCAAACATTCAGCTTTCTCTTCCCATGAGTACAAATTACCTTTATTTCCACGGTCTTCACCCCAGGAGTTTTCCACTCTCCATTTTTCAAATGCATCTTCTTGCCCATCCTGTGACAAAACAAGCCCATGACATTCAGTGGTGAAGGAGAGGCCACATGTGAGCAGCCAACCCTTCCACATCCAGGAAAACCCAGCACCAGGAAAACACACAGCTCCACTCCTGAGGTTTCTTTCTAATGGCTGCAGAAATGCCATTTTCTGAAATACTCATCTACCTACTTAGATAAAATATGAGGAAATGTGGTCAAGAAGAGAGCCTGCAGTCAAGATTTATTTTATCTGGAAGCTGAAATTAAACTAAATTCTAGTTTGGACTTAACTGACTCACAGAATTTAAGCTGCTGTGCCTATCCCCCATCAGGGCATGGGAGAAATTAAATACAGGATGCACAACTTGCCTGAACTGAGAATCAGAGGGAAGGAACAAGGAACTGTCAGAATTCAGAATAGCATTAGTAAGAGCAAGTACAAACCCTTGAAAAATCCAACTGAAGGACACAGCTCCAAGTCTGGTGCTGTGCAATTAAAATATTTTAATACAAAAAACTAACCTGAAAAACACCCCATAAATCCATTTTTAATATTCAATGGAATATTGTTGTAATGCTTCTATTCTCCCTTGAAAAGAGAGAACAGTCCTTAAGATGAGACACTCGAGAGCTCCCAGGCCAAGGATGTGAACTCTGGATGCTCTCAGAGAGAAACTGGGAGGAACACATTCATGTGCAGTAACTTTTTAACCAAAAGGTGCATTTAATCCACGTCAATTTTTGATGCTGTAAAATTGTAATAGGATTTTTTTAAGTCTTCAAAGCCTTTTTATAAAAAAGTAAATAAAGCCAAAATATTACATTTTACAACTCAGCTTCTCAAAGCCCCTTCAGATTAAGGTTTTTAAGAACCAACTATGAAGTTTTGTTTTTCAGTTAGATATTTAGAGAAATGTTTGTGCAATCTGATACACAATGCAGGCGTTAAGAGCTCAGAATGCAGAAAACAGGAAAAAATTATATTGAGTTATAAAAAGTAACTTGGGACATTCTTATTACTCAGCAGTTCCATCTCAAGTCTCAAAACTCCACAGCTCAGGCAAGCTTGTTCAGTGCTGTGCAAGCTGTTATTTCTCAAGCCAAGGTCAAGCTGGACAGGAAGAGATCACTTCAAAGAAACTTTAATAATGACAATTTCTGGAAAGAAATGGAAACAAACTTCACAGATAACCTCGAGTTGTAAGTTTTTACATGGTTCTTTTTATTTCATTATGTGCTTTGTTATGGTGCCAGGAGCAGATCTAGCTGTGGGTTCATCTCAGCCTGCTGCTTGCCACAGAGCTATGCTGGACACCATTTCCCTTCCCTAATTAGAGGTCAGAGATCACATGCCAGGGAGCTGCAGGAGGTTAACCCTGCTGCAAAGTGCCTCCTACCAGCATTTCAACAGGAACTTCAGGCTCTAAACCACTCTGGACTAACCATGCAGTGGTTGTCCAATAAAAGTTTGTGGGTAAAAGGAAAGAAGTCCTTGGACATGTCTAAAATTCTTCCCTCCTTGTTAAGTATTTATAGTTCTGAGCACTCAGACACAAACAACACAAGGGGAATAAACAACCAGGCCTTGTGCACCAGGGGGTTGTGGCAAAGTGCAAGTGAGCCCAGGACACAAAGAAGCTGCCAGGATATTCCAGCACATCCCTGCCAGCATCAGAACTCCAGGAGGGAGACTCTACCTTCTCAGTGACAGCCGTCAGGACCATGGCATGGGTCATCAGGGATTCTCCAAAGATCAGTCGTTCTGCTTTGTTCATGTTCTTGATGGAGACACCAAACACCAGCTCATGATTAAATCTAGCAGAAAGACAAATAAGCCACGTGAGAAGGGATGCAGGGCGAGTTCTGAGTCAGGGAATTAGGAGACTTGCCCTGTGCCAGGACAGGGCACTGGCATACGAGTTCAGCCAATTTTAATGTCAGAATAAATGCAAAACCTGATCCCTTCAGGAGTTTCTCTCACCATATATCAGACATTTAAATAAGTAAGAATATTCTAACAACTACTCATAGTGCATCTTTAAAGGATTCAGATTAAACTAACAAGTGAAAAAAATTCTGCTGCTACTGAATTACTTAGATATACTCTTTTGGGTATATGTACAAATCAGTTCCTTAACAGGCTGTTCACGTCCTCACTGAGCATCCCAAATTACATTCTGGTTTCATTCTCTACTCACATATTCAGGTCATTGATTCCCAGCTTGCCATAGAAGTGCTTTGCCACATCACAGCCAAACCACACAGCCTGCAAAGAGAAGGAAGGCTCATGTCTGGGCCAAATCCCAGGAATTTTATGTGGCATGGGCTGCACTGTGCCATCCACAAATAGAAACCAAACCCACCTCGCCATCCTTAATAGATGCTGCAGCCAATTTCTTCAAGACCTCCACGGGCTGGTTGTTGTAGAGAGTTTTCCTCCCTCCAGCCATGTTGCCCAGGTACTCCACTGTGTAAAGCCTGTTGTAGGGATTCTGGGGTCGAGGATCGTTCACTAGACAAATCTGCCAAAACCCAAGATGTCATAAAATAAGGTGCAACATAACTGAAATCTCTGAGGAGTGAATCTAGAAGGATTTCAGGGAATGGCTCTTGTCCCAGCCAGATGTCTGCCCCATTAGCAAACAAGCCACTTGGCTGAAATAAGAGGTTTTTTAAGGTTGTGTTTGTTGGGGTTTTTTTGTTTTGTTTCACAAGTTCACCTCGTAACTGTGGCAGAGGAGCTCTGCATATTTTTCCTTCTCTAATGTCTGCCTTATGACACATTACAACTGATTAGATCACTGCATATTTTATCATTACAAAACCATTGTGGACTGCAACACAAGATCCCAGATAATTGAAGGGCAGAGCACAAACAGCACAGCAGGGAGAATAAACACAGGGCCATCTCTGACCTGGGCAAGCCCATCCCACGTGCTGCAGCTACATGGGAGACAGACACTGGCAACAGTGGAAAACAAGTGGCAACAGTGGAAAAAAAAGGCCTTGGAAAGCTTTCAGCACCCCCAACCTTGTCCTCCATGTTGAAGTAAGGCTTCACATGCTCGTTGTAGAACTGCACCGGGGTCATGGGGCCGTATTTGTGGTAGTTCTTCTCCTTATCCCGGAACTCCCAGCAGAAGGTCTCCGGAGGGCTGCCCAGGCAAGTGCTCACTATTCTGAATACCTGCCCGGAGAAACAAACAGCTGTGAGCCTGCTGGAACATGCAGGTATGCCTCTCCTACCACAGCAATCCCACTGGGGGATGGATTTCTCTGTGTGAGAACCAGCTGGAGAAATGGGATCTTAACGGGCACCTTTGAACACATGAATAAACACACACATCTATTATCTGCGTTCAGCTCTTGAAATTGGGGTGTTTCAGCAGTTCAAAACCAATCTGAAAGGCCTCAGGAAAATCAACAGAGCTTCCCCCCCCACTCTCACACTCCATGTTCTCAGGTAAACCACCAGGCCAAACAGAAGCTGACAAATTCCAGGTTATCCTAAGAATGCAGCAGCCCAAAGCAAAAACCAGGACAGTGCCGAGCCTCATTACAACATTTCATAAGTAATTCTGAAGCTCCTCCAACACTGCAAGAGAAACTTTATCAAGTTGATTCTCGAAAGCATTCAGCATCACCTGTTCCACCAGGTGGTTTGCCCCATGCAGAGACAAACCAGACCTTTTAACATGGGCATTTTATCCCAGTGTTTCCCCTGTACCAATTCATTTTTTACTGTAATATTCATTTGGATTTCAAAGATGGGCCTTTGCTTCTTTTCAAAAGCCCAGAATAATCTCATCTGTTTTAATACATTTAACAACATCTCTGTTTAGGGCTGAGCTGGCAGGTTATGCAATTCAATTCCAGCTCCCTGCCTGCTGCCTGTGACATCCTTTGCAGCTGGCAGCTATCTTTGGATTTTTAGCACAAAAAGTTGACCAGATTTCAAGTCATCAGCCTCCCTGTAAATCAGAATATAAAACTGCACTTCAGAACCACTACTGTACTTTCTCACAGGGCTTATCAGAAAATGTGCCAACACTGGCAGTGTAACCACATGAGTGTCTTTAGAGATACTGAGCAGGACCTGCCACAGGTACTCTGGGGACAGGGAATTTAATCACAGTTAAACAGGTTTGAATCTGTTTTATTTCAGCTGACACTGATCTTCAGCTCTGTCCATGTCCTGAGCACAAGACACGTCTCTTCCTTGCAAGGAACTATCAGGTTATTTAAAATAAGAGGAGAAGGAGTCAAATCTCAGCTGCACCTTCTGCACTGGGATCCAGCCCCTGTGGTCTGTGCCAGCTTTCCCAGCCTGGCAGTCTTCACACTTACATAGCAGAGTAGTCACAATACCTCTCCCAAAGCTGATTTAACTCCTTCTGGAGCTGATCCTAAGGTTCCCTAAGAACTGGCTTTATGTTAATGTGCTCTTTGTGCTGACAGCAAAAGGAGTGCAATGCTCCTCCTAAATAAAGGTGTTCTTGCTCCAAGCAATTTCAGAAAACAAGTGAAAAGATTAATTACAGGTTGAAACAAGGATGTGGGCATAAGGCTTCTACTGCAGGAACTCACACATTTCTCAGTAAATATGGTAAAGAGCAAACGTAAACCCCTGAACTACTATAAATATTTAATTTTGCACAGACTGCACAAAAGGTACCATTTGCTGTGGCTACACCCACATTACCTCAGATAACCGCAAGCGCTGAGAGATGAGGCCACGAACACAAAATAAGCAAGAAAAATGCCTAAAAGGAGAGCAGCAACCAAATGGGCTCCAGCCAGAGGAAGGAAAATGATGGGAGACAGAAGTCTCCAGTGAACAGAGGCACTGGAGCCTGGAATGGCCTCCCTCAATTGTTTTGCCACCACACCCAACGTAGACCCCCTCTTCGTATCTCACGAGCTTCCTCTATCAATAAATAAAATAAGCATATTTAAAGTAAAAGGTGACTTACATTGCCCTAGTGACAGCTAGAACCAAGATAAGGCAAAGATATAGTGGCTTGTGCTAAACCCCAAAATGAATGAGGAGGGGAAAAGGAGGACACTACTGATAAGGAAGAGTCTACAAAGGAGAACAGTAAAGGAAGAAAAATTCTATCGCATGAACTGCACTGATTGCAACTTCTGACCTGCTGTGCACTGGTTTGATAAGAATGTTTATACAGTGCTGGAGTGAATATTTAATCCTGTGTTCCAGGACAACCGCCCCATTTCAGCTCGAGTGCTGCTCCCAGCAGGAGCAAACCAAGATTTGCTATGCAAATAGAACCTCCCAGAATGAAACCAAGCTCTGCTTTGCCACAAAAATACAGAGGCAATACCCCTCATACACATCTAAAACACATGCAAACCACCTTTACTGCTGCAGGAGAAAGTGCTGTGTTAACATCAGAGAATTAAGCACAACCTTTTACAGAACAAACTGCAGACAGTTAACAGCCTTTATCCAGTTCCAGGATCTCTTGTCAGAGAGCAAGATGCTCTACATAAATGAAGAACCATTTAGCAATGAACTGTGTGTCACTGCCCTAAGAATGACCAACTCTAGGAAGCTTTTGATGTCTGCTGCAGAATCCCCCAAGGGCTTTTGGACACACACTGTATGTAGGTTACATTAATTCACCTCTGAACTGAGTGCTGATTGGCAGCATTCTGGGGTGGGCTCAAAGCACAGCATTCTTAAGGCATGAATTTCACAACAGTTTTGATGAAACCCAAGGAACACAAATCAGTTTTGTTCTTTTAACCTAACCTTAAAATTACATAAAAAAAGATGAAAAGATGAATTTCCAAAACCCAAAACCAACACATTAATCAATATGGAACTGCCTAAAACTTTACAGCGATAGCCCAAGGTAGGTTCTGCCTAACAGTGATGTTCCACTGGATTGCAGAAAAAACTATCACACCACCAAAACATTTGATATTTTGACTCATCTAAATACATACATCTAACCACTTGGCATTGTATGTTTGAGAAATAAATTAAATACGTATTTTATTTAAAGTGCATGCATTTGGTCACACTAAAACAGCCTCGAGTTTAAGTTATTTTTGGCAGTTTAAGAATCAAGTATGAGCAGCACAGAATGAGAAGAATGATGTGGGTTTGTGTGAGCAGGAGGAGGTTCGGGCACTACAGACACACAGAGTGATGGAGTCAATTCACAGCCAAAAACGTGCTGCAGTTCATTCCTCTGCTGCCCCCAGGGTCAGACCTCAGCTGGACTCAGCCTTGTGCAGACACCTCCCTCTCGTGGTTCTTTTCTGCTCTCTTGTGGGGAATCCTTGCACGACACTTGTGCTGCAGGATTTGCATTCAAAGCCATCAGGATGCAAATTTCAACCTTTCCTGTTATTTTTAAAAGCCTGACAGGCCACTGTTTTGATCTCTCAAGAGACAAAATGCTGCTTTTCCTACAGCAAGGGGCAGATGTCTGTAAAATATTGTCGTTCTGAAATCTATGGATTAGAAATATTTGTCTGGAAGGATTAGAAGAACTCAGAGTGAGGCAAGCAACAAACAAATTCACTTGAACAGCTCCAAGCACACTCTGTTAAGCAACAAGAGGCACTGTTTTGGCTGATCCAATAGCTACAGAACAAAAGGAAGCAATCTCATCCATTCCAAGAGATCCCTGTGTTCCAAGATTCATGTCACATCAGTTTATTTACCTCTTCTATCATCATGTCCATGGCAGCACAAAGTTCTCCTTTGCTTCCTCCACTTTCCACCATATTTCTTAGCCTCAAACAGTATTCTCTCATCTGTTTAAAGAGAAAGTCACTTTGTTATAAAGGGTATGAAAGGTGTCACCTGACCAGTTTCAGGATTTCCTATCTGGTTGTTTCAAATACCTATTTAACTCTTCATAAAATGTTTTCAAAATGAAAATACCTTCCAGAAGCTCCATTAGAGATTGATTCATTGAAAAAGAACAAAATAATTGTATGCTGTTAAAGTAAAATATCACCAAAATATTAACAAATAAGTCACAATTCAATTACCATTTCCAACCACTGATGTGAGGCTTGCAGCCATTAAGCTCTTAAAGCTTGATTTCTCTCAGTCCCATAAGTGATGCCACAACATCCACACACAGCAGCACCTCTGTAACTCACAGAACACACTTTCTTCATGCTGTCACATTTATTTTGCAATTCTAATGCATAATTGATCTCCTGGCTGATGAAAAGAAAGGGGCATTTCCCCACTGCATGCACAGCTTTCCATTAGTGTCACCATCCATAAGGGCAGGAATGGTGATGGGGCTCCCTCAGGACCAGCTGCTTTGCCATGCTCAGGATTAGAACAACATTAGCAACATTTAATATGTCCAAGCTCATTCCACCACATATTTTGCATTTTTTATGTGGGTTTCAGCAGGCAGTTTTCCCTGAGCATGCAGCATATGAACTGGAAAAAATATAGCAAACTGTAAAAAATGTTTTAATTGCCTTTTTCATCTAGCTACCTACACCAGCATTTCCCCAGGCTAATTCACTTCTGCAGTTCAGGGAGTGAGTTAACACCTTCCTTCAGACAAAGCTGTGCACTTCTATACTGAAAGCTGATTTTTAACATGCAGTGTTTTTAAAATACATTTTTTCTCAATCTTTTTCACCAAATTTGGCAGTCATCTCTAGAAACCTTGGCACACAGGGAGATGAGATACTGAAAGGGTGGAAAAAAGACAACTAGACACCATGTGCTGGTTTTGCAGAAACAGATTTAAGCAGCCACATGTCAGGAATTAACTTCCTTGGAAATCTGAGGACTAGAAATGACTGCTACTAAAACCACAAGAGGTACTTTCAAGCTACTGAAGCCTGACAATGGACATCTTCCATGATCTCACCTTCCTGCTCCACATTTCAAGATTAACATCAGACTTTGCTGAGACTTTAGGCTGCTTGTAAATAAATTTCAGTTGCTGAGATGCACTTAACACTTTGGTCAATAAGGATAAGGTGGTTAGGAACATTTGGAGCAGGCTCGTTCCCACCCCCTCCCCTAAGGTGTATCATCTCAATCAATTTTACCTTATGATTCAAGATCTCGTTCATCCTTCTAGTAGCCTCTGTGGTATGAGACTCTGGGAAGTATTTCTTGGGGACAACACCATACTTCTCTAAAAGAAATAAAACTACAGGTTAACAATTGGCTTTTTCACACAACAGATGCTCCTACTTCTGCTTACACCCATGTGAAAGATAAAGAGAGTTTGGGTTCGTGCAGAGATTATAAGAGAAAGACTTTTATTTAAAGGTTACAAGTACCCAAAGTTTACATTTTAATTTGTGACTGAATCTTGACCTCTGATTTGCATCCCACAGGGATCCCAGAATGTGGAATCCCTGACCTGCTCAGTATCATTTAACTCAACACTTAAAAGTTCTGAATTAATTAATGCTTTAGGAAGTCCTGTTCACCAGGAAAAAAAAAAAAACTTGATTACTTTAAAATTAATCTCCTGAAATACCTTCTAAAGAACTGGGCCTCCTATGAATCACTCCATGTAGTTTATCTAAGGTTAAAACTGACTTCCCAGTCTCCTTTCCTCCTCAACATTTCTAAAACACCAGCAGCAGCTCAGTGGCTTCCTACATTACAGTACCACTCAGATCTCACCATGCAAGGCTCTGGATGTATCAGCAGCAGCCAAAACCTCTGCCCTGATTAAGTATTTATAGCAACGGGATGAGGAAAAAAGGAACCTCCAGGCTTCAAAGAAACAAATTCCTTTTGTGATTCTAAATTTGTATTATTGCCTTGTTGATTTACAAAGGTGTCACATTGTTTCACAACACAAATGAAAGCAAATGCTGGTGTAATTAAGTATCTCCAGCAGCGTAGGATCCCGTTTCTGCTGCAGCTTTGTAAGACCAGCACTGCCACATTCCACATCAATTCCCTCTCACTGATCTTTATACCAACTTCAGGCTGCAATTCTAAGTAGTTTTGCTCCTGCTTTGTAGACACACCCAGGTCGAGCAGTGGCTTTTTCCTTACCACGTGCCCTAAAGATTGTGCATGTGGATATAAATAAATGAGGTTGAGTTGATGACTGGGTGAAAAGGGGATTGAACCTTTTTATTAAATGGAAAGTCAGGGCTATCTAATTATTTGTTGATCTTCTGAGCTTTTATCATCAGCAGCAATATGCAAAAGAGATGCCAGACAAGATTTAAGCCCAGTATTTATAATCTGGCCCAAAAAAAAAGTCTTTGATTAAAAAAAGAATACAGTGATGAATGCCAATTCCCAGGTTTCAAACTCCATTTCTTATTCTATTCCATTCCCCATTTCTCAAACCAGGCTGCAATTTTAGGAAGGGGTCCTCATGACCCATTCTCTCACCAATAATGTTAACCAACATATCCCACTGTCCACCATCATTCGTGGGGTTAGAGAGCAGGAACTGCACCAGTCTTCCTTCCACTGGCTCCTTTTTCTGAGCTGTCTCCACAAAGGCATTTAAAAAGTAGTAGCAACGCTCAACCTGAAACACACAGATAAAAAAAACCCCCTTTTAAGTCTGACATTAAGTGATGCATTAATGAATTGCTGAGCATTCAGTTCTTTGCAAGTACAGAACAGACGAAGCCACTTTTCTGCTCATCCAATGAAGTCCTCATTTTCCCCTCCAGCATTCCAGGGGCTACCCTATAAAATTCTTTGTTACAGACCAAATACTTAGGAGTGAGATAGCACAGAGCTTGAGGGTAGGGGAACAGGAAACATGAAGCAGAAGTTATGCAATGAAGCCTGGCCCAAACTGGCACAAGATTTGCTTGATTTCCCTTGGGGGAAAAAGCAGGCACACAGCTCACCCATCAGGTCACAAGCACAACTGAAACCTCAGAGCTACAGTCATGTTTCCCCTAAACCTCCAACAAGTAACTGCTGAAATATCTCTTGAAAAAAAAAAAAAAAGACTTTTACTATTCCAAAACATCAACATCTTGACAACTTTCTTCTCAAGCTGAAAGTCCGACTTTGCTCGACCACCTGCATTTAAAACACGTTTTTAAAGAACTTCCGAAGTTTCTTCTCATACATGTTAAAACAATCCAGCCTGAAAGAAGTTCTGTCCCAACACTAACACCTGATTGCATAAGCAATCCTACAACAACCTGCACGACTGTACCTTATCCCAGAAAAAGAGATAGGACTGGCTGAACTCAAACTCTTCAATGTTGTATTTCTTCATGAAAGGAAGACGCATTGCGTTGAGGCAGGAAAAGATCCAGCATCTCCCTGAGAGATCAAAGGAACACGAATTAAACTGGAACGCCTGTGCTCAAGAGCTGCACAACAATTTCTTTTACCACGAGAGTCATGACACAGTTCTGCCTCGAGCCTTTGGCTGGGCTTCTACAACACCAAAAAGCTCTGACGGAGTTCTGAAATCTTTTACTGCAAGCACATATCTCAATTACACCATGCAGAAGAGAAAAGAGGCAAACGCTGCAAGTCTCAAGTGTGTTATTAACTCTGGAGGATGCTGCAGGAATTCGACTTTGCTCCGAAGCCCGGACAAAGGGCTCTGGAGCAGCGGCCGCTCCCAGGAGCGCCATCAGTGTTAAGAGTCAGCCCCCAAACGCCGCCCCCGGCCCCGGCCGCCCTTACCGGAGTTCTTCTGGTTGGTGACGGGCTTGCCCTCGGCGGGCACGGCGTGCTGGAACACCTGCACGGTGTCCTGCACCACCTGCCGCTGCAGGCACACCTCCAGCGGGTCGTTGCATGTCGCCACGTTCTGGGCCAGCAGGAACTGCGGCTCGGCCCGCAGCCGCCGGCTGAAGGCGACGGCCTTCTCCGTGCTCAGCCCTGCGGGACACCGGGCCAGGGTCAGCGCCGGTCCCGCACCCCCCCCAACACACACACACCCCCTCCCATGCACCGCTGAGGTAACGCTGAGGCTCCCGCCCCCTCCGTACAATGGGCACGTTATCCCTGCCCGTAGCCCCGGTAAGGTCCCGGTAACGCCCCGCTCCCCCCGGTAATTTCCCCCCCCCGCCCGACCCATTGCTGAGGTAACCATGAGTCTCCCACCCCCCGGACTATATACCCCACCCGTAGCCCCGGTAAGGGCCGGTAACCCCCTCCCTACCCCGGNCCGGCAGCGCGATCCCGGCGCGGGCCCGAGGCGGAAGCGGCTCTTATAGCGCCGGCACCGGAAGCCGGAAGAGGGGTCCGGGGCCGCGGCCGGGGGCGAGGGGGGGCGAGCGGCGAAGGGAAGGCGGACGGCGAGAAGCGAGGGACACGTTTAGTGCGGGGGAGCCGATGGGGCGGCCTCTCACGGAGACCCTTCACAGAGACCCCTCACACCGGCCCCTCACAGTGACCCCACACATGGACCGCTCACACAGATCGCTCACAGCGACCCTTCACACCGGCCCCTCTCGTCGGCCCCTCACAGCGAGCCCTCACATGGATCCCTAACAGAGATCGCTCACAGCGACCCCTCGCAGCGGCCCCTCACACCCGCACAACCCCGGGTCCAGAACATTCCACGCTGCCCGGGGTCCGCGGCCTCCCCGCCCCGAGCAGCGTCGATGCCGGGGGCTGTTTGTGGCACAAGCTCGCGTCGGTGCCAGGGGCTGTGTGTGGCACAGGCTGGGCCCTGCAGGGCTGGTGCCACCCCTGGGTGAGTGACACCCTGCCGGAGCATCCCCATCCCTCTGTCCCCAGCTCTGTCCGCACGGTGTCAGCCCCTCCGCTGCGACAGTAACAGGGAGGGTTTAGGACAGGTCTCCACAGCTGGTGGTGTTGAGGCCGAGTGCCCAGGAGCAAGAGGTAGCACTGCTATGGCACCTTGAGGGACCTCCCTGAGCACTGGTGAGTCAAGGACACACTCTGGATCACACTCCAGATCAGGCTGTAGAATCTTGCTCTTGAGGGACTGCCCTGTTCCTCTGAGAAGAGCGCTGGTCCATCACAGTCTCAAAACTGATTTACAGCACGCAGTGTTTATTGACAGTATTAGTAATGGACTATTCCAAGGCATGACGAGGCCTCAACAGCTCGCCAGGACCTTGAGAAAAGTGCTTGAGTGGCACATTTGTTGGGGGAAGGGATGGATGGAGAGGTTTTCCACCCACCGTGGTGCTGGAGCAATCACACTGGAACTTCGCTGTGTGCCATCGAGCGCTCGGGGCTGCCCCAAGCCCTGGGGTCTGTCTCAGCCATCGAGCACTTGGGGCTGCCCCAAGCCCTGGGGTCTGTCTCAGCCACGGAGACGGGGGGTGCAGCAGCAGCGCTGAGCGCCAGGCAGCTTTTGCCCTGGCAAGAGAAGCTGAGATGCCCATAGGATCATTGGGAAGGGGCAGGAAGTTGGGTGGCCACCACCCCAGCACCCTGTGGAATGGCACTGCAGGACAGAAAGCAGCTGTCAGCCCAAACATCTCACTTCATTTGTGTGCATCAGCTTCACAGTCCGGTAGAGATTCCTCTGCGGACTGATCCGCAACCCACATGCCTGACTGCACATGCATTCCTTGTTGGAATAAGCATGGAGGGCAAGAGCTGGCATCATCTCACGCAGCCCACCCGCCTCAACGGTGCTCTAAGGAAAGGCTCCCAGTGACCAGTTCTGACACTCTAAGCAGCAGGTTAGAACCAACAGATGCAAAGAACCACTTATATTTTGAAAAAAACATATAAACTTGACCCCAAAAAAACTTTTTTCAGTGCTTTATCTCATCATCTCACACAATGGCTTTGGTTGACCACTGGAAATGATGTTTTCTGGGCGTTCTTTACCTGCGGCAAAATGAACAGAAGAAACGAAAAATCACCTCCTAGGAAAAAAAAAAAAACCACAAGTAAGTTGAATTCATCTGGGCTGTGTTCAGCTCCAGAAAGCTGTCAGCAGGCTGAGGATATGACATTAGGGTTTTTTTTCCCTTCCAGTGCTTACAAACAGGGGTAGCCAGAGCCCTGGGATGGGCAGGGGAGGGCAGGATTTGTGTGTGTCCTGTCATGTTCCCAGGGACCCCTCTCTGCTGGGACAGGAGGTGTGGGCTGATGTTCACCAGCCAGAGCAAGAGCTGGGTGGGTTTATCATGCTGAGTGCCCTTTTCCAGGTTCTGCCAATTTTTAAGAAGGAATTCATTTGGAATAAGCTTGAATAAGCAGTCAAACACTTACAGAGCTGTTTCTCTTGGTTTCTTGAAGCACTGAAAAGAAAGAAACAGTCCTGTTATCTTTCATGTTTCCTGGCCATGGGGATACTGTTACAAATACTGCAAGTACATAATGCCTTCCACATGAAATATCTAATACTGGATTTATC
This sequence comes from Gymnorhina tibicen, assembly GCA_013399875.1. Classification (NCBI taxonomy): domain Eukaryota; kingdom Metazoa; phylum Chordata; class Aves; order Passeriformes; family Artamidae; genus Gymnorhina; species Gymnorhina tibicen. The sequence goes on from VXAZ01007802.1 coordinate 502,568, forward strand.
TACTGGTAATTCTAAAGTAGAAGGTAGTTTGTAGCAGTTTTCTAACAGTGAAAAGCAACATTATGAAATAGAATAGAAAAGGTAGAAAAAACCAGGGCACTGCAGCAAACAATACTGGGGTTTTTTTCTTATGAAACTAGAGCTTTCCATACCTTAAAAAATTTATCTTTTTGAGCCACAATTCCAAAAAGTATTGTGATTGTAACCACCACGACAGCAGCAATAATGGCCTCCTTGGGAAAAACAGGTTTTTTATCTGTCAGGAAAGAAGAGGTTGGATATGTGAGAGATTAGTGCAGTCACATAACCCAGAACATCTCACAGCACTGTGGAAAGACATATTTCTTTTCCCACAGCTGTCACTGCTGAGTTAACTGTTGCTGTCTCTGCTGTGTGCAGACTGACTCTGTGTGTTAGTCCCCTGGAAAGAAGGGAGCTGAACCTGTATTTTAGTGAACAGAAGAAGATCCCCAGGCACTGTTATGCTCAGAAATAAGGCTGTCCAGAGGTACCACTGCCACAGGTAACGTTGCTTCCCTCCCTGTGCCAGGAGGGCAGAAATGAAAGGGTCTGGACAGAGGTGGGAAATAGGTGCCTGGTGGGTCGCCTCAGTCAGAGTCACCTGTCTGAGCCCCTGAGCACCCAGCCCCCGTGGCCACTTCTGCAGCACAACTTCTCTTGCCTTAAGCAGCTCTTTGGGCATGACAGAATACTGTGGTCAGAGTAAGACACCCCAAGTAAGACCTGAGGTGCTTTAAACCACACTTGAGTGTGCCCTGTCAGCGTGGGAAGAGCGACAGTGGGATGAGCCTGCCCCGGGTCACATTTGCCAAATGCTTTTGAATAACAGGTAGAGCAGGAGAGGCCCTTCCTGGTGCTGTGGTCCCAGGCACAGGTGCAGGGAGAGCTCCTTGCTGTTGCTGTGCCCTCAGAAGTCCATGCAGGGAATTTACCACACTCCGCTTACACTTCTTAATATAAAAGGATCGCTGTCATTATAAAAGAGAACAGGGAGTTATTTGTAAAGCTTAATGTTTGGCAGCAGCCCTGTTACCTTCAACTATGAGGTGGAAATCCCTTGTCCCATTTCCCAAGGGTGATTCCACCACGCAGGTGTAGGTCCCGTTGTCAGACTTCTGCGCTTTTCTGATGGAGAGCTGAAAGACCTCACTGGTCTGGTACAGCTCGTGACGATTTTGCTGCAGGCTCAAGCTGTGGTTGTCCTTGTACCAGGCGGCTTGGCCTTGAGGGTTGGATTTGGAGTTGCAGGTCAGAGTAACATCTTTGTCTTCTTCCACATGGAGGGTCTCCTCTCCACTCAGCCGGGGAGGAACTGTTCTCAGGAATGCAGTTCAACGGGTCATTAATAATGCTGCTCATACAATCACAGAACCATTTAGGCTGGAAAAGCCTTCCCAAATTGAGTCCAACCATTAACCCAGCACTGCCAGGGCCACCATGAAACCATGTCCCCATGTGCCATATCTACACATCTTTTAAATCCCTGCAGGGATGGTGGCTCCACCGCTGCCCTGGGCAGCCTGTGCCAGGACTTGATGACCCTTTCAGTAAAGGAATTTTCCCTAATACCCAATCTAAGCCTCCTCTGGCACAACTTGAGGCTGTTTCCTCTTGTCACTTGTTACTTGGGAGAAGAGCCTGACCCCATGTTACTCCAACCTCCTTTCAGGAGCTTGTAGAATGCCCACCATTTAACACAAAATAAGTTCCCTTCACACATCCCTTGTGCTCCTTGTTCAGTGGTCTAACAAATCACAGTAGTGCAGCCTTTCCTGATCCCTGGGAATGAGATGGGCAATCAGTGGCAGAGACTGTCACTCCAGTATTTCCTCTGCCCTGACTTGTATCCTTGGGAAATAATCTAGGTGGAGGCAGGGACATATCCAGAATATCTTTCTTAGGGGTCCACCCACTCCTATAAAAGAGGCCTTAGATCAGGCCATAAGCACCACTGTGGGGAGGGAGTGCCTTATCACGTGAGCGATCTCCTCCTAAATGCATTTTTTCTTGGTGAAGACAGCATACAAGGGTGCAAAACACCGCCCAGGCAGAGCTGCTTGGCCCATGACTCCATCCCAGCCCAGCCATTCCGCACAGAAATCCACCACGGCGACTCACACTGGACATCCAGGATCACAGACACCTGCACAGACTTGTCCCGCGCCAGCTTGCACGTGAAGGTGACTCCGTTGTCAGACTCGTTGACCGGGGATATGCAGATGTTACTGATGTTCACTTTATTCCCATCTTTCAGACCCACCTGCCCATCTCCCCGGTACCAGAGCAGCTCCTCGGCCTGGCTGCTGTTGTGTACGAGGCACGAGAGGGAGATGGGAGGGCCAAGCTCTGCAGACAGGGTGAAGTCGGCAGCGTGGTTATTTACAGACAGCTCCAAACCTGCAGAAGAAGGAGGACAAGGACATTAAGCATCCTAAGCCGTACTCTTCCCACAAAAGCTGCCCTGCTCACTTCTCCAGGCCTCGACCTTGGAGGAGGGATGAGACTTTCAGGTTTCAATCTAACAGCTGTTTTCAGGTGGAACGTTAGTTTTTGAGACAAGAAGCTGTCTTCATCTCAAAGCTCCCTTCACAGTTGTTTAAAATAAAAGTCAGGTTTTTGCAGTTGACTGCCAGAACACCAAGGCCTGACCTGTGACAACAAAATGTCTGAAACCAGGAGTGACCATGTGACACCCAGCAAAAGGTCATTCCCATCCCATCGCCCTCCTGCTGCCAATCACTGCTGCAGCACCACTGTGCTCACTGTTTGATACTCTGTTTTTCAGTTGGAGCTGGATGCCCTTGGGAGTATAAATTCGTTAATCAGCCCTTCAGCTGCGTCCTGGCTGTTGCAGAGCTGCAGTTTGTCAAAGGTGCAAACCTCAGGACGTACTAAATGAGCAACCAGTATGGGAAATAAATTATTGTAATGGGATGAAACTCGCTACTGCAGCCTGGGCCATAGAATAATGGATTTAAAATATAGCTCAGAATATAAAGGTACTAAGGCCCTGTGAATATAAAGAAGTCTGAAGGTGTTCCCAGGTGGCCAAAGCTATCACACTTCTCACTGCTCAGAGCAGGTTTGGAAACTGTGGCCTCATCATCCCTGCTGCAGTAATGCTGGAAAACACTGAAGCTTCCCCATTCCCTTCCCTGTTACTCTCAGATCAGGGGCCAGTTTTCAGACAGTCCTCTGGGGGTGACCTCCAGAACACTCAAAAGCTGGGATGCTGCTGTGGCACATCACCCAGCTCTGGGCAGTTTCAATAGTTGGTGTGATGGGGCTTGGACAAAGCCAGGATGGATTTTTCCCATTGCTTACCTGTGGCCACACATGCCAGGAAGGACATGGCAAGGACGGGCGCTCCGTAGGGGACGGCGAGGCTGCGTATCTGCGCCATCTCGGAGGGGCCCGGCTGGCTCTGCTGGAGAGAGGGTCACAGCGCTGCTGCTTCTGCTCAGGGCTCGCAGGGGTTAATCCCTGCTGCCATCAGACACCCTGGGGAGAGCCTTCACAGCGGGGACAGGGTCAGCAGGGAATAAACTGAGTCCGATTGTTGCGGGGCATTTTCCAGTTCAGAGCAGATTCAAGGGGGGGTTTATGTCTCTAATCTCCATTACATGGGTTTGTTGTCTCCAGTCACCTGGCAGTCAGGGGAACCCGTCTCTGGAGCAGGTAGCACTGGACTTACCTTGGGATGAGTCTCTGGAGAGGCTGCTTCTGCTGGGAAATGCACAGTTCTTTCTCCTCCTTATTTATAGGGTCTGAATTTTAATATTTTATGGTAGTTCGTAAGAAGTGAGCCCATAAAATGGGTTCAAGGCCTCGTTCAATTCCTGGATTTCTGAGCTCCCTGAATGCTGAAGAAAAGTATTTGCTGGGCTCTGCTGGCTGTTTTATGAGACTGGCTGAGGCAATGAGTAACTAATGAGAGAGTTCCTGCATCAGCCATAAAGACTTTCAGCCAAAAATAATACCTTTTTTTCCCAGCTTTCTGGGTGTTCACAGCACTGTTTCAAGCCACAGGGATTTTATCCTAGATTATCCTAGAGCAGGAGCAGACTCCGATTTGTCCCTTTCCACCCAAAACTCCATTGCCATGTCCTCCTTTGAGTGGAAAATGAGAAAATTCACTGATTCAGACTTTGCACTGTTGGCATGTTGGCAGAGGAGAGAGCAGACACTGTCCTGCTCACCAGTGCGTACCCTCAGACTGCTTCTGTGCTTAGCTCAGCCCTGGGCACCCCCCAGCACAGAGCCAGGGGGTCTGTCCCAGCTGTCCTCTCTGCTGGGACAGCTGTGCCCGGGCTGTGAGTGCCCAGAGCACAATTGAAGAACTTGGCTATTTGGAAATCTGTCTGAGAGTGCCTCTTGTACCTCGGCAGGGTGACGGTGACGTGGACGCAAAGCACGGGGTCCTCGCAGCCTTCAAACGTGTTGTCACTGCTGCCAGTGTCCCTGCAGGCACATCACTCATCAGGAATGGGCTCAGCAGAGCCATAAAGTGCATTTCATGAGCAGGAGGAGCCTGGGATGTGTCCTTGGTGTTTTCTTCGCCTGTGAACGCCGTGTCCCAGCTCAGTGGCACAGAGGTGGGCAGGGAGGGCTCCTGCTCTGGGGCTGCTGCCTGCACACACAGCACAGGAGCACACAGCACTGGTTATTTGTGGGGCTGTTGCAAACAAGGGTCAGCTTTGAGTGTTTCTTAATATAACTCTGTGTTTATGGGTTTACCCTTAAAACCAACAGGGAACCATTCTCAGTTAAAAAAGTATATGTGGACAGAAGTCCCTTAAAGAGAGAGTTCTCAGTCTCCCTTCTAGAAAACTGTCCTGTCTTTGTAGCATTCAACTAAATGTTGGCTTATGGTTCAGTACAAACTTCAGCCCAAACACTCTTCCTAGGAGTAAAGTGGTCTTTGTGGTTTGGACTTAAGCTGAGATGAAATAGAGAGGCTTTCAAAGGAATGGGCTGGGAAACAGCTCACGGGCTCCCTCCGCAACGTGAGCCAAAGGCAGGAGAGTGCAGGGAAGTCCGTGCTCCCTCTGGTCACTGCACTGCACCAATTGACACTCTGGAGGTGTTGGGAGTAAGTGAGAATGTATAGAAGGAAAGAATGGAGTTTGGGAGTATTTCTTTTAATGTAGAAACGAGAGTAAGGAAAAAGATTGTCAGACAACAGCTGTTCTCTGGGGGGTTTGTTATGATGTGAGGCCCAGCACCAACTGGGAGCTGGGTCAAACTCTGTCCCAGCAGGTCCATGGCAGGCAGAAAGGTGAGCTGAGGTTCTTCTGGAGCAATGGCAGTGTTCTCTTTTGCAATGGGCTTCGGAATCTGCTGAAGGAAGAGGGACTAGAAAATCAAGGTGTTACCTGGCCAGAGGCACTGAAAGGCAGCTGTTTAGACCTGGTAAGAATTACTTTCGCAATGGCTTTTTACACTTTTCTTTTTATACAGGGTGTAATTAATCTTGTGGGTGTCTAATTACTGAGGTCTAGAGTTTTGTGGGTTGTGTTCTCCACTTTTCCATTACGTTTTGGAGGGACGTAAACCTCATGTTCCAGAATGTAAAGCAGCCACTAATGACTCAGACTGGGAGGAACCTCTTCAGGGAGGCAAGTACTCCATAACTCTGCACAGCAAAGGTTCCAACCCTCACACTTGAGGCACTTGGATCTGCACTGCCAAGGCTGGATTAGACAGACCATGGGCTAGAGTCAGTAATCCACCACACCGGCTCCTGCTTGTCATCCTTATGGCAACGCTGGACCAACAAACCCAGAATAAGACTGTTGTTAAATTTGACTCTGAACAGCCTCAAAGGAATTAATTAATAAGCACCAGTCTATTCCTGGGTGTAATCCAAGCCTTAGAAACCTGAGAAGATTTAGAACATGATAGAGATTGAGCAGAAGTTTTTTTTCCACTGGGTCTCTTAACCTCCAACTTCAGACTTCCCAGCAGTTTGGGTTCTTGTGGATCTCCTCAGTGCCTGCAGGAGCAGGGAGAACAATTCCTAATCCTCCACACTCTCACTGGCAGATGAGATCTTGATTTATACTCAGCAGAGTCGTGAGGGCTGATGGTTGCTCCTGGAGTCAGGGGCACGGCAGGATCTGCACAGACGTGTGGAAACCCGGGATTGTATCTATGGTTTTGTCAAGCAAACAAAGGCTGTAACACGGCTGTAATCCCGCTCCAGAAAACGTTTCTGCAATAGTGCCTGAGGCTCTGCTCTAAGGCTGCTCCTGTCTTCCTACTCCTTGTGGTTCCCCACTTCTAATCCCTTCTTAATATGCGGTGCTACATATTTTGCAACATTTCCATTGTTGGACGATGACTGTAACACCCCAATCCAGTGCCTCTCCTTGCCAAATAACTGGCTGGAAAGCGAGGCTGTCAGGGAATGCTGATTGAACTTACTCAGCACTCCTGTTCCCTCCCACAAAACCTATTTTTCCCAAGTATAAAGATTATGGAGGTGTGATGTGCCCTGATTTCTCCCAGCCTAGACCCAACATATTTCTCACTGGTGAGATAGACAGAGCTCAAGTATTTTTTTCATAAATTTGTTTGTAAATCCATTTTCTGATCTACCCTTACATAAAGGTCACATGCTGTGCCATTGAATGCAGAGGGATGATGAGTGAACTTTATCCTTGGGAAGCAATAAGGTTAAAGAAGCACTAAACCAGTGAATATTTTGAAATTTTAAAATAAATTCAAACGAAAAGTAGACATTAATGAAGAAACAGATCCTGGGATAAATAAAGCGGGAGAGAAGCCTCCAGGAAGGTGAAGCTCCAGCACAAGTGTTGGACGTGGATGCCACCTGCTGGGTACCCACCCACGGAAGCTGGCAGGGAGCAAAGTCACCTGGGAGCGCTGCAAACCGGATGAGACCGCTGTGATCACCTTGGCAGAAGCTCAGAGGCAGTAAATCCTGCAGAAGGCTGAAGCCACGCTCATGACTGGGGAGGATGTTTCATGTTGGTGCCTGTTTCATGCTGGTGGCCAGTACAGGACACTCCCTAGCAGAATTCCCAGGGCTGCTTCTCTTTCAAGACTATATTCTGCTGTGGCTGCTCTACAGCCTGGACCTCAGATATTTTTGTCTACCTAGGAACTTTCATCACCAGTGGGATTTCTTGGACGTGCTCTGCTGGAAAACGAAGTGCTGATTTGATCTTGTGAAATGCTGCCAAACAGTATTAGCAGTTTTAACTTCCCTGCTGTGGGGTCACCCCTCGCTCCCTCTGCGAGGAATCTGCAAAGACCGAGCTGCTCCATCTTTCCAGTTCACAGGGGACCATCTGCTGCCGATCTTCAGGAGAAAATCACATTCCTGCTCCATGGTTGGAAGCACTGTGGAGTGTGGTGAGGCAAAAGCCACAGCTCCTGAGTAACCACCTTTTTGAGTGCCACAGCACTGGCACAAGGCAGAGATGAGAAGGAGGAGGAGGGAGAGGAAGAGGAAAGGGAGGAGGAAGAGAAGGAGGAGGCAGATCAGTCCCCAGCCTGCGTATTTGCTCACCCAGGGATGTGGAAGTCAGAGCTCTCCTCGGCTGGCCTAAGGAAATGTGAAGGGTTTGTTGTTACTGGCTGCTGAGCAAATGAGCTGGTGACTCATCAGCCTTTGCCACATGCTGCTTTTACAATTGGCCTGTTGGAGTTCCAGACAACTGGGCTTTTATCAGCTAAAAAGGGAAATGAGCTCAGTTACTCTGGGTAAATCCAGAGCAATTCATTTGTAGACTGAGGACTTAAAGCTATATAGTGGCGATCACTTCCGAGACAGCCAAATTCCCTCTTGATGTTCCTTCTCCCTTTTGGTTTAAGAACATCCCGATGCCCAAGGTCTTTTGGCTTTTCCAGTTTCATTTGATCTGGGGCATCTTTTTGATGTCTCCCTGGTTCCTTCTTGTTCCTCTCCTAATGATTGTGCAGCACAGATGAGCCCCAAGAAAGAGAAGCCAATTTAGTCTCCCTTTCCTCGGGGCCCTTCTGATGCTGTACCACGCTTGGCTCACACACGAGTTTGCGTCATCTGATCTCTTGCGCAAAGGATCCCGGAATGCCGTGAGATGAAGGAGTCATACCACTGATGGTTCCCCTGAAAGTCAGTTTTATGTGCTAGACTTGGGGCTTGTGTCTCCAACAGGAAATGCCAGAGCTGGGAAGCAGATGTGTACATGAGATACTACTGAAAAGTTAAACAGGAATTGACAGGAATCTGCTGTCAGAGATGGAGACTTCCACTGTTTTATGGATTGCAAGGTGATTTTTGCAGAGTAAGGTGTCCTGCCTTTAGTCCTTATCATCTCACCTGCCTCACAAAGAGAATTAGATGGAGGAAACCCCAAAGTACTATTTATATCTCTTCTGAGGCTCATGGCTCTGCAATCACAGCCACATGCAATGCAAACATCACGCTGTTAGGATGACTTTAATCCCCAGAGGTCCGATCTGAGCAGGCAGCTCGCTCAGGGCTGGCCACATGCGCTTCCCGCCAGGAAGATGGAGGCACCAGGAGCAACACCTCGTGTCCCATGACCCACAACTTGTCACCGTGCCCAGGCAAAGGCCACCCCGTCCTTCCTCCCCAGGTCTTGGCTGGTGTTCCGACTTTATTGGTTGGAGAGGAGAGGCCTGTCGTGACCCCTCCCCGGTCAAGCATCGCCCGGTGCTGCTGCTTGTCCCCCTGTGCGCAGTTAACTCCGTGTTGGGTTATTCACCTCTCCCGCAGCGGTGAGCGCTGTGGAACAGCTCATGCGGGGACGTTCGTGAAGGCAAACAGCGAGCGCGGAGAGCCAAAGGCCTCGATGTCCCGAGGGAGGACGGAACCCCCCTGCCCTCGGAGCCCCTCTGCGGGGAGCGCGAGTGCCTCCGCTCCGCTCCGCTCCCGCTGAGCGCCGCGGCCGGGCCGGGCCCGGGGCAGCGCCGGGGCCCGCAGGGGGCGCCGTGGCACACGGTAACACCCACACCGGTGACGTAACACCCTCGCCCCCTCTCATTGGTCCCTCACCGCCCCGCCGGGGCGGCTCCTCCCCTGCAGCCGCCGCTGATTGGCGGGTGCGGGGCAGGTCCCACCCCCCGGGGCAGCGCCGCCGCCCCCTCTGCCGGGACCCGGAGCGGCGCGGCGGGACCGGGGCGTGCGCGGGGCCATGGCGAGCGCGGCTCGAAGGCTCCGGGCGATGCCGCGGCTGTTGCCGCTCCTCTGCGCGCTGCTGCTGCCGCTGCCCTCGCTGCAGAGCCCCGCCCGCGGCCCCCACATCAAGAAAGCGGAGGCGGCGGCGGCGGCGCCCGGCGAGGCTCTGCGGTACCTGCACTCGGCCGAGCTGGGCGAGGCGCTGCGGGCGCTGGCGGCCGTGGCCCCCCCGGGCCTGGTGCGGCTCTTCAGCATCGGGCAGTCAGTGGAGAATCGGCCGCTGTGGGTGCTGCGCCTCACGGCCGGGCTGGGCCCCGAGCGCCCCGACGAGCCGCCCGGCGGCGCGGCCCTGCCCGGGCGGCCGCAGGTGAAGCTGGTGGGGAACATGCACGGGGACGAGCCGCTGGCGCGGCCGCTGCTGCTGCGCCTGGCCTGGGAGCTGGTGCGGGGCTGGGCCGACGGCGACGAGCGCATCGTCCGCCTGCTCAACACCACCGACCTGTACCTGCTGCCCAGCCTCAACCCCGACGGCTTCGAGCGCGCCCAAGAAGGAGACTGCCGCGGCGGCGGCGCCGAGGGCGGGCGGGAGAACAGCCACGGCCGCGACCTCAACCGCAGCTTCCCCGACCAGTTCGGGGACGCCGAGCCCAACCTGGAGCCCGTGCCCGAGGTGCAAGCGCTCATCGACTGGATGCGCCGCAACAGGTGAGCGCTGCTCGGTCCCCCCTGCCCGGCGCGCTGCTCCGGGGATTGGAGACCCTTGGCTTCGCTCCCCGGGGGTGTCAGCCAGCTTCCAGCCCTTCCCGGTGCTCCCCAGCAGGGCCTGGGGGGAAGGAGAGGTAATTTCCCCACCTCTTTATCCCCAGCCTGCCTCCCTGCGTCGGCTCTTCATCGCAGCCGGGACCATCCTGCGCTGGGGAGAGCATTTGGTGGCCCCAGTTTTTGTGCACCTGCCAAGGAACTGCACCAGCCCCCAGGGCACAGCTTGTGCCCTGCACACACCCAGATGTTCTGGCCTCCGTGGCCATCTGCATGTGTCCCATCTCCCCGAGCTCATGGCTGGAAACTTCTTGCCCGCTTCACTGTGAGCTTGTTGGTGGGTCTTGCTCTTAGGGCCAGTACATTGTGCTTTCCCCACAAGCTGTGGGATGCTGGAAATATTTGGGGTTAAGTGTGCAGCTGGTCTGTGTACGACCATGTGAACAAAGTTGTGTTGGACAGGGCTTCCCCTCATCTTTGTGTTCTATGGGAAGTGCCCTGGATTTAGAAATAATGCTCTATGCAGCAGCATTTCCAAAGACAGGCCCTGTTTCTACAGCCACCTTCCCCATCAGTTCAGTTGAAGCACGTGGGACTGAGCCTCGAGCATCCATGCTGACCCGTTTGGCTCTCCCCATCCTAAGGGGTAGCGCAGTGGGAAGCTGCTGTGCCTGGAGTGGGGGCAGCCCAGAAGGGAAGATGGTGCCTTCAAAGCTCAGCTCTGGTGTGGGCGTCTGGGGCAGCCCCAGAAAGTGCAGTGGCCAGGCTGGGCACTGATTCTTCATCTGCCATGTGTTCTTCAGAGAACTGTGTGAGGTCCAGACCACAAAGGTCAGTGCAACCAAGTGTGGGAAATTGTGCAGAGAAAGCAACAACGCACTGCAGCAAACTGTGGCCCTCTTCCCAAAACAGGGATAGAAAGAGATGGAGAGGGGGTGACAGTGCACCGACTCCAACCAACACACACAACGTTCAGCAACGTATAATGTTGGCTCAGGTTTAGGAAACAAAATTTGTGTGAACAAATGATGTTTATTAAAACTTGGTGGATGGCGGTGCCCATGGGGATGGTGCTTCAGAGGAATTTCAGGAACCTCACCAGTAACTGCTTGTCCTGATAATCTTTTAGGACAGCTCTGATGCAGCACTTTGCACTGAAATCCCTCCAGAGTTGGTTCAGCTCAAAATTAGTTACTAGGGAAACTCATGTGCGTTCTTTATATAATTTTGAAAACACCTTGAGCTTTTTATTTTATTTTTTTCTCTTAGCATGTGAGGTGAGATTTGCTGTCAGCCAGGGTGAAGCAGGAGGAACGTGGTGCTTTGTGCGTCCCTCTGCCTGGCAGCACCAGTTAATACTGGTGTAATTGTTAGACTAACATAACTGCTGATAGAAAAATGAATGGGTAAACAGAACTGTTTGATTAAAAAGGGAGATAGTGGGTGTAATGCAATTCGTGTGCACTGTTTAAAGCAAGGTAAAGGTATTGGTCACATTGCCTCTGCTTGGAAACCAAATCCCATTTGAGCAAACGCACAGGGGAACTCTTTTTCCCCTCAGTGCTGTGTTTGGTGGGAAGAGGAAGAACAGAGACAATTACCTTTGGGATTCGTTGAAATGCTTGTGCTGCCTTTGATCAAACTGAAAGGGGATATGGGGCATGCCCTGCTATATTTTCTGCCTTGGGATTGTAACAGCTCTGTCTCACATCCAGATTTTATTTGTGAGTTGATTCTGTTGCACGTACCAGGTGTACTCAGAGCTTGACAAGAGTTGCTTTGTGCACAGGGCACTGCTTGTCTGTCACCGAGTTTGGGAACTCAGTGGTAGGCTGCAGCAAAAAACTTGTTCCCTCTCCAGAAATGCCAGATATCAGTTTGGGGAGCCACTCAGCCAGTCCTGAGAGTTGGGTTACTGCAAAAATCTGCAGATTTCCCCACTGTGCTCCCACTTGGATGCTGTTCATTCCCTGTGACAATGCTGCTCGCTGTGTTGGAGGCTGGAGCACGTCTCCCAGGATAGGGTGTCGTGTCCAGCAGTACCTGACTCGGTGTCAGACAGGTGTGTGTCTGTTAACCTTGGTGTAGCTGGAGCCCCAGGTGTGCTCCCTGCACAGGGCTGATGGAGCATGGTCCAATTGATTCCACTTCCAGTGTGTGCATTTTGCCTCGTTAATCCCAAACAGAGTTTGGAGGCTCCTGAGCACGTGGGAAAGCAGCAGAATAACTGGTTGGGTTGCTGTAGCCAACTTCCTGTTGAAATGTTTCCAGTATGACTTTTTCTCCCTTTCCTTCCCAACCCCAGGTTTCTGCTCTCTGGCAATCTCCATGGTGGCTCCGTGGTGGCAAGCTACCCCTATGATGACTCTCCCACGCACAGGCCCACGGGAGTCTACAGCAAATCAGCTGATGATGAAGTCTTCAGATATTTGGCAAAAGCTTACGCATCACATCACCCCATCATGAGAACTGGCAAACCCAACTGCCCTGGAGAGGAGGGAGAGACCTTCCCAGAGGGTATCACAAATGGTGCCCAGTGGTATGATGTAGAAGGTAAGCTGTGCTCACTTAAGAACTCACATCCAGACCAGTGGTGATTGTCACAGAGGAAAGGACTGCGGGTTAAGTGATATTTTTAGCTTTGAACGTGTTCCAGCAGCTTGAAACGAAGAGAGGTGGCATCATGGGAACATCAGCTGATGAGCAACAGCTTGGGAGATGTTTGTAGGGAAGAGATCACAGCAAACTGAAGGGTTCTTCCTGACCTGCTTAGGTGGTGGAGAGTTGTCCTGCACGTGGGAGGCTTCATTTGCCATAGGTCTCTTGACGGTTGCTAAATTTTGATACAGGAAAGAGGAAATGATTGTTAAAGGTATTAAACCGATGCCAGTGCTCTGTGAGAGGTCTTTTAACCTCTGAACTCGTAGTTTTGTGGCTATAGAATAGCCTGCTGTAAAATTTAGATGCATGGTCTGAGGTAATCAGGGTGTTCTTGCTGGAAGTGGGGTCAGCAGCTTTTCCACGGACTGCTGTGCTTTTAAACCTGTGTGGAGGGTGAACAGCCTGCATGACCTGTTCTCATCCACCAGTGTGGGAGATCTAGAAGGGATCTGAATTTTGGCCTGCTGGAGCCTCTAGGAGAGCTCCTGATCCCTCCATCAGGCAGCTGCACATGGCAGTGAGCTGAATAGGAGCAGGTTGCCTCCTGGTGCCACCACTCTACCTGTGCAGGTGGAGGTTACTAGCCTGGCTCAGCCACGCAGTGGATTGCTCTGTGTGTGTTGGTTTGGTTGAAAATTTAAATAATAATTTATGTGAGGAGAAGCTCTCATGGAAAAGAGAGTTCCCAAGTTACCCCATTGCTGTGCCCCCTTGCTCTATGTTGTACAGTCACGGCCTCGCCTGATGGGGCAGGAACTTCTGCGGTGAGAACACAACAAAAAAGTTGCAGAAATGATCTCAAGAAGTTGTGTTGCTTTGCTGCTGTGCTTTCCCTTGTCCTGTGGCTGAGGGATGATGGCAGAAGTGCTGAGCAAGCAGCGACAGCCAATGTTGTTTATCCTTCAGAGCTTACAGCTTAATGATTTCTAGTAAGAAGGTGTCTTTCTGGAACATGGGCTTTGCAGCAGAGTCCTGTGATAATCCTGCATCCAGCTTGCTTGGGAATGCTGGAGAGGGATCCATTATAGGGCCTGAACACATAATCTCTGAGCTGGAAGAGGAAGGCTTGATTTTTAGCAGTGACTGAATCATTCCCCAGGATTTCACTGGGCAAATAAGATGCCGTGTTCAAATAAGATGCGGTTTGATCTCTTTCTCTACCAGCTGTCGCCTTCCCTCTGCTCTGCTGAGCACACCAGCCCTCGTGTTTGCTGGCTCAAGGTTCATTCTGCTGCTGTGAGAAGTCCAGCAGGAGGAAAGTTTGTGTAATCTGGTGACTTGGCTTATGAGGGAACAGGATATCCTGGATGATCTGTGCTGCCTTGTTGTGGTGGCTGTTGTTACGGGCGAACACCTCAGTTCAGAGGTTTCTTAGCTGCACCTCTGAGGTCTTCTGTTCTTGTAATGAAGTGGGTTGGGTGTGCTCTGAGGGGAAAGTTAATTCCAGAGCTTTGGGTCTGCGTTCCCCTGACCCCAGAGAGCAGCAGTGTTCACTGCAAGGATGACTTTTTCATCCTGCTGGTTGGGTGGCTGTGGCACTGGTGTGTGAACTTTCCAGGCTGCCTTTGCTCTGCCAGCAGGACAAAGAAATGGCACCATTTTCCTTTCACAGGAAATAAGAGGTGTGAACTGCAGACCAGATTGCTCTGTACTGCCATCGCTGTGGTTTATATCTACCCAATAGCCTCCAGCACCCAGTCTCTGCAGAAACAAACCCTTTCTCGGTGACAAGCCACAACCTTGGGCTCAGCACGGATGGCTGTAGGCGACTCACGGGCAGAGATTGCAGGGAGGATGCACTGACGTGGACTCTTAGAGTGGAACATTGCTGAGGGTGACAGCAGCCCTTGGAGCAGTTCCCCCAGAGCCAAGGAATTAGTGTAAAATGTAACCCGGGGAGAGCACGGGTGAACTGACCAATACCACACATGTAATTTGATGTTGTGTCAATTCACCCCTTTGGGGTTGTAGGTTTTAATGTTTATTTTTAGTAGTGGATGAAGAGCAGGCGGAGGGGAGTCAGTTGTAAGTGGTGTGAGAGAAGCAGCAAAACCATCAGAGAGGCTGTTTTGAGTCATCAGAGTTGCTCAGCTCTGTGCCAAGGACTGCAGAGGCTCGTGCTTGGATCAGGAGGCTTTTCCCAGTGATTGCAGAAGTGAAATGAGTGGTGAAATGAGGCTGGGGAAATCCCAGTCCCTGAACTGAGCTCTAGAGGTAGATAACCAGAGCTCATGGTTCTGTGAGCGGTGCGGGGCACGTGCTTGAGGCCTCCAGATCAGGTTGTGCCAGGAGAGACTCCTGCAGGCTCCAAGAGAACTAAAGCCAGGAAAAACAAAGAAATGAGAACACAGTGTTTCAACAGGTGGAAATTTTCCTGCCATGTTTTATCACGCGAAATCAAACATGCTGGAGAGCAAACCGCTCTTGTCCCGGAGTTACCAGTTCAATTTTATGCTGGTGCCAGACTCCATTAACTTCCATTTGAGTTTGCAAACAGCCTCTTACATGTGTCAGATCGAGGTGGCAAGTACAAACCATGAGAGTAATTGCTAAGGTCAAGTGTGCACAGAGAAAGATGGATCTCTGCCAGGCAGCTGAGTTTGGCTCCTGCATTCCAGCTGCTGCAGATAAGCACGTTGGCGACTGGGATGCATTTTTAGGGGCTATCTCTGGTGTGCATGCTCTCTCTCTTCCTTTTTAACCTTTGGGGGTTTTAACTACCCGGTGGCTGGTTCAGCTCGAGGGAATGCATGCAAAGTTGGGCTGGGGTACGGAGAGCAGTTGAGAAACCACTCTCATCTTATGTGTGGGCAGGATGTGCTTTGCCTTTGTGTTGTTAAGAGAGCTGGATCAGAAACTAAATTCAGCATGAGCATGTTTTGTGGGCAGCCTCGGAAGGTTTGTTTTTACGTGCAGTCCCTTCCTAAAAGTTGTTTTCTTGCTAGCTTGACACTCTGTTGTCCGAGTGTTTGAGATGTTTCTGGTGTCTACTGGGAGCCACTTCTCAGGCTGAAAGTGGATTTAGGTTACCTGTGTGCTTAACTGGGTTGTTTTGACTGTGGTTACCAGCCACACGGAGCTTCCAACCAGCTTTTAGTGGCATCCAGCTCAGAGCAGTTCAAATGAGTGCTGAGAACAGTGTGGCATCGCTGTGGTGGCCTCTGTTTCCTGGGCATGGCAGAAGGCACTTGCACAGAGTGAGGTCTCAGGGAAGCTCTCAGCCATGTCTTTCTGGGGATATGCACAATTTGCTGCACTTAAGTGCTTGTATTTTCATAAAAGTTTTGCTGCAGTATTTTTTCTTCTTGAGGCAAGTATTGGCTTGGTGGTTTGAGTGTCTAAGGCCTCTTTTCACATCTATCATGAACTGCTGGGCAGTGCTGTGCTGGTGCAGCTCTTGGGAGGACTCTGCCCTTCTCTTTGAGAAAAGGCTGCTGGGCTGGGCTGCTCTGGGTCATGCAGCTGCTGCAGTTGGAGGCCCAAACCTCACCTCCTCTGAGTTTTAATTATTGGAGACTAATGGACCAGAACATTCCTCTGCCTGCTGGGTGCTGCTGCTGGTGCTCACTCAGTCCCATGCTATGAGACAATCAGTTCTGAGCAGAGTCAGCAACTTGTGCCACATATTGAATCATGTCTCCAGCTTGCTTGGTGCCATCTGCTCTCTCTGCAGAGCAGACACGACCGTTTTTCTGCTTTTACTTAGCTGCAGGTTCCTTATCTGCTGATGTCTGCTCCAGTGAGAGCTGGAATTAGTTTTTTGCGTAGTGCAGTTTGAAAATAGAGTCGTTCTTGGCTGGCCTGGCAGGCTTCTCCTGGCACGTGGAGTATTTATGGCATCTGGATCCTCAGGCTTGACTCTAGAGAGCTGCATTCTCCTGGTTTGAGCTTGGCAGAGAGCAGAGGCCCCCCTGTCCGTGTGAGCTCTGCAGTGTTTGTGCTGCAGGAGGTTTGGGATCCCTGCCTGAAGCGCAGTCCTGATGCTCAGGGAGCAGGTCAGAGCAGGAGAAAGGTTTGTTCTGAGCATTTCTGTGACCTACTGCCAGCCAGGAGCTGACTTGCTGTGACACTAAGCTGCTCACTGACAGAAAGGGGAATGGTGCTTCATGGGGAGGCTGAAACTTTTCACAGCGTGGGCTAAAAGACACCCCATGATCAAAATGCTGAAGTAAATCCCACAGGTTATCCCAGATATTACCCAAACAGAGTAGAAGCACTGTAGTCCGGCAGCTTCCTACCTCAGGTGTGTATTTTGTGCTCTGCTCCATGACTGTAGTGCCCTGCTAATGGCAGGCTGAGTACAGGTCTCTCTTTACCCCTCTGGGTCTCTGCATAGCCAGGGGAGGCTGTGCAGATGGTGTGTGGGAAAATACGTAATTCCACATGCTGTAAAAATAACTGTCCTGCTCTGCAACAGAGCCATGTGAAGGCCAAATATGTGCAGTGGATACAATCCAAATTTTCAAAAATGCAGTGGACTACTTTCTCCAAGAGACGGTTTTACCAGAATTGATGTAGCAAGCTCTAATTTAGTCCGTTGCTGCTCTATTGTGGGTGAGCATCTGTCCTAAATTTGCTTGAACAGCAGACGAAGCACTAAATATGTTTCATAATGGCTCTGGTTTACGTATGGGTGTTTTCAAATGCATTAACGTCCTGCTAGGAGCAGATGGTTATGGGCTGGCAAATCGATTCACTCGGTACTGGCGAGAGAGCAGCCTGCTGTGCGTGCCTGTTCTGAGCCTGGTAACAGGAGCTGAATGAAGCTGAGGGTGGATCAGACTCACAGGCCTTGTTTCTCTAACCCCTTGAATTGAGTGTGAGAGTTAGAAAGTCCTCCAACGCTTTGTGCCCCCCCTGTGCTGGATGGAAAAGTCTCTTTCCTGTTTTGATGTCAGCCCGTGCACAAGCTGCAGTGCTCTCCTTCTGGCTGCAAGTGACATTTGATTTGCTACAATGAAAGCTCCGTGTTCCCTTAGCAGCACGCTCCCAGGAGAACCGAGAGGAACTGGGACATCTTTGTTGTGATACCATCCCACACACCTTCCCAGGGGCCTGTTCTGAATCCTGCTTTATGCTGTCCATCCCTGCTTTACCCAGCTGCAGCGGGGCTGTTGAATTCAGGGCAGCAGTCCCTGACCTTTTGGGCCACCACCTCTGTTAGAAACCTCCTCTGCTTGGTCAAGTGCTGCTGTTTTTCCCCTGTTCCTGCCCATGCATTAACACAGCCCCTGCCAATGCCAGGCAGTGCATTGGCATCAGGATATTGATCCATTCTGGCTGGTTAACTGGCCATGGAGGGTCCCTCACTTGAAAGGGCTTGTGAATGATTAGAAAACTGCTCAAAGTAAATGAGCTCTATTGGCATAGCATTAATGCAACACTTCAGTGGGCCAAGCAAAGGATGGGTGCACAAAATCTGCATTTCTTACAGACCTTCCTGCTGGGGTCTGCGGTCTGGTGCTGTGATATCTGCCACAGGCTTTCTGCTTTCCTCATCCTGGACTTGGCATCTGCCCCCTGTAGAGAAAATGCATCGCTGTTCTCTGAGAGAGGGACTTCTGAGAGTCAGTTCAACTCCCTCAACTCATCCAGAGGAAATTCTGGGCCCCTGTGTCCAGGTGACACTGGTGGGAGTTGTTCTCTTGGTGGGGAGGTCTCAGGGCTCTGGTTGCAGGTGCTCTGGTGCAGTGTGCATGTTGGGATGGAGCTGTCTAGGAAGTGGTGGCCAAGGCTGTGACGCACCAGTCTGCCTGTGTTATAACTAAATAAGGTTGTGAAAGCCAGAAGACATTGTCAGCACACAAAAAACATGGTGTGGTGTCTTCCCTACTGACACAACTGCCTGACTGGGCGGTGGGAGCAATCCTTTCATGTGGTCATCTGGCTACTGTCATGTGGTGGGGTTTAGCAGGGTGAGTCTGAAACCTGTTTCACAGACATGTGGGGTGTTTTGGAATGTCCTTTTTACTCTTGAAAGCTCCCAGTAATGTTTAGAGGGCTGAACATTTGCAGTCCTCGTCAGCGTGCTCAAGTCTGGGCTCCAAATCATGAGTGTTGATAACCTGCAGTCCTCAAGTCCTGCTGGTGCGATTCAGTCCTGTTTGAGGAACAGCTTGGCTTGCTGAGGGTTGGATAGAAACTTCAGCAAATGGGGTCAGGACACTTGCTGGGACAAGGTGACCTTTTTGATTCGTAGCAGTGCCCGTGGTTTTTCTGAAGGGCAAGAACAGTAAGATGAGCTTAATACTGGGAAACAGCTCTGGGCACTCCTGTTTCCTGGTGCTCACCAAGGTTTGGCTGGTTTAGCACTAAGCTAACAAACTGTCTCCAGGCGTTGCAACATCCTTAAATTGATTTGAAACTGCTGCCTTACAGAGGAAGTGTGGGAGGAGGCTGGTGACTTGGCCAAGAACAAGTTTCTCAGACTTTCTCAGGTGGACCTTTCTCAGGTGCAGAGATTTGGATAAGGAGCTGGAAGAAGAGAGCAGCTGAGGAAGTAGAGAAGGGGAAGCATTGTTCTCATCCTGTCTAGAGTTTTGCTAAGAAGCTTTTCTGAGAACAATTATGTGGTCCTTGAAACTGATTCCAGCATGCAGATTTGAGCTGCCAACTCCCAAATTGATAATCTGGTGTTCTTTTGTATCAAAGGCCTCAAACTCATTTTGAGTGAAGTAACCTCTCTTGCAGGCAGACCTCACATATCTGGAGATAGCTTGGAATGCACAGGGAAGGACTTGGCAGCTGGAATGTTCAGAGTCTGATGTGCCTGCCCTGGCACACTGGGTTTGTCATGTCTGAAAATGTAAAATGAACCTGTATGAGTTCTCAAGAGCCGTGCTGGGGAGTTCAGCTGATGGAGCAGTGAGACAAAGGGACTGTCACTTTGAGCTGGCTGTGGCTGATCTGAATGGCCCAGTGTTCCAGTTACAGCATAGGCTGTCATGATAATCTGACCTGACTTTTCTCCTTAGGCTGCTCACTCTGGAGCTGGGGCAGCATCCTGGGGAGATGCCGTGTGGGGCTGAAGGAGAAGGAGAAATAGCATCCCTTGGTGGGATGTGTGTGCATTGCTCTTGGAACATGTCTCTGCCTCCCTTTCTCAGGTGGGATGCAGGATTACAACTACGTGTGGGCCAACTGCTTTGAGATCACATTGGAGCTGTCCTGCTGCAAATACCCACCGACTTCCGAGCTTCCAAAGGAGTGGGAGAACAACCGGGAATCTCTCCTGGCTTTTATTGAGAAGGTATCGAGGGCTGGGCTGGGTGTGGGTGTGACAGCTGTGAAACCTGTGTGTCCATGGTGGGCTGGGAGCACTGGGTTCAGGGGCCTTCCTGGCTTTGCTGGGTGAGGTAACACAGATGCTGCAGCTGCTGTTTGGAGGTTTTTGGCCACAAAGCTGCTGTGTTTCTCTGTGGTTCTGCCACAGGTCCCACATGCCCCGTGGTAGCAGAGCTCTGCTGAGAGTGGCCTTGGGGGGTGCAGTGTTAGAGGGACGGATTGGTGCAGATCTCCCTAAGTCATGCAGGGACATTGCTGCCTGAGGACGCAGTTGCCCTGATGTTGCCTGTCTTCAGCCAAGCCCTTGCATTGTTTTCCTCAGGTCCACATTGGCGTGAAGGGCTTTGTGAGGGATGCAATCACAGGAGCTGGCCTGGACAATGCGACCGTTGCCGTTGCCGGTATCGCTCATAACATCACCGCAGGGAAATTCGGTGATTACCACCGGCTGCTGGTGCCTGGGACCTACAACGTGACTGCTTTTGTGATGGGGTAATGTCTCTGTGGCAGCCTGTGCCCACACTGCCAACTGCTCCTGTTCCTTCTCTTGATTCCCGCCCCCCCAAACACCTTGTGTATTTAAGGGGCTTGGCTGGAAGCCGCAGCAGTAAATGGTTCCAGCTCAGAGCTGCAGCTGTATTTGCTCCTGTAGCAGGGTGCTGTTGAATGCACAGAATTTCTGTCAACTTCTGTTTGACTGCTTGTATCAAATTGCATCTTACTTTTCTGCAAAGCGAGGAAGTGGAGTAGGGTCACCCCAACAGGAGTTTGTGTTGTCCCAAGCCTGGGTGTGAATGTGTAACTTGCCCCATGGCCAGTTCTGTGATATGCCTGAGGATTCTTCCCTGCTGAGCCATGCAAGGACAGCAATGGGGCTGGGTTTGGTGGCAGTGGGATGAGTCCCATCAGCTTGATCCCTGTGAATCTCAGTCATTAACATCCCAGTGCGTTAGGGCTGGGGGGAGTAGTCTGGAGTGATGGGGGGGACTGCAGGGACTTTTGTCCTCTCTTCTGCAGAGCCTCCTTGCTGAAGCCAGTTGTTTTTTTCACAGTTACACACCAGTGACCAAAGAGAACATCGAAGTGAAGGAGGGAGATGCAACAGAAGTGAACTTCTCCTTGCAGCCGACTGTGATGCCCCCAGCTCCTAACATCACACAGCTCACGGCAGCGCCTGCTCCTGTCACCCCCACCACCCCCACCTCTGTGCAGGCTGAGGCCCCAAATCCAACCTCTGTCCATCAACCCATCCAACCCGTGGACTTCCGCCACCACCACTTCTCGGACATGGAGATCTTCCTGCGGCGCTACGCCAACGAGTATCCCAACATCACCCGCCTCTACTCCGTGGGCAAGTCCGTGGAGCTGCGGGAGCTCTACGTCATGGAGATCTCTGACAACCCTGGCGTCCACGAAGCAGGTGATGTGGGAAGTCCACTTCAGTGGGGTACTAATGCAAGTGACAGATCTTTACCCTGGGAGACTGAGCAGAGCAAAAAGGATTGTAGAGCTGGCACCTCTCTTGAGAGGCTGAGCTGCTCCTTGTAGTATCATCTATAGAAAGTGCAAGTGCAGTGGGTGGCACTGTGTTAGAGCATTGCTGGGGACATCTGTGCTGGTCATGGAGCTCTAGGGAAGAAGGACCAAGACACTTCCTTGAGACATTGTTCTTTTTGGAGTTGTGGGAGCAGATGTGTGAGTTTTAGGTAAATGCCCTCCAGCAAAGCCTGGAAGAGCAATGCTCGGGGTGGTGAGGTGTCTCCAAGCTGTAACATAGTGGTTATAATTGTCTCTGCGGTGTGGCCCTGTGTCTGCAGGTGAGCCAGAGTTCAAGTACATCGGTAACATGCACGGGAATGAAGTTGTGGGGCGAGAGCTTCTCCTGAACCTCATCGAGTACCTCTGCAAGAACTTTGGCACAGATCCTGAAGTGACTGACTTGGTCCAGAGCACACGGATCCACATCATGCCATCTATGAACCCTGATGGCTATGAGAAGTCCCAGGAAGGTATTGCTGTCTGTGCCAAAATCTGTGGGGTTTCTAGCTCTCAGAACAGGCCTTTGGGTTCGTGGAATCCCTGGGAAATCTGGAAGCCTTGTGGGAGCAGGAGTGCTCTCCATGCAGGGAGGCTGGGAAGGGACTTGGTATGTGCTGTGGGATGAGTGGGTGGATTGATGGATGCTGGAAGCTGTTGGGGAGAGCTCTTACACTTCAGCTGTGCTGTGAGCTGCCCCTCTTTGGGTCCCCTTATGGTTTGTGGCTAATCCAGGGCTTATTTTAAAAAAAGACATTTCTTTGACACAGCTCTTGCTTGCTGTGCTTTGGTCCATTCTCTTAGTAAGTGCAGTGTGGGAGCCAGGCTGTCTGCAGAGCACTTGTCCAAGGATAACATAGACTTTTATCATGAGGTTAAAACTGGCAAAAACATCCTTCAGGGAAGCCTTAGAACTGCGTGGCTCTTGCAGATTGGCAGAACAGAGACTGTCCAGAATCACTTCCTGGAAGCAGAGCTCTGCTTGAGTTTAACAAAACCTGTCTGGCTGGTTTGAGAAGGTGAGCTCTGAGGTTTCTGTGGTCGTGACATCCGGCTGCAGAGATTGTTCGTGGTTTAGTGCCTTTCTGCTGGTCTGACTGCCCTGAGAGCCTGAGCAAACACCACTGAAAGGGCCCCCAGGCACTGCTGCACAGAGCAGGCTACTCTCTGGGGAGGGCCTGGTTGCCCCTTTCTGGGTGCAGGGAGCCCAGTGCTGTGCTCTGCTCTCTGCCCTCTTCACTGATACTTGTACACTCTGTAATAAGAGGGTGAAACATCTTCACAGGGCATGAGCTTGAACGCGTGTTTCATTTTCAGGAGACAAAGGAGGTACCGTTGGCAGAAACAACAGCAACAACTATGACCTGAACAGGAACTTCCCAGATCAGTTTGTCCACGTGACAGACCCTCCACAGCCAGAAACTCGTGCTGTCATGGCCTGGCTAAAGTCTTACCCGTTTGTGCTCTCAGCAAACCTGCACGGAGGTACCGCATCCAAACCAAACTCCTTCCTCTGTGTTGGGCTTTGTGGGATGGGGGTTTGCAGGAATGTCTCCACAGTGTTCTAGGTGTGCACTGGGGAGCTCTTGTGCTGCAAGATGGAGTAGAAACTGGAAACAGAGGGTGAAAACTGTGTCCCCAAACGTGATTGTAGGGAGTTGAGGTGGATGCTGGGAAGATCCCAACCACTTCTCTGAAGGGAGCATCTGGGAGATGGGGATGGACTCTCTTGTCAGCAATTGCTCAGCAGATGGTCTGGGAATGGGATACAGAGCTGTGGCTGTTAAAGGCTTCACAGCATTTATAGAGTGAATGCAATCCTGAAGGTTCCCTGCCTTGAATGGCATGGCGGAACTAAGAAATTTGCAGTAATTTAATTCTCCTTTTGGAGTGTTCTAAATTAAGTCTCTGTGTATTACAGCTTACTCCCTAGACAGTTTGTCTGCTGGCTTGTAGCTGTGGTAACTTGCAGGTGGATGCTTTTTTGCCAGCATGCTTGGTTTGTAGTGCAGAAGTATCATGTGTGGGTGTGAGGGGGCTGGCAGGTCTCCAGCTGCAGTGGTGTCTGGGGTTTCGTGGTGCTGTTAGTACAGCTTCCTTGGGGAAACCTTCAGCAACAAACTCCAGAAGGCTGAAAAACTGCATCCTTCGGGTCAAAAGCACCATGCATGTTCTAGGAAATTCCTGCCCTTGCTTCTGCTTCTCTGTGAAAGCAATTATCATGTGGCTGTGCTCAGCCCTCCTTCATGTAAGAGCCAAAGCTTTGATGTTGTCGTGGCCTTGGTTCTCCTTCCCAACGAGGTGTGGTGTTATCTCTTCCTGTGCTTCTCTCTCTTCTATCCACTGGGCTTTAGTGCTTTGTTTAATGCCAAGTCTTGAGAAAACTTGGCACTTGCTGGGGAAAAATTTCCCCTGTTACACTGAGGGATGACTGGGAAAGCACACAAGTATGAGCCAAAGCTTGTTTTGCCTGCAGGTTCCCTGGTGGTTAATTACCCCTTCGACGACGATGAACAAGGAATAGCCGTATACAGTAAATCCCCAGATGATGCCGTGTTCCAGAAGCTGGCACTTGCCTACTCCAAGGTAAAGCTCTAACAGGAAAATGGGTACACCCTGCTGGGTTGACTCCTGGGAAACTGCTCTTCAGCTTCCAGGGAACCTCCTGAGCAGCTGGTAGAGGTGGGCGCAGGCACTGCAGGTGAGCCCCTGGTGCTGCAGGCACAGCAGAAGGGTCCTACTGGAGGCTCCCATTCCACGAGTGATGCCCAGCACGCCCTGTCTGCAGGCAGGGAGGGAGGAGAGCTCTGTGCAGGCACTTTTAAGGGTGTGGGAAATGCTGTTCATGGGCTGGGAGGAGAGCAAGGATATCTCTGGGCTGGGATTGGGTGTGGGTGCAGTCGGTGCTGCAGCGATACAGTCACACGTCTGTGTTTGGTAACCCTGAGCGTGTGACTAAGGGTAGAACAAGAGTGCCCGTGGCTGGCTGTGGCGTGCAGACTCACCTTCACATGTTGCATCTCGTTTTATAGGAAAATGCAAAGATGTATCAGGGAAGCCCTTGTAAGGATATGTACCCCACTGAGTACTTCCCACATGGCATCACTAACGGGGCTCAGTGGTACAACGTTCCAGGTAAAGGACACCTTAAATCTCCTGCACTCTTTGTCTTCAAGTTAATGCATGTGCAGCTTAAATAATTTAGTCTGATCAGTCAGGAACTCTGCATTGGTCAGCTCAGATTAATGGGACTCAGATTTCCTTTATAACCTCTTAAATAATGTACCCTGATAAAGTTATTCCTGGGGGAAGGAATTTATAGTGTAGTTTCTCTGGCTATTAGCAAAACGGTTTCATAAAATTTTACAGCACTTTATTAGCATGAAAGGTATTTATGAGAAGGAAAGTTATTTGTCTGCTCTTTCGGCATCCCTTTGAAGCTTGAATCCTGCCCTGTGTAAAAGCCTTTTCCCTTCAAGTTTGTGCTTCATCTTTCTCTACTATCTGATTTTTTTTTGTTCGAGCCGTGGTACTTTAGAAGTCAAAACTTGTTTTACATTCTTTTTGTAGGTGGGATGCAAGACTGGAATTACTTACACACAAACTGCTTTGAAGTGACCATTGAGCTGGGCTGTGTGAAATACCCAAAAGCTGAGGAGCTGCCCAAGTACTGGGCACAGAACCGGCGGTCACTGCTGCAGTTCATGAAACAGGTGAGGTGCTTTGACCTCAGGCAAGGTCAGCTCCCCCTGGGGTTTGCTTTAGACAAGCCAGAATGAACAGGGTGATCTGCAGATGCTGCTTCCTGGCCAGACTGGGTACGTGCTCTACAGAAAGCACCTCCATCAGAACCTGTCTCAACTACTGTCTCTTCTGAACATCCCAAAAATCTGTATGGAAATAACATCCAGAGGATGCAGGTGGGGTTTTTTAGGTACCACTACCTTGGGTTTCCTGAAGCTGGAATGTCTCTTATATTCTTTTCCTGTCTGGGGCTGGTGCTGCACCCCTGGGGTGTGCAAACAAAGGTGTGGAGCAGAGAGCACCGTGCTGACACCCTGAGCCAAACAATTACTCATTGTACTCATCAGGTGATCTTTGGCCATGCCAGCTGCTGGCCAGTCTAACCTGAACCCTTCTGGAACATCTTGATCCTCTGGGAATGCTGAAAATGTGAGGGGTGGGAGGCAGAGCGAGGGCTGGCACTCAGCAGAGCTCCTTTGTGCAGGTTCACCAGGGTGTCTGGGGCTTTGTGCTGGATGCTGTGGACAAGAGGGGCATCCTCAACGCCACCATCAGCGTGGCCGACATCAACCACCCGGTGACCACCTACAAGGATGGAGACTTCTGGCGCCTCCTGGTCCCAGGGATGTACAAAATCACAGCGTCTGCCCGAGGGTGAGCGAGCCCCAGCACGAGGAGCAAACAGCTGCATGACTGACTTCCCGCTCAGGAATATTCCATCACCTCTGCCTGCCCGCAGCACACGTAGGCATGGGCGTTTCTCCTGCCCTCTGGCCTGTGCAGAGATAGCAGTGTGAGGCTGCTGTGGTGTCAGACTGCTCACCTGGCACTGGTGTACAGTCCCAATCTTCCCTTGTTAGGAGTGGATAACTTGGTGTCTTTAGGGGAAATTCTTTTCCAGGCAGCTGCCCACAGAAGTGACTTGTTCACTTCAATGCTGCCAAAATTCTGTGTTAAAGCAGCCTGACCTGTTGTGTTGCCAGTCGTACCCTGCAACACCTGAGCCAAAAGCAGCTCAATGCCATCTTGGGCTCTGGGCTGTTCCCTGTCCTCCTGCCATTCCCATGTCCCTCCGAGCTGTTCTTGCTCCTCATTTTTATGCTGCTCACTGTGGGCAGGGGAGCAGTGGCAGTCCCATGTGGGTGTGTAGTAAGGAACAGGGCTGGCTTGTTGTCCAAGGTTTCAAATGCCTGATGTTTTCTTGTACCTTCTTTTCCCTGGGCAGGTATGATCCAGTCACTAAGGTGGTGGAAGTTGACAGCAAAGGTGCGGTGCAGGTCAACTTCACTCTTTCACGGACAGACAGCAAAGTGGAGGAGGGGAAGGTGCTGGTCTTGAACACCCCAGACACCAGCAACCCCAATGAGAAGGAGTTTGAGACCCTGATCAAAGATCTCTCTGCTGAGAATGGTCTGGAGCGGCTCCTGCTCACCTCCTCCAGGGATGTGGCTCCCTACAGATACCGGCCCTACAAGGACCTCTCCGAGTTCCTCCGAGGCCTCTACCTGAACTACCCACACATCACGAATCTCACCAGGTGAAAACAAAGCAGCAGCCTGGGCTGGGGATGTTGTGAAGTTGTTAGCCATGAACACAGCGCAGAGATGGCGAGCTCATCCCTCCCTTCCCTGTGCTCCCTGAGATGGAGGGAGCACCACGTGTAAGGACATGGTGGCACAGCAATGGCTGCAGGGCCTCATAGGTGCATCCCTGTACTTTTTCCTGACTTAGTTCCCCAGGGATGCTTGGGACTGGCGATATTCCCAGCACTGATACCCCAGACTTCTGCACGTTTGTCTGCTCCGTACTATTTTGTCTGTTTTTTAAATCCTTTCTGACATCCAGCCTGCTGAAGAGTCCCCAGCAAAAATGACCAGATTTGACTTACAAATCCCAGATGGCCTTTTTTCATTGTCTGCCTCCAGGTTTTATTTCAGTAGTGCAAGACACTTTTGTGTGAGCTTGCCCTGGGCCAAGGTCTGTGCCCTCCTGCAGAAGACCAGCTGCTGCCATCCTCTGCTTTCCTTTGTGACCTGTAGCGCTTACCCTCTGTCAGCTTTAGAAAGCACAAATCCCTTTGTCCCAGGGCCTCATTTGCTTGTTGTAACCAGGCACAATGTGCTCATGTGCTGTCCCTGCTGGTGCCAAGGCTGCTTTGCTGATCTGTAGCCTCTATTGTCCCTGCCATTGCATCAGCCCTGAGCCTGTTCCCTGCTTTCCCTGCGCTCAGTTTGCCAACTTAACAGCAGGACTGTAGCAACAGCTCCTGCATGACTGGGAACAGGCCTCTTTTGTCCTGCTTTATAAATTAGTTTGGTGTCCAGATGTATCCTGCTCTGAAGGAAAAGAAGAAACAAAACAAAACCCACCACTGGCAGCACAGCAGTTCCACATTTATCGTCATCTCATAGGCTGTATGGAGATGTATGGAATAGTGGATATTCTGTGCATCTGGACCTGGGTACACCCTTACCCAGATGCTGATGTTCAAACTGATGTTCAGAGTGAATTCTGTTCAGTGCTGCTGCAAATCTGCCCCCTTGATGTGGTTGTGTTTCTCTTGCCTTTGCAGCCTTCCACTGGAGGCTGGCAGCGGTTCCTTTTGCACACTGGGATTTCTCCGGGAGGCCAGGCTGGAGTTGCAGCTCTGTTGCTGAGCTGACACTCCCGTTTCCCATCTCTTGGCAGTTTGGGTCAGAGCGTTGAGTTCCGTCAGATCTGGTCCCTTGAAATCTCCAACAAGCCCAACGAGTCCGAGCCTGAGGAGCCCAAGATCCGCTTTGTTGCCGGAATTCACGGAAACGCTCCCGTTGGGACAGAGCTGCTCCTGACGCTGGCAGAATTCCTTTGCATGAACTACAAGAAGAACGCTGCTGTTACAAAGGTGAGAGGCCAATCAAAAGACCTCCTTGGAGCCTTCCAGCTGTATCCTGAGATGACGGTGCTCGCTGGGAGAGACTCCTCCTGCCAAAACTGGCTTGGGGCTCGCAGTAATTCTGTGTGTAAGGGGGAGGTGTGTGATCTGCGGGGCGAGTGGGAACCTCAAGCTGCAGCTCCTAGGTTAAGATCCAGGGAAATGAACCCTACTAATTGCACTTCTTGTGCTGTTTCTCCTTTTGCTCAGCTGATTGACCGGACACGGATCGTGATTGTGCCTTCCCTGAACCCAGACGGACGCGAGATCGCGCAGGAGAGAGGCTGCACCTCCAAGATAGGCCAGACCAATGCTCACGGCAGAGATCTGGACACAGATTTCACAAGTAAAGCAACCGCCCCATGGTTGGGTGGAGTCATTGGGTTACAGGGTCTGCCTGTAAAGAAGGCAGTGCTCCAGGAGCACAGCTGCTGGGAAGCTTCCAAAGCTCAGATCCCCTTTACAGACAGCAATTTGCAGTCTCTTATGTGCAAGGGACAAAGCAGATGTATTTAGGAGTAGGAGAGGTCAGAGAATACCTGATGTATTTTTACTCTTAATGGATTTCTTTCATCTCTGGGAAAAATGCCCTCTGTTCCTGCTCCCCAGAAACAGTCTCCTTTTTTCATGCTTTTCTGGTTTCCATGTAACTGTATCCATAGCGATGTATCAGCCCACCCTTCCTGAGGAGGAAACGTTCTCTGCCCAAGTTTGGCTGGGATCATCCCAACTCCTTCCTTAAGAAAATGTCAGTTCTGTGACATTGTTGTGAGCAAACACACAGAAATACCATCTGCAACATGAAAGGAAATAGCTTGGGGAAATTGTCATGTTGCACATTTGTTTAACTTTGCAGATGAATCCCCCCCACAGATAGTGTGGGCTGGGTGCTTTACTTTTGATCAGTCAGGTGCATCTGCTGAGATCAAACAGATGCCTTTTCATACATGCAGCAGACCTAATATCAGACATAAAGGATGTACTTCTGGCCCCTCAAACAGCAGAGGAAACTGTTCTTAGTTCTCTTTTCTATTTGTTGTTCTGATTTATAGGCAATTACACCCGGTACTCAGCAGCACGAGAGCCTGAGACCAAAGCCATCATGGAGAACTTGATACTGAAGCAGGATTTCAGCCTCTCTGTTGCTCTGGATGGAGGATCTCTGCTTGTCACTTACCCCTATGACAAGCCAGCACAGTCAGGTGTGACCAACTGCCTGGTTCCCCTCGGGCTGTCTCTGCAGAGGTTCATGTGACCACGTGCTGTAAGAGCTTTTTGTGCTTGTGGTTCTGTAGCCTCCTTTGTGTTCAGCCCTTTGTATGTGAAGTTGAGAGTCTGTAAGTAAAGCTATAAAACCTCACAGGGTTCAGCTAGGGATCAGAACATTTACAATTTCTATGCCTACAACAGTATTTCAACCTTTCCTCTGCCAGAGCCAATATAAAGTCTGCTTTTGATACTGCCCCTCGTTGTTAGAGGAAATAGGAATGCTCCTGAAACAATGTGTTGTCACTGTGGGGTTAAAATGGGAATGAGAGTTGAATGCTCAAAGTCTCACTTTTCTCGTTGCAGTGGAGAACAAAGAAACTCTAAAGCATTTGGCATCTCTGTATGCAAACAACCACCCAGTGATGCACTTGGGCCAGCCAGGCTGTCCAAATAAGTCAGGTATGTTGGGTTGAATCCTTTAACCCCCTGACAGCTCGTGGCAGACTCTGCTGGGCCAGCTCTGGCTGACAGCTGTGCTTTTGCTCTCACAGATGAGAATATTCCTGGTGGAGTGATCCGTGGCTCGGAATGGCACAGTCACCTGGGAAGTATGAAGGTACTGCTGCACGGCACAGGGCTTTTCATCTCTGCCTAATGACCAATAAAAAGCGTATTTGTCCCGATGTCTGGGCAAAATTTCCTGACCTCCAGCTGCACTTTGCAAAGCTTTTTTAATACCTCTTTTCTTGTGACTGTGGTTTTGTTTTTTGCAGGATTTCAGTGTGACATTTGGTCATTGTCCTGAGATCACTGTTTATACCGGCTGCTGCTACTTCCCCAGTGCTGGACAGCTTCCTGGCCTGTGGGCAGACCACAGGAAATCTCTCCTTAGCATGCTTGTGGAGGTGAGCTGCAGTCTGTGGGAGGAAACTCTGGCAGGGAGTGAAGTGGTGGGGAGGGGGAGAGGAAGAGGAAGAGAACAGCATGGAGAGTCTTTGTGGTTTTGTTGGTGCTGTGTAATTACAGATGTTCATGATTTAGGCTGTATGAGGAATGGATTGAGCAGAGGCAGCAAGTGACCAGGGCACGTGTTGACACAAGAGTTAAACATCTGTGCTGTGCACTGTTACTTTTTGTGAGGGTCAGGGATGAAGAGTGAGCTGTATTTAGAGGGGAAGATAGGTCCCATTTTAGCTGCAGATGCACCATAAGCTTGGATCTGAACGTGAAGTGTTTGAAATGCTTCATTTCAGGTCCATAAGGGAGTGCACGGCATTGTCCAAGACAAGAGTGGCAGGGCGATTTCTAAAGCTACCATTGTTCTGAATGACGGCTTGAGGGTCTGCACTAAAGAAGGTGGCTACTTCCACGTGCTCCTGGCTCCAGGTTTTCACAGCATTGATGCAATAGCCAGTGGGTACCAGCAGAAACATGTCAAGGTACGTGAATGTCCATGTTGGAGACATTCCCCCATTCCCTGTCACATGAAAACTTCCCTGTTTGGGCTCTGCCTGGTTGTGCCTGTGTTTAGCTGACCCTTTTGTGCCATCAGGAGCTGTTTTCTGCCTTGGCAGAATGGATGGAGGACAACTTTCCAGCACAGCAGGGTTGTTTTGGGAGTACCTTTTCTTCCCGTGGCACTTTTCTTCGACCAGGGCAGGACCAGGCAAATGACAAGTGTCTCTCTTGTCTGGATCCCCAAGCTCTGAGATGATCTAACCTCTCGTGTCTTCCTGCAGGTCTTTGTACGTGATGATGCACCCAGCTCTGTGTTCATAATATTTGACACAGAAAACAGGATTTTTGGACTGCCAAGGGAGCTGGTTATAACTGTTGCAGGTACAGTGATGCTTTTTATCAGAGATTTGAGCTTTGCTGTCTGTACCAGTTCATGCTGACACTGAACTGAGCTGGGAAAGCAGCCTGCACGCTTAAGCCACCTCCTGCTTTCCCTTCTGAACACACTCTTGTCCTTGCAAGCTGGTCCAACAGCCCTTGGTTCTGCTTGGTGGGAGGGAGGGAGGAAGCAGAGTGTTTTGCAGGGATTTGGAGGGTCCAAAATGTGCTTTGAGATGTTTGGAATGGGGAGAGCTTGCGTGCATATCTGGGAGCTAGGAGATCTTGCTTCTTCAAGGCTTTTTTGGGTGGTGTGACACCAGGTAAGCATGAAGAGATTATTTTACTTTGTCAAGGTGGCAGCTGCTGGGGAGGGGTGTGTGGGAGTTTAGACCCAGTGGTCTGTAGTGCAGCTTGGCGATAATCTCCTGGATTTCAGGCACAGAAAATAACAGGAGTGTGTCCTCTTTGGGAGCAGCTTTCCTGTCCTCCATGGCCTAGGAGAAAGGAGCAGGGGCACAATGAAGTGAAGGAAGTGGTTGTGACTGTGGGAGGGAGGAGAGATGCTGGCAAGCGTGGGAGCCTCTGGCGTGGGGGAACATGGCATTAACTTTGGTGTCCTCTCTCTGGCAGGTGCAAGCATGTCTGCCCTGGTGCTCACTGCCTGTATCATCTGGTGTGTGTGCTCCATCAAGTCCAACAGACACAAGGATGGCTTCCACCGCCTCCGGCAGCACCACGACGACTACGAGGACGAGATCCGCATGATGTCCACCGGCTCCAAGAAATCCCTCCTGAGCCACGAATTCCAGGATGAAACAGACACTGAAGAAGAAACACTGTACTCCAGCAAACACTGACACCTCCAGGGCAGGAAAGGAGGTTCCCACGGACCAGACCCAGTGGTGGGGGGCGATCCCTGTGGTTCAGTTTTGAAATGTTAGCTTCAGGGTGTGTCCTCCAGAGGGGTGGGTGGCAGCTCCCAACTTCCCTCTGTTTGCTCTGTTCCTGTGTACAGGCACTCAGTGGGTGTTGGAGGCTGTTTCTGAGATAAGGACATGGTTTGTTACATTTTTGGGTCAAGATCTGGAGGTTTATATGATGTGGTTTGAAAGGCAGCTTTAACAGGGTGGCCGGCAGAGCTCTTAGCATTTCCCCAGCATCTCAGCACAGGGAGCAGATGGTGGGGAAGTGCCCCAAGACCTGCATGGAGTCGTGGTCACGACACTCCGAAAAAGGTTTCTCTACCTATTTTGATTTCATGTTTTCCACTACATGCTTGGGGGAAGCCAGATCCTTCGAGTGGCTCCACATTCTGCAGAGCAACCCTCAGAAAAAGCCCCAAAAAAACCCCCAAAAAACCCTTTTTATTCTCAGCCGTTCCCTTGGAGCTTTTCCCACCGTGGGCTGCTGTGGCCTGCTGTGATCAGCACCTCTAAGGTCTCACTCATTTCAGGGAGTGACTTGGCATCCTGAAGGCTGGGGGAGATGACATCGCTCTTGACGTGAGCTGGAGAAAGTCAGAGCTTCAGTGAGCTCTTGACAGAGCTCCACTGCCTGCCAGCTCTGCCATGCTGCTGTTCCTGACTTCTGGGGAGCAAAGAAACTTTATCCCCATCACCCTGGTTGTGTTTTGTTTGTGTCATAGGCTTGGCTTTGGGGTCTCATGTTCATGTTCCAATAGCTCAGTGTCTGAAAGAGCAGCTGAAGGTTGTTCTAAGCAAATGGATTCACTAATTTGTGGAAAACCCTATCAGTTTTGCTCAAATCCACCACTATTCAAGAGGAAACAGTGAAATCTGACCACTGCTTTATATTTGAGCATTATAGGAGCAGCAGGGAGAGGTCATGGGAGTATCCATGGCCCAACTTTGGTGCTAAATTCTGAAGAAAACTTGCACCATTTGCCACTGTCCACCTAGTACCATTTAATCACTGAGCTCTGGTGATGGCAGGCAGCAAATTTCCTGCTGGCTTGGCTCTGTTCTGCTCCTGCAACATCCCTGGAGTGTGGAGCAGGAGCTCCACCTGTGTGTGGGGCTGCAGCTGTGGTGCAGTGTGAGGGAGGGCTGAACTGTGCTGAGGGAGAAGGGAAAAGCAGCCAAATTCTGTTGTGTAGCACTTGGCAGGAGGTTGGAAAGAGGAGCTGCAGCCCACATCCCCAAGACACGTGGGATTTGTGGGGAATAGAAGGGGATGTCCAGAAGGAAAGAACGGCTGAAATGTTTGATTTCCAAAGCCTTTATGTAACTCTGATGTTCCTGTGCTTTCTGCAGAAGCAGAAGGCTGGGGTTAGAATAGGCACTTATTTTCTTGCTGCTCATTTTCTAATTCTTGCCCCACTGACCTGATTTCTGGGGTGCAGGAGCCTTAGGCCTCGAGTTTGCCCTAGCTGCTCTGTCCTCCAGAGGCCTGGGGATGTTCACTGGTGAAACCTGCACATGGTGTCTGTGGGTGGGGGGCTTGCACCCAGAAATCTAATGGGGTCTGTTCTGCAGGGCTCGGACCTGGTCTCCTCTGGGGGAACAGCCCCACTGAAGGCTCTTGGGCCATGTCACCCGGGGAAGAAGCTGTTCTTCACCTCTACCTGTGGAAATGCCCTTCCAGAACCACGTGCCTGTGGCTGTGCTGCCACGGTCATCATCTCAGCTGGTTCTGTGCAGGGACAGAGAGAACCCTCAGACACCAGTGTACCTCCTTCCCTGTTCCACAGGGAATTCTATTGCAAGAAACACAAGGTGTGGCTGGGGGTGTGTGCTGGGAGCAGGGAGATGAGGCTGAGCATTCCCCATGCTCCTGTCCCACATCTGCTGTGAAAGAACTGCTCTGGTTGCCTTGTGCAGGAACCATGAACATCCCTGTGCCCGTTCCCAGCTCATTGTGCTGAGCAGGGGATGGGGTTTGGTCCCTTTTTGTCCCTTTTCCACGTGTAATGGGCTCTAGGCCACCAGCACACGGTAGCATCAATCCTGCCTCATCTCTGAACTGTTCCTCCTTTAACAAGAGACACAGGAGGTTTTATTTAAAGTCGAGTTTGCAGATGGCTCTTAGGGCTCTGTTTGGGCTTTGTTTGCTCTGGCAGCAGGTAATGGACAGAGCTGGCCCTGCTTTGTCCCTGTAGCAATAAGTCCTGTTAGGAACTGGCCCTTTCCCTCAGAGTGCATTTCGGCATTAGCGGGAGTCGGTGTGTATATTTAAGGTGAGTGGATTTGAGATGTTTTGCAAACGCGTGAGACTTTTTCTACACAGCAGGACCAAGGGAGGTGCCTGGCTCCGGCTCCGGCTCCAGCTCCGTGCTCGGAGCTTCGCCAGCCCTGGGGCTGTTCCTGGGCGCTTTGGGAAGGCGGGAGCGGCTCCCCGTGCCTTCGGTCCGTCCGTCTGTCCGTCCGTCCGTCCATCCGCGCCCCGGGCCGAGGAGCCGGTCCCCGCGGGCCCCGTCCCCGTCGCTGTCGCTCCGTGCACTTGTGCCTTCAAATGTACATTTTCAAAGGGACTTGAATCGCCGTTTCCTGGCAGCGGGAGGGGGGGGCGGGAGGCGGCGCGGGGCTGGGCCTGGCTCTGCCCTCAGCCGCCGCCGCCTGGTTTTTTTTACCTGTATACCGAGATCAATAATCTGTATAAAACTATTTTGATGTCCACGTGCGTTCTCTCGTTCTTCCTTACAACGGCGCGCGGAGG